>CM059195.1:47122875-47274457 GCA_030323885.1 Branchipolynoe longqiensis | reverse complement strand
CAAACTCCCCCACTCCCCACTCCCACACACACAACACAAATAAAACTAAAACTTCAAAGGGAATTGCCGCCACCTCCGGAAGGTGATTACCACTTCCGGTAGCACGTGGAGACTTATGGCTGTTGGGGTTACACGTGACAGCAAAAGGCAACCGGGGACCAGTCAAAGACGCGTTACTACAGGGCGTCTGAATTTACATCCGGGCAATTGGCTCGTACATCAGTCATGTCCGGAGCCTGTCCGGGGTCAATTGGCCCGCTTGTACCCAGCTGGTCCCCGGCATGCACACTTTATTTACGCTGGTTTCCGGTCTGTCCGAAGGTAGGTCAGCGTAGGCATTTCCTGGCCACCCAAAAATACACCTCCCCGCCTCACCCCCCTCTACCCGAGCCGACCCTCCAGAAAATAACGCCTCCATACAAATAAATAATATATACATATTGGATGCTTGATAGGAACTAGATAGATCACATCGACTTACTTAGCTGAAACCAGATGGGATGGCCAAATGAGTTGAGTGTCAGGTCTCTCATTTTGGTAGATCATGGGATTCAAACTCATGGGTTTTGACACTGGTCAATTCAAAGCAATGACTTATAAATTTATACTTGTCGCTTCCTATTCTGGTGCTCAGCATTAATAGCATAGGGAAAAGACTCCTTGGCTCAGTGCCAGGAAAACGTGACTGGGTAGGATATCTGGTTATGGTGCTGGCGGCCTAAGATCGCAGTGGGGAAGCACTGTACAGTTGTCGTGGGTGCGTACTGTCGCAAGTCGGTACCTGTCGTGATATGACTTATGACCTGAGATATTGTCAGGTTAATGAATGGACAATGAGTGTCTGATTCTAGTTATTTGTGTATAGGTATGTGCGCATATTTTCACCCTTTTATATAGTCATCTAAAATTAAGAAAACTAGACATTTAGCGTATGGTTATAAAGCGGCCTGTTCCATACCCTTTAATAAATGAATTAACCAAACACAGATCGCAGTTCTTTGTATTGGTTTTGGGATTTTTTCAACAACAAAAAAACCAGTGACATTTGCAATTTAATTCAGGCGTGCTAATATACTCGTTCTACCAAGCGAAACAAACATGATATGAAACACATGTTCAATTATAAATAAATAATGAATGGCTAAGATAAATTGTAACAACAAAAAATCAATTTAATGAATTTATCTTAGAAAAATGACAGGAACTCAATTCCATCGGACTATGCAACTTTAAATATGTATGCATATTTTCACCCTTTTATATAGTCATCTAAAATTACGAAAACTAGACATTTAGCGTATGGTTATAACATGGCCTGCTCCATACCCTTTAACAAATTAATTAACCAAACCCAGATCAGAGTTCTTTGTCTTGTTGTCGGGTTTATTTCAATGAAATAAAACCAGTGACATTTGCAATTTAATTCAGGCGCGCTAATCTACTCATTCTCATCCCAGTATGCCAAGTGAAACAAACATGAAATAAAACACATGTTCAATTGAAAATAAGACCAAACGGGATGGCCAAATGAGTTAGAGCGTGCGTCTCCCGTGTTGGTAGATCATGGGGTCGTGGGGTCGAACCATGGTCAAGTAATTGATACTTGTTGCTTCCTAGCCTGGCACTCGGCATTATTAAGATATGGCAAGGACTGGTTGGCTCAGTGTCAGGATAATGTGAATGAGTAGGATATCAGGTCATGGTGCTGGAGGCCTGGCCTTCCAGTGGGGCAGCACTATAAAGTCACCATGAGTGCACACTGTCACAGGTCGGTACCCGTCCTGATATGACCTTAGATGTTGCTAGGATGTAAAACAACAAACAAATTAATTGAAAATGAATCATGAATGGAGGCCCCGGCACCCGTCTGACTGAGCTCGTCGCCATGACAGCAGTGCTCAATCACAGGTCCCTGCGCCTGTTGCCCGCGGGTGCCGCATGGTGGCGCCACGCCACCATTACAGCGTTAACTCACTCCGTCGCCGGTGGCGGCGCTTTTAGGAGAAAGTCGAGCCTCGATTCAGCTCCCGCTCCTTGCAGGAAACTGTATAGGTTGATTTCAGTTAACGCCCCCAAGCGGGATAGACGGGAGTTATGAATGGTGACGGAGAAATGGGGATTGTGTGTGGGGAGGGGGTGGTGGGTGAAGTGGGGGAGTGGGGGTGGGGGGAGGGTTGCTGCTATGTCGATGGAGATGGGAAGAGAGCAGAGGAGGATATTAGGGAAGACAGGTGCTTATTGTGAATGAAATTCACAGGAAGCAGATGAGGACTATCCCCATACCCCTCATACACCCACACCCACACCCACACATCTTACTGCACACCCCACATGCCACCACCCCCACATGCCACATGCCACACCCCCCATCCCACAGCTCACACCTCACACCTCACACCCCACACCCACCAGCCGATCACTGCACACTGCACACTGCACACTGCACACTGCACAGTGCACATTGCACACTGCACACTGCACACTCCACCCTCCACACTCCACACTCCACACCCCACACTCCACACTCCACACTCCCACCCCACCCTCCACACTCCACACTCCACACCCCACACTCCACACTCCACACTCCACACTCCACACTCCACACTCCACACTCCACACTCCACACTCCACACTTCACACTCCACACTCCACACTCCACACTCCCACACTCCACACTCCACACTCCATACTCCACACTCCACACTCCACACTCCACACTCCACACTCCCACACCCCCACACTCCACACACACCCCACACTCCACACCCCACACTCCACACTCCACACTCCACACTCCACACTCCACACCCCACACCTCCACACTCCACACTCCACACCCCACACCCCACACTCCACACTCCACACTCCACACTCCACACCCCACACTCCACACTCCACACTCCACACCCCACCCCCCACACCCCACTTCCACACTCCACACCCCACACACCACACTCCCCACACTCCACACTCCACACTCCACACTCCACACTCCACACTCCACACTCCACACCCCACACCCCACACACCCCACTCCCACACCCCACACCCCACCCCCCACACTCACACTCTCCACACCCCGCACCCACACCCACAAACCCCCACAACCACCGCACTCCACACTCCACACCCCACACCCCACACTCCACATGCCACACCCCACACTCCACAATCCACACTCCACACTTAACACACCCTACTCCACACTCCACACTGCACATCCACACTCCAGACTCCCCTCTCCACACTCCACACTCCACACTCCACACTCCACACCCCACATCCCTTACCCCACATCCCACACCACACATCCCACTGGGAAATCAGGCCCCCAGCACCATGACCCGATATCCCACTCAGTCACCTGATCCACTCTTTCGGCCATTCAGACTGTAAACAACAGCAATGCGACTGAACACTAGAGAAGATTCCCATAGGCTTATAACATTTACTAATATCTCAGGTTAGTCCTTGCGGTCCCACAAATAAAGTGATCCACCCCCCTCACCCGCCAGAACTCGGGTAACCTCTCATGGTTGATGAGATGGCCGCTAGCCAGTCATACGAGAGCAGTCCACTCAGGGACTGCCTCTGCCCAGCGTGCTGCCACCTGGTGATCCGAAAGGGCAACAGAGGTCAGCGTGGTTCTTTCCACCGCTAGGTGGCAGTAGGACTCATGTGCGGACTACTACAGTATACAATTACTGTGCCACTCTTTCATCTGACATTATTTTTTCATGAAATGATCTCTGTCCATGGCACCTATTTCCATCAGTTTTTATTGATTAGTTAATCCCCAGAATACTACACCCGCATCTATGTCAATCAAGTATTAGATCTGATATCCATATGCCATATAACAGGGCACTGATAAAAGCCCCCCCTCCACTCCGCCCCGGCCTTCCCTGGTTGGTTGGTGGGTTTTTGACGTCAGTGACTGGCCATAGTTGCTGAATCGTTAGAGTGCAGGATCAAACCAATGGCTTACCAAATTTAGATCGTGGGGTCGTGGGTTCGAACGCCGGTCGAGTTAAACCAATGACTTAAAAATTGATACTTGTTGCTTCCTAGCCTGGCACTTGGCATTATTAGGATAGGGCAAGGAGTAGTTGGCTCAGTGTCAGGATAATGTGACTGAGTGGGATACCAGGTAATGGTGCTGGTGACCTGGTCTTCCAGTGGGGAGCACTATAAAGTCGCCATGAGTGCGCACTGTCACAAGTAAGTACCCATCCTAATATGACCTTAGATGTTGCTAGGACGTAAAACAACAACAAACAAACAAACCAAATTTATACTCATTGCAACTGAGCCTAGCGCTTGGCATTAATAGGAAACATATGCAAGGACTAGTTAGCTTAGTGTCACGATAATGTGACTGAGTGGGAACTCAGCTCATGGTGTCAGTGGCCTAGTCTCCTGGTGGGGCAGCACTATAAATTCACAATTAGGGTGCACTGTCAGAAGCCAGTTTCCATCCTGATATGACCTTAGATGTTTCCAGGATGTCACACCCCAATAAACAAACCAAAACCCAGGTGGGGTGGCCGAATGAGTTGAGTGTCGATATCCTGCTTTGGTAGAGAAATAAGGAAATACTGCAACGGACGGGGCTGCCCTCTATGGAAGATCTTTTGATCAAAAAGAATCTCCGGTGGACTGGACACCTCATGAGGATGTTATCAGACAGGCTACTGAAGCAGATCCTCTATTCTCAACTGTCTCCTGGTTACAGAAAGAGAGGTGGCCCTCATCTCCTGTTCAAGGACACCATCAAGAGAAACCTGAATCTGAGAGACATTAAGACTGAGCTGAGAGACATTAAGACCGACTCATGGACATCACCCTGACAGCAGAGAGCTAAATGGAGAGCGGCAGTCAAGTAGTCTTTGTCGCATCATGACCGACAGCATGATGATGATGATGAGGTCATGGGATTCGAACACACGGGTTCGAACCCTAGTCGAGTCAAAGCTATGACTTACAAATTGGGATAGGGCAAGGAGAAGTGGAAGGAGGAAGAGCAATCATCCGTGATTGAAATTCCCCCTGCTTAATCAATTTATGTACAAACATGATAAAATAAATAAACAAGGTTGGTGAATAGTTAGTTACCCGTAGCCAACCACTCACCCACAGCCATTAGGCGCCAGACAGTAGCAGCTGACCTTGGTGACCTCAGGCAGGTCACGTGATCGCACCCTCCCACCCACATTGACACCTAGTTACATCAGTAAACTGATGTAGACCTCATGTGGCTTCCCGGGTGCCTCATCTGGCTTCCCGGGTGCCTCATGGGGCTTCCTATGGCTTCATAGTATGGGTTATTTCATGAAGCCACCTAAGTACATGCCCTGCCTGGCTTCCCTGCCCTCGCCCCCTCCTTATCGCCATCCTTCACACCCTCCCCTCCTCTCCTCCAATTCCCAATCCCATATACCCTCCCCTCCTCCCTACCTCTCCCTCCTCCCTCCTCCCTACCTCTCCCTCCTCCCTAGCTCTCCTCCCTACCTACGTCTCCTGCCTCCCTACCTATCCTTCCTCCCGACATCTCCCTCCTCCGTACCTGTCCCTCCTCCATACCTCTCCCTCCTCCCTACCTCTCCTTCCTTCCTACCTCTCCCGCCCCCTCCCTACCTCCCCCTCCTCCCTAGCTCTCCTCCATACCTACCTCTCCCGCCTCCCTACCTCTCCTTCCTCCCTACATCTCCCCCCTCCCTACCCTCTCCCTCATCCTCCTCCCTACCTCTCCTCCTCCCTACCTCTCCCGCCTCCCTACCTCTCCCTCCTCCCTAGCTCTCCCTCCTCCCTACCTCTGCTTCCTCGATACCTCTACTTCATCCATACCTCTCCCTCCTCCAGACCTCTCCTTCCTCCCTACTTCTCCCTCCTCCCTACCTCTCCCTGCTCCCTATCTCTCCTTCCTCCCCTCCCTCTCCCTCCTCCCTCCTCCCTCCTCTCTACCTCTCCTTCCTCCCTACCTCCCCTTCCTCCCTACCTCTCCCTGCTCCTTCCTCCATATCCCTCCTCTCTACCTCTACTTCCTCCCTACCTCTCCTTCCTCCCTATCTCTCCCTCCTCCCTATGTCTCCTTCCTCCCTACCTCTGCTTCCTCCATACCTCTCCTTCTTCCCTACCTCTCCCTCCTCCCTACCTCTCATTCCTCTGTACCTCTCCCTCCTCCCTACCTATCCTTCCTCCCTACCTCTCCTTCCTCCCTACCTCTCCCTCCACCATACCTCTCCCTCCTCTCTCCCTCTCCCTCCTCACTACCTCTCTCTTCTCCTTACCTCTCCCTCGTCCCTACCTAGCCCTCCTCCGTACCTCTCCTTCCTCCCTACCTCTCTCTCCTTCCTATCTCTCCGTTCCTCCCTACCTCTACCCCTCCTTCCCTATCTACTCCATACCTCTTGGCGTTTCACCCATACCATTCCCAATTTAAAAAAAACACATTATTTAGTGAGGGACAGCATTAGCAGGATGTAGAATGCAATTAGTGAAGGAAGTCAGCCCTGTTACAATAACAGTTAGTTTCCTATATGCAAGATCCATGTAGTTGAACGTAGAACACTGATGAATTTATACATGAATAATAAATAATATATCATACATATATGCCGTGTAAGCCATTATACAAGTATAGAAGTATAATAAGGCTGGAAGCTTCCATCTGCTCCTCAAGTCCTCCTTCAGTCATCAACTGGAGGAGCCTTGTTCTAGTCATCTACTATGTCAGCTTAGTCAACCTCAGATCCGTTGCGGGCACCACCTATCTGTCCATGCACCAGTGCCCTCCCCCCCCCCCCCATGTACACTCACAGTACAGCCACAATTCTTGTATTTAGGCAAGGAGCGTTAGTTCCTCTAGCCAGAGAGCATAATTATTACCAAGTATCAGGTCGTGCATTTCCTTATTACGTAAGACAACTGTTATAGATATATATCCATATATTTTAATATCAATTATTCAGCATATCAATTCATTATACAACATACAGAACATCATGATGGGTGTCGGCTGGACAAAGTTCTCCTAGCGGGATACCGCATTCGCCACTCTTTGCTGACTCATGAATTTGTGCTCAAGGGATAGCCACATCCTGAGTGCATTCAGCGTCAGTGCCCACTCACATTCCGACACAATCTGCTTGGGTGTCGCCTTGAGTCAACACTGTTTAATTGTCAATAGCATGCAATACCTCTTTATACATGTAAAGCACAAACACATTTTAGATTTCCTAAACACAACAGGTTCCTATCATTTTTGTCACGTTATATGAGTTAGCATTTGTTGTCAGTTGAACCAATTCGTCAGAGATGATGCTTGCTATAAGTTGACACAAATCTGGCCTTTTTTTAAATTGCATGTGAGTTCCAATGTAGGTATGTGGAAGTGATTTGTAAAGCTGTCAGAAGGGAAAGTTAATAAGGATGACAATTCTTCAGCATAATTATATCAGGATGTATATATATATCGCATATGTGGTGTTCTCTGTGGCGGAGTGGTTAGAGTGTCTGACTTTTTTCTAGGTCAGACTCCTAATCTGAAGGTCGGCGGTTCGATTCCCCGTGCCCCCACCTCTGCCAATTTGGATTTCCACTGCTGTGTATAACTTACAGCGTCATCAAAGGCCAGTTGCTCTCATATCATGTCTATGTGGTGTGGGAGGTTAAAAATCCCTTGGATCGGTAAAAGTGTAGGCTCGGGCTTTCTATCGACAAACTGTCTGGTGGTGAAAACAAATCTATTCAGACTTATCCATGGTGGGCAGTATAAATCTTCAAGAAAAGAAATATTGTTGGTACCACTAGATAAGTTGGTATATGCTGGTTACATTTAGCTGGCACATGGACATGATACTCTGTACAACTTTCTGTTATTTATATTTGCATAATAGATAGTGCGTCATATAATGTATATGGCTGGGAAGTATTCCATATATATATAATAATAGGTTTCAAATATGTATAACCGCATATATTGCTACATATTATTTAACACATGACCACTCAGTCCCAGATAATTCTACTTAGTAGCCTATGACCTTCTAGACACCCTCTCTAATCCAATTCCAAGTCTCCACGCCGACATCACCCACCACCCACCACCTATGTTAATACCTCCTACCCCTCCCCTCTCGATTGCCACGATAATGTGACTGGGTGGGATATCAAGTGATGGTGCTGGTAGCCTAGTATCCCAAAGGGACAACACTAAAAAGTCGCCATGAGTGTGCACTGTCACAAGTCGGTCCCCGTCCTGATATGACCTTAGATGTTGCCACTCTCCCCGTGCCCAAGTCACCTGACTTAAGCTACCCCACCTCCATCTCAGTCCCCCCATCCCACACCCCCCCCCGTCTCCCCCCTTCCCACCCCTCCGTCTCCCCCCTTCCCACCCCTCCGTCTCCCCCCTTCCCACCCCTCCGTCTCCCCCCTTCCCACCCCTCCAAATCCCCCCTTTCCCCCCCTCCGCCCCCCCTTCCCACCTCTCCATCTCCCCCCTCCCCACCCATCCGTCTCCCCCTTCCCACCCCTCCGTCTCCCCCTTCCCACCCCTCCGTCTACCCTCCACACCTCCGTCTCCCATCCACCCCTCCCTCCTCCCCTCCCCCTCCCCCTCCCTCCCTCTCCTCCTCCCTCCTCCCCCCTCCTCCCTTCTCCACCTCCCACCCCTTCACCCCCGACTGAGCAGCTCACGGGTGGGCGGGCGGCTTCTGCCGGCTACTTCCGGTCCGAGGCCCGTCGCCCAGGGTTGCCGGGGTCGCCGGGGTTGCCGAGTGGATTTGGCTGTAGCGAGAGAGCCTAATGCGACATAGATTACCGTTGACTGCTGTGTCTGGCTGGTGTCACTAATATTCCACATGGATGCTTACACACTGGTGTAGATGGAGTTTCACGGGTGGAATGCTATTTAATTAAAAGGAGAGGAGAAGAGAGGAGAGGGATTTGTCGCGGATTGACAGGTATGCATGCTGAGGTTAGATGTGTATTTGGGTAGCTCAGAAAATTGACATGGAATGGTATTTAATTAAAAGGAGGGGAGAGGTGTTGGTCGCGGATTGTGATGTATGCATTCTGGGAAGGTTAGACATGTATTTGGGGCTGGAAATTCATGTGGAATGGTATTTAATTAAAAGGAGAGGAAAGGGATTGATCGTTGATTGAGTGGTATGCATGCACATAAGTTTAGACTTGTATTTGGGGCTGCGGACTTCCATGTGTAAATGGTATTTAATATAAAAGGAGAGCAGTGGTATTGGTTGCAAATCGTGAGCTATGCATGTTCGGAAGGTTAGACATGTATTTCGGGGCTGGAGACTTTCAAATGAAATAGTATTTAATTAAAATGAGAGGAGAGGTATTAATCACGGTGTAAAACTTTCCGATATTTGAGATATGGGCTATGGAGAACTACTCTATAATAAATTGCAAATGGTCTATATAATGGTAGATGGTATGTAAAACCAAAGGCATATAAGGTATATGTGGAGTTGGTGATCCATTACTAATTAAAGATAGAAATTGTATATCAATATAGATCGTGAGAGAGGGTCACTTCTTGACTTGTGAGAGAGTCTTTGGAACTCTCCTCACATACCCCCTCCCCTCCAAGTGTTATTTATGGATCACTGCACAAACAGGGCACTGTAGCCAGACCTAACCATGCCTTGGTTACAAGGATATTGAACCCTCATTGGTGGATAGAAGAATGCCTGTTAGTGATTGGAAGACTTGATCATGTGATCACCACCATCTTGTTTTCTGAAACTTTATATATGTGATGTATAACGAATTATGCAAGTATAAAGATACGTAAGGGTTAATTGTTACTTTATTGTTATACTCCGTAAGACAAACACTGTACGGGTGGCTCCACCTACCCTCCTCGCCTCCACCGGATGTAGACCAGTGTCAGTCGCACCGGAGGATTTTTTCTTTTCTTCTTATGGGCAAGGGCCTATAATCCTTGCCAGAGATTAAACTACTTAACCCACTACCTCATTGTTTCTCCTTAATTTGTACTGGAGATATGTTTATATATATATATATATACGATACGTGAAGGACTCTCACTCTCCTACCTTTCACTCTATATCTACTTTCCTTCCTTGCCTGTAGTCATTTCCTATTAGCCTATCTACACCACGCAAACTGCCAGCCGTCGACTTTACAACAGGTTGTGAGTTATGGATGCTGAGAAGTTTAGACTTGTATTCGGGGCTGTGGAAATTTATATTGAATGGCATTTACTTTATGCAGGCATCACCGATTGTGATGCCTGCATAAAGAGAAGATTAGACTTGTATTCAGGGCTCGGAGCTTTCATGTGGAATGGTATTTAAAGCTGCATAGTCCAATGAAAACATAACATTTAAAAAACCAAAACAATAATCTAGATTTGATTGTACATATCTAACTTAGATACTGGTGCACTTATTAAACATTTGTCGTCACATATAAGGGGAGACTGAGTCAATTAATAGAACCTGTTACTGCAGAAGCCTGTGGTGTTAGAGTTTTGGCAAGCGTGCCAACATTAATTTAGCATGTTTCCATTTCAAATATCTTAAAAAGTTAGCGATTTAAAATAAAAGTTACTTCAAACTAGAAGTAAGGTAGATTATAAGGAACAACCTCCCAGAAAATGAGAGAAACTCAAAACCACCGGACTATGCAACTTTAATTAAAGGAAGAGGAGGGGTATTAATCACTGTTAATTGCGGATTGTGATGTAAGGATGCTGAGGTGGTTGGTTATCTATTTTGGGCCTGGATGGTTTCATGCGGAATGGTATTTAATTCAAGGGAGAGGAGAGAAATTAATCGTGGATTGTTTTTGTTGTTGAAGATTTATACTGCCTATCATGGATAAGCCTGAATTGGCTTGTTTTCACCATTAAACAGTTTGTCGATAGAAAGCCCAAGCCTACACTTTTACCGACCCAAGGGATTTTTAACCTGCCACACCACATAGACATGGTATGAGAGCAACTGGCCTTTGATGACACCCTAAGTTATACACAGCGGTGGAAATCCAAATTGGCAGAGCTGGGGGCACTGGGAATCGAACCGCCGACCCTCAGATTAGGAGTCTGACCTAGAAAAAAGTCAGACACTCTAACCACTCTGCCACAGAGAACACCACGTGATGTATGGAGGCTGATAAGGCTAGACAAATATTTGGGGGCTGGACACTTTCACGTGGAATGGTATGTAATTAAAATTGTTTGATTGATTGGTGGTTGCTTTATGTCGTTTCGGAAGCATAGGCCGTATTCACGGCGAGAACTGTTCTTTAACAAAATTCAAACCATCGCTTTTCCATGTAAAAGCATGCAATCAATTTTGTATCAATAGACACTCAATGAATTTTAAAACTGACAATCATATAGTTTCTGGTCAAGCTAAATTAAAAGGATAGTAGAGGTATTGATTGTGGATTATGACATATGGATGAAGAGAAGTTTAGTCTGGTGTTTGGGGCTGGGGAAGTTCAGGTTGAATGGTATTTACTTAAAAGGACAGGAGTGGTTTTGAGCACATACTGTGAGTTATGTATACATAGAAGGTAGATATGTATTTGGGGTGGGAGAAATATAAGTGCATTGGGATGTAATTAAAAAGAGAGCAGATGCATTAATGATGGATTGAGAGGTATGCATGATACAGAGAAAGTTGGACATGGCATTTATGGCTGGGGAAATTCACGTGGAATGGTAAAAGGAGAGAAATGATGTTTATTGAGGAGTGTGACTCAGGTGTGCTGAGAAGGTTAGACTTGTATTTCAGGCTGGATGATTTCATGTGGAATGGCATTTAATTAAAATGAAACGAGAAACGTTGACCATGGATTGTGAGGTATGAGTACAGAGAAGGTTGGATATCGCTACCGTGTATGTACAGTAGTACCTGTCTTCAAGGATCCATTTGATTAAAGCTGCATAGTCCGATGAAATTTCACATTTTCAAAACGAAACCAATTATCTGCATATATGCACATCGCATTTTATATTTATATTTATGTATTTCATATGTGTGTCTATTATATGGCTTTATGCATATGTATGTGTATACGTATGTATATTTAGTATATATATAGTAAAACCTCTCTATACCGACTCCTCCACAGATCGACCACTCCCCTATATCAATCGCTTTAGTTGGGTCCCAACAATATCATTGTAAGGATATTCCAACTCTCTAAGTGGACCACCTCCCAAAGTGGACCACTTAAAGTCGGTCCCATGATCGGTCGATTTAGAGAGATTTTACTGTATGCATAAATCTGTGCCGAGATAGGTATGCATGCATATATGTTGTATAAGAATTATACGAGTATAATAACATGGACTATTATACTATCCTAGCACCCACACACCAGTGATCGGGTGCTGGAACCTCACCTACTCATCTACTGCTCATGTCTCAGCTCCGACGGTGGTGCCACCGCTCGCCTGCTCACTGGCCTACTCACTGATATACATGGATAAAATCATACATACAGATATATGCATAACCATATAAATATATATGTATGCATGTATATATATACATGTATAATGTATATAAGCATACATAAGGATGCATGTACATCTATGAATATGTGATGTGTAAACTTATGTGAGTATAAAGGCGTGTAAGGGAATATTCCTTATTGCCCACGCTGATGTTGTGTACTACTTTATGGGTGACCGCTCTTCACTGTGGGAGAGGTGGCGCCACCACCCCCAACACTACCAGTGCTGCGAATACTTCACTTGCGCACGGGAAACATTTATAGATATGTATCTTCATACATGTATATGTACATATAACCACATATACATGTCTAAATCATTTTAGAATTACATCAAACTAGTCTGATAAGTGAATATTAACACTACACGCCACCATTAGCTCCCACTCCATTAAGCCTCTGCCCAAGTTGTCATAGCGATTGCCGAACATATTCAAATGTTGTCTGCTCCGACAAGATTTACCATCTTCTAAACAAATAATGCCAGTTTATTTTTACTAAATACCGTGGCTAACAAAATGCTGATGTTTCAAGCATACTCCCATCAACAATAAATACACAACATTTGCTGGTATGACGTCATGGAATTTTCTCATGCTAAATGTCATCTGCTATGATAGCAAGCGCTCTACTTTGCAGAAGACTATTCACACAAAAATACCTCGAAATAGGTAGCACAACGCGGCCCCCCCTTCCTCTGGTTGCCTCGTTTTGGTGCCTCGTGTCATAAATAACAACTGTCGATTTTGACAAATTGTCGTCTGCTCTGATAACAAATGAGAACAGCGTCGATTTCATTTAGATGTGTTTTTTTTTCTGTATTTCTTCTGACACATTGAACCAGATGGGATGGCCGAATGAGTTAAAGGGTCCGTCTCCCGTGTTGGTAGATCGTGGGTTCATTGTTTCGAACCCTGGTTGAGTCAAACCATACTTGTCGCTTCCTGGTTCTGTAGGTAGGCTAAATATGAAATCACTACAGGCAAGAGAAAGGTAGCGTAGAAAGTGCACAGAAGAGAGCTTACCCCCTCAGGTTTATTACTCTATAGTCTCATGAATCCAAGATAGCTGTCACACCTGATCAGCTCCTCCAATCAGCACTAGGCATTATTCAACCAACCAATGAACATCCAACCTGCCTGTATCCAAGCCTTGGTTGTTTATGGCTACAGTGCCCTGTTGTGTCTGGGTGTGCAGTGATCCGTAAATAACACTTGATGGGGGGGGGGGGTATGTGAGCAGAGCACCCAAGGCTCTGTCACACTAAAAGTAGTGCCCCTCTCACACGTTATATAACCACATAATGTTTATATCAAACTCAGCAAAGGATCACCAGCACCACATAATTCTTAATGCCTCTGGCTTTATATACCATTTACCTTTTTATATACCATTGTAATTACTATAGACTAGTTCAAGCCATGCTCCAATGTCTAAATATCGGGAAATTGTACAATACTTTGACTGCTGCCAATAGTGCTTAACGTGCCTAGTGACACATGCTTTGATTGTCACCCCGTATTTATACCATGCCTAGTAACACATCCTTTGTCTGTCTCCCTCTTTATTAGTATTACCTTGCCTAGTAACACAGGCTTTGACTGTCGTTCCCGATTGTCACCTTGCCTAGTGAAACATACTTTGACTGCTGGCACTAGTCGGTACCTTGCCTAGTGACACACGCTTCGATTGTTACCACAGGTTTTGACCTTGCTTAGTTAACATGATTTGACTGCTGCCACCCTAGGTGTTCACCTTGCCGATTGACATACACTTTGACTGCTGCCACTAGTTGGTAGCTTGCCTAGTGACACATGCTTTGACTGTTACCCCGATTTTTACCTTGCTTAGTTAACATGATTTGACTGCTGCCACGCTAGGTGTTCACCTTGCCTAGTGACACATACTTTGACTGCTGCCAAGGGTGGGTAGATTGCCTAGTGACACATGCTTTGACTGCTGCCCCGGGCTGATAGCCTTCCTACTGACATATGCTTTGACTGTTACCCAGGTAAGGATAACTGCCGAGGTTGCAGGTTCTATGAATGTGCACAGTCACAGTGTGGTGCTGGGTGCCTTATTGGGTCGCCACGTTCAAGCCTGGTGACATATTCTAGACAGGCACCGATAGGTGGTGTGACATCCAGCGGCCGTAGCTATGGGTTGGCGAAGGGGCTGGGATGGGCTTGGGGGGGGGGGGGGGGGGGGGGGGGGGGGGGGGGGGGAGAGGGGAAGACGGGAGGGGGTCGGGGGAGGAGGTGTGGTTGCGGGAAGGGTTTTTCGGCCGGGGTTGGGGCTGATATGTTGAGGGGCATGTGTTGAGGTTGAGGTTGTGGGATATCAATGGTGTTACTGACGGGGGGGGGGGGGGGGGGTGCGGGGATGGGATGTGGGCTGGGGATGGGTGGATGGAATGGGGAATGGGGAATGGGGGATGGGTAGGGGGTTTGGAGGAGGTGTGGGAAGGGGTGGGGAGCTGTTTTGAGATGGTGGCATCTCAATGGCCCTATTGAGGAGATGGGAGGAGGAGGAGGGAAGAGGGTGGGCGGGTTGGGGGATTTGGGTGAGGGGGTTAACCGGAGGGGTTATGGGGGGGGGGGGGGGCTGTTGTTTGGAGTGATGCTGCCAGACGATATGGTGGACTATCATGTTGTAATTGGCTCGTGTCGGAGGGTTTAAGAGACGTCGACAGCTGGCGTAATGTGTGGGGGGGGGTGTAGGGAGGGAGCGGTTTGAGATGTGTGTGGGGGGGGGGGGGGGGGGGGCTGGGTGGTGGTAGATGTGTGCAGTTTACAGACAGTGCAAAGTTGTGTGTGTGAGTTTGTTTGTGAAAAAGGTGTAAACTATTAACTATCTAAAGTTATCATTGACATTAATTTGTTATAGGGACCTATTGATGATCGTTTGATACTAGTTATATCATTAACATTATTCATGTTGTGGAAACATATTAATGAGATGTTATACTGAAGAGTTATTTCATTGACATTATTAATGTTGAGGAGACATATTAATGATCTTTGTACTGGAGATGTATATTATTGACATTACTCATGTTATAGGGACATATTAATGATCATGATTTACAAAATAACAAAACTATATTCATTTACAAAATGATATAATATAATCTATGAGGTTATAGATTTAAATTTAAAATTAAAATTACTCAAAATTATTGAATATAAAACATAAAATTGATATGTTGTATCAGTGACTTCTATGAACTTTGGAATCACAACTGGAACAATTGACATCAGTACGAACATTCGACTATGCTCAGTGTGCGAGGAACTGTAGCATATACTGATGGTCACTATATTCTCAATATATGTGACTGAGTCAAAGATTTCGCATCCACAGTACGAGGAAATGCTAAGTTCACGAGGAGAACAAAAGCATATGCTGACCGGTGTTTCCATTAGTCTTTGAGAAGATTGCAACAATAACATTGACATTCGATGAACTTCGTACGCAGCACTATCAAGCGTAGCAGTTCTGGAGAACTGTACTACAAGCTGATCGTCAACAGAGTTCGGCGGGAACTTTGACGTATGTGACTGAGTCGAGGATTTCGCTACAGCAATGTGATGGACAATGCTATAGTTCAGTTAGAACTAATGCATATGCTGTAGTGACTGGATCGTGTTGGTGATATTGAGCAACGCAGACGGACGAGTTCACATAGAACTACACAGAAACAATTATATTCAATATAAAATTGCCGTTTCGTGGAGAAAACGCCTTAACATCGATCATCGACGTCAACAAAAACAGAACATTCGAATACTACTATTCTATACGTTAAACTTGAGCAAAAGCATGTAGATCTATTATTATTTAATAATATAGATAAGTATTATGGTTTTGAAGTTCAAAAAGAACCACTGTCATTGCTTTGTTTACATTATGCTGCTAAGTTACGCTATCGTATATGTGAATTTCTGTTGACACGATTATATTGTTAAAACTGATAATTGATGCTTTGTCTTTGTACAGGAGTTACAAAAACACATATTGATTCATCTTTTGCCATTATTTCGGGATAAAACGACTTAAAATTGGTGAAATCGAAGATTTTGGTCTAGATTTGCAAGAAAATAGTTCCTAAAACTAGGTCATCGATTCAAACCGCTTAGGCCTTGTTTTCTCATTGGATTGAGTTCCGTAATGTTAATCCTATGAGGACCTGTCGATCAACCACGCGTCTACCATCGACGTCGCAGGTTTTCTACGAGTTTAGCATTCGGTAAAACAAAAAGCCTTGTAAAAGCGCAGCGATGTTGGAATATTTGACAGCAGATACCAAATCCGATTGAGCACTAATGTAAGATCGATGCTAAGTGACTGGACTGTGCCTTAGAATCGTTGCGGAACGATCTCTAAACCGTCACAAAACTAAAATGCTCGGAATAAGCTAAAAATGATGGCAAATGAATCGTATGCTCCTTGAGACATCATATATGTTATCAGCGGGGTAAAATAAGACTTAAAACATAGTTAATATTTAAATTATAAAAATAAAATATAGAATTATTTTATTAAAAACCATAAAAAAAAAAGGAAAATGAAAATTTTCGGAATTTTTTTTCTTTTTGCTCTCGAAGTCAGATGTACCTTATCTATTAGCGCGACTATTTCAGACTCAATTTATTGTTTAGGTTGATAAAAGATATAGAAGATATTAAAGAGGATAT
The DNA here is from genome assembly GCA_030323885.1 of Branchipolynoe longqiensis. NCBI lineage: Eukaryota > Metazoa > Annelida > Polychaeta > Phyllodocida > Polynoidae > Branchipolynoe > Branchipolynoe longqiensis. The sequence continues at coordinate 47,257,238 of CM059195.1, read as the reverse complement.
AAAGGTGACAACGTAGTACTGTGCACTTCTTGCTATATGCTGGGCAGATGGTAAGAAGTGGAGGGGCGGAGTACGTTGTAAAATTGTCCGATATAATACATGTGAACCGAGGTGAAGTTACTATAGTAAATTACAAACTGTCTATATAATGATAAATGTTAAATTATAAAAACCCAAAGACATATAGAGGATGTGTGAACTTGGTAAACTATTATTCATTAGGTATAGAACTTGTATATTGAATAGTCTTTGAGAGGGAGTGTCACTTCCGAGTTTGACTAAGAACAGTCTTTGGAAGAGTCACCTCACATGCCCCCTCCCCCCCCACATGGTATTGTTATGATCATTGACCACTACATTGTACTCTGATTGGAGGAGTGAGTCATGTGACCACTGCATTGTACTGTGATTGATTAATAGGATCATGTGACAACGGCCATCTTGAATCTTGAGAACCTATATAAGCAATAAACCAGAGAGTCTCACTCTCTTACTTTTCCTTCTTACCCTGTTTTCCTTTATTACCTGTAGTGTTTTCACTTGACCTGTTCACACCACCCACACCACCAGCCGGCACGTTTACAAAAGTATGGGTGGGTCTGGGTGGGTGGGTGGCAGAGGGATGGTAGTGTGTGTTTATGTGGGGAGAAAGGGAAATGTGTGTATACTATACAGTGTAGGAGTATGTGTGGGTATGTGTGGGTGGTGGGTGGGGAAGGGGTGGGGAAGAGGCAGGGTAGTGTGTGTGTATGTGGGGAGATAGGGAACTGTGTGCATGGTGTACAGTGTATGGGTGTGTGTGTGTGTTTGGCGTGAATGTGGAGGATTAACAGTAAGTGTAGGGCTGGATGTGGGAGGGTGATGGCGGGGGAGGCACGTTGACAGTGGATGGGTGTGTGTGTGTCGGTATGGGGTGGAAGTGTGTGCATAGTGTAGAAACAGTGTAAGGGTCTGTCTGTAATAGCCGGTGCCACCGTTTGTATGTATGTGTGCGCGCGATTATAACAGCCTCATATAATAGACGATGTCACCTTGTGTGTGTGTGTGTGTGTGGTTACATCAGCAAATGTAATACACCATCGCGCCTTGTTTGTGTGGATTTACAGCAGCCCGTGAAATACACCATCTTGCCATATGTGTGTGTGGATGTGTGTGTGGTTACACCAACCCAGGTAATACACCATCTCGCCATGTGTGTATGTGTGGGTGTGTATGCGTTTACACCAATCCATGTAATACACCATCTCGCCATATGTGTGTGTGGATGTGTGTGCGGTTACAGCGGCCCATCTCGCCATGTGTGTATGGGTGTGTGGATTTACACCAACCCATGTACTACATCACCTTGTGTGTGTGTGGGTGTGTGCTTACAGCAGCCCACGTAATACACAATCTCGCCATGTGTGTGTGGGTGTGTGGGTGTGTGGGTGTGTGGGCGTGTGGGTGTGTGGGTGTGTGGGTGTGTGGGTGTGTGGGTGTGTGGGTGCGTGGGTGTGTGGATGCGTGCGTGGGTCGTGTGGGTGTGTGGGTGTGTGTGGGTGTGTGGGTGGGTGGGGTGTGGGCGTGTGGGGCGGCTGTGGGTGGTCGGTGTGTGGGTGTGTGGGTGTGGGGGGGGCGTGTATGTGTGGGTGGGTGGCCTATGTGGGTGTGTGGTGTGTGGGTGTTGTGGGGGTGTGTGGGGAGGGCGTGTGTGGGGGTGGGGGTGGGTGTGTGGGCGTTGTGGTTGTGTGGCGTGTGGGTGTGTGGGTGTGTGTGGGTGTGTAGGTGTGGTGGGTGTGTGGGTGTGTGGGGTGGGTGTTGGGTGGGGCGTGTGTGATGGGTGTGGGTGTGGGTGTGTGGGGTGGTGGCGTGTAGTGGGCGTCTTGTGGGTGTAGGTTGTGTGGGTGTGTAGGTGTGTGGGTGTGTGGGCGTGTGGGTGTGTGGGTGGGTGTGGGGGGTGGGCGTGTGTGGGTCTGTGTGTGTGGGTGTGTGGGTGTGTGCGTGTGTGCGTGTGTGGGTGTGTGTGTGTGTGTGCGTGTGTGGGTGTGTGGGTGTGTGGGTGTGTGGGTGTGTGGGTGGGTGGGTGGATACCACCACCCATGTAATACACCATCTCTCCATGTGTGTGTATGTGTGGTTACAACAACCCATGTATGTAATACACCATCTCTCCGTGTGTGTGTGGTTAAATCATCCCGTGTAATACACCATCTCTCCGTGTGTGTGGGTGTTGGGGCTTACATAAGCCCATGTAATACACCATCTCTCCATGTGTGTGTGTGTGTGAACACAGCAACCCACGTAATACACAATCTCCCCGGATGTGTGTGCTTTAGGGCCGGTAGCTGGTTCCCCGGGATTAGATGCTGATCAATACGAGGCACATATCTGCACGCTACCGGCGCCATCTTGACACCCGCCGGCAACGTGTGCCCCCCAGACCACCCACTTCCTGTCACGTGATAACGATACCGATTACCTGTGAATGGTACTTATATGTGTGTGTGTCTGTTTGCGTTTTATGTTATGCCAACATCTAATGCCATATGAGGATGGGTATCGATTTGTGGACAGTGCACACTTGTGGTGGTATTATAGTGCTGCCACACTGAGAGACCAGGCCACCGGCACCATGACTCGATGTAATGTTGCGTAGTCAGATGAAACATCAAATCTCCAAAACCTAGATACTCACCTAGATCTGATTCTACATATATACGTTAGATAATGATGCATTTATTTAAGGCCTGTCACACCTCACCGGATTGGGGGAAACGGACAGAAAACGAACAATGTCCGGTTTGTGTCCATACAAGTTTTGAACCTGCACAAAACTAGGAATGGATGCCGCCAGACTGACGTTTATGGTTCTTGTCCAGTTTGATTTTGTTTCATTTGTTGGCTATCCGTTCATGTCCGTTTCATGTCCGTTTCATGTCCGTTTCATGTCCGTTTCATGTCCATTTCATGTCCATTTCATGTGCGTTCGTCCAGCGGCCTTTGACCTGATATCCCAACATTTTGACACATTTTAATACATTTTGATACTTATCATGCCCAAACACCACCAGACTAGACAATTCTGTCCGTTGCTCAATCCGGCGAGGTGTGACAGCCGCTTTAAGCACGTGTTGCCAAATAGAAGGGAATACTGAGTCAATCTATTATTAGAACCTGTTTCTGCCGATTCCAATGGTGTCAAAGTATTGGCATCCTTGCCCAAATTAATTTTGCTCGTTTGTGCTTCAAATATATGGTTAGCAATTGAAAATACATGACATTGTGGGTTTGTGAAAATGGTCATATCAATGATTTCCACTATCAAACAGCCCTCTGGTGGCATTTCCACGAACTACTGTTGAGGGATGCTTACTGGTAGCAGCTCATGCAGTATCCCCTGTAGAAAAGGTATTATAGGGGATTTCCACCATCGAATCGCCCTCTGCTGGGAGCTTCAAGAAACCACATTGTGGGTTCCCGGTGTAACAATTTCAACTTCCCCCCTTCCCAAGTTCCCCCCCGGGAATCTGAAAACGTTTTTAACTTCCCTCCGGGGAAATTAAAAACGTTTTCAGATTCCTGGGGGGGAACTTAAAAACAGTTTTCAGATTCCTCCCCCTATTTTCAAATTCCCCCCTCTGGGAATTTAAAATTGTTTAAAAAACTTTAAAAAACGTTTTAAATTTCAGACCTATAATATTTTTTTCTTAACCATCTTGGAGACTTTTTGTGTCATTTGTGGTTAAATATGTTTTATTGTACTAGTAATAATTTCCATTATGCTATTCTCTGTATATTATAATATTTGTCATGAAAAATAACAAAAAATAACAAAAAATAACAAAAATAAAGAAAATTCCCCAAAAATGGGGGGGGAGGGAAAGTTAAAACGAGGGAGGGAATTTGAAAACGTTTTCAAATTCCCCTGGGAGGAATTTGAAAACGTTTTCAAGTTCCCAGGGGGGAACTTGAATATGGGGGGAATTTGAAATCTTTACACCGGTGTGCTGACAATATCTAATTTTGGTGGAACCTCGCATAATACAAGCAATTGACTGACTTCTATCTCAAAGAGGATCTAGCATATCTGATAAATCAAAACAGATTGCCATATATGTAACACCAAATAGTGTCGTAGTCTGCACTGACCTGTCAGGCAAGGAGTCGCATAGACCACGGTAGACAGGTAGGTGTGGATATGGTGATGCCATCAATGAGCCTAGGTGGTGTAATGGTTAGCACACTGGCCCGGATTGCAAGAGATTCCAGCTATAGGCACAATATTTCCCATTTTCATCACTCCCATGACTGGTTCGCATATACTGGTTCGCATGGCCATGATACTGTATAAGCGATACATTGTATGGTCGTTGAACCTACACCCTGTATGTATATGTACAGTCTGTATGTATGTATGTAATTGTAAGCATAAAATGACTTACAATTCCCAAGGGACGAGTGTAGTAGTCTGCACTTACCTCTCAGTCAAGGAACCGCATAGACAGGTATTCATGGATAGGGTGGTGCCATCAGGAAGCCAAGGTGGTGTAATGATTAGCACACTGGCACAAAGTGCAAGAGATGTGGGTTCAATTCCCTCTCTAGGTTCAATATTTCCCATTTCCATCACCCGCCCCCACAACAATACTTATTCCATTCCATTCTGAATCACCAGTTACATTCTGACGATCCAAAAATGCAAACTGATACTTAAATAATTATAATTAAAATGAGTGAGGGAATGGGTGAAGGGTTAATTAATTGGATTAAGATTAATTCGTCACATGGCCACAAAAGGGACGGTTAATTTAGGTGGTGTTTTAATTTGAAATTAATTATTTGGAAGAAGCTGTTAACGAAGTGTTGGTAGACCTCCCTCATGAGTTGGCAGCTGGAGGACTTCCGGTTGAAGGTGCGGCAGGATGTTCCGCTATGTGGCGCAACTGGAGGACTTCTGGTTAAACCTGCGCCAGCATGTGCCGCTATGTGGCGCCAAATGCAAATATTATTCATATAAGCATAGCTTCAACAGAGAAATGAGAGAGAACAAATATGGCTGTGGGTTGAGTAGTTTAATACATCTGGTGCGACTGACACCGGTCAACATCTGCTGGAGGGGAGGTGGGCCGAGATGGCACCACCGGTACAGTGTTGCATCTTATGGAGTTTAAAGTTGCATAGTCCGATGGTTTTGAGTTTCTCTCATTTTCTGAGATAAAGATATTATGTTGTTCATTATAATCTACCTTACTTTAGTTTGAAGGAACTTTTATTTTAAATGGCTAACTTTTGAGATATTTGAACTGCAAACATGCTAAATTAGTTTTGGCAAGCATACCAAAACTCTAACACCATAGGTTTCTGCAGTAACGGGTTCTATTAATTGACTCAGTATTCCCTTATATGTGACGAAAAATGTTTAATAAGTGCACCAGCATCTAAGTTAGATATGTATAATCAAATCTAGGTAATTGTTTTGGTTTTGAACATTTTATGTTTTCATCGGACTATGCAGCTTCAACAATGATCATAATAAGTAATATTCCCTTCCGAATCTTTATACTCCCATAATACGTTATACATGACATAATTTTGTTTTAAATGAATATGTCTTAAAAACCTTCTGACTCATACATAGGACAAGCAGCAGTGTTATTAGAAAGTAACTAATTACATTATTTTAATTGTACATTCATACCCGGTTCTAATACCGAATCGGTAAGACTGGATGTGGCTCTCTGTAGTGTCAAGTGTAAATAATATTTATATACATTCATAGTGTAGTAGTCTGTACATGAGCTCTACTACCACGCGGTAGCAGCGGAGACTACGCCGCACACTGGCGCAGTTCCATTACACTGCGCTAGGTGGCGGCTTGGCTGGCCACCGGGCAGACCCCGACTGGGCTGCCCTCTACTGCGTGTGGCTGCCCCCCTCCCCCCACACACACCTATAGAGTTGATGTGGGATCTGACGAGTGAGGGGGTGGGTCAGACAACTACTGACGCCATGGAGAGCAGAAGGTTCAATAAACCAGGTTGAAGCGTACACTAATTGAATCTTGGTGTTCTTCCGTGTGTGAGTGTGCGAGTGAGAGTCGGAGGGCCGTGGGCCATTACAATATTTTAAATGAACATCCCCCCCACAAGTCTTTCCACTCACACATAAGAAAATACCAGTGTTATTAGAAAGAAACTAATTAGATTATTTTAAGTTTGCATATGAAGAGTTCTTTTCCAAAATTCAATGAGCGCCAATAACAAAATGAGTTTTCAAATTTGTAGATCGTTTAAAAAAAAAAGAACTCTTCATATAAATAAGGAGCTCTCCATCCCGCCGACTCTGACTCTTAACCAATTGACCCCAATCGTCAGTCGCTTCTCTAGGGTAGGGCACAATTATACATCGTTATCGATATTCCATGCGATATATCCTGCTTATTTTGTATACAACCCTGTGATCATCCTCGAGCATGTTTAAAGATTGTCAGTATATTTGCTGTAGGCTTTCACTATAAATGAATATGTACGCATATATGTATATATATATTTATATAACGCATATCTGTGGGTAATTGTGTTTATTTACAATGCAAATAAACCCTCCCATCCACCCCCCCCCACACCCACAGCCGACCTACTTTCCAAACGTGGTGGTCACGTGATGCTTTGTCCAGATGCGGTAGGCAATGCCTCACAGCTGCCATGATGACCAAATTACAATTGATCCGCGGCAACCTGAATTTCCCATCTGTTCCAAGTCTTGACCGAAAAATGTTCAATAAAATATAATTGAAAGGTAATGGCGTAAACATAATCGAAAGGTATTACTAATGGGATCAGCACACATAACATTGAACCAAATTGTGTTAATTTCTGTTGCAAGTAACCCCGCCCCCACATCTACCATCTACCCCACCTATGTTCCTCCTACTTTTCAAGCATGGTGGTCACGTGATGTTTTGTCCAGATGCGGGAGGCAATGCCTCACAGCTGCCATGATGACCAAGTTACAATTGATCCGCCACAACCTCAATCTCCCATCTGTGCCAAGTCTTGACAGACAAAATATTCAATCAAAAACAGTGGGATGGTATTACAATGTAACCATAATTGAAAGTTATGGCTAGTCAGATTCACTGCACATAACAAAAAACTAAATTGTCTTAATTTCCATTGCAATTAACACCCCCCCTCCCATCTGCCCCCCTGGCACCCAAGGTCGGCCTACTTTCCAAACATGGTGGTCACGTGATGTTTTGTCCAGATGCGGGAGACAGTGCCTCATAGCTGCCTTTATGACTGAGTTACAATTGATCAGCCCCAACCTGAATCTCCCATCTGTGCCAAGTCTTGACAGAAAAAATATTCAATCAAAAATAATGGGAAGGTATTACAGCGTAACTATAATTGAAAGTTATTACTAGTCAGATTCAGTGCACATAACAATAAACCAAATTACGTTAATTTCCATTGAAATTAACCCTGCCGCCCCCCAACATGTAGCCAACCCATAGTTTGCCTACTGTCCAAATGTGGTGGTCACATGATGTTTTGTTCAGATGCGGGAAGCAATGGCTCACAGCTGCCGTGATGACCGAGTTACAATTGATCCACCGCAACCTCAATCTCCCATCTGTGCCAAGTCTTGACTGAAAAAATGTCCAATCAAAAATAATGTGGCACCCTTGAGTCGACGCCCATCTCTGCAATTCCGCCATGCATAGCTTGTCACGTGACTGGGATCACGTGTCGAGTTAGGAGCGGGAGAACATTTCTTAACACGCACATTGAAAGTCTTATGCGATGTAGGCATTGCTAACCATGAGTGACCTGTTTGTTTGTTTTATTGGAGGTTGTACGTCCCAGCAACTCTTAAGGCCATATCAGGACGGATGCCGACTTGTGACAGCGCGCACTCATGATCTGCAGCTCCGCTAAAAGCCCAGGCTGCCAACACCATGACCTGATATCCCACTCAGTCACCTTATCCTGACCAATCCAGTTCTTTGGTCTATCCTATTAATGTGGTGTTCTCTGTGAGGGAGTCCTTAGAGTGCCTGGCTTTTTCTAGGTCAGACTCTGCCAATTTCGATTTCTACCAATGTGGATAAGTTACAGCCTCGCAAAGGCCAGTTGCTCTCTCATAAAGTGTAGGATGTGGCTTTCTATCGTCCAATGGCCTAATGGTGAAAATAAGTCTATTCAGACCTATCCATGATAGGCAGTATAAATCTAAGAAAATAAGACTAAAATGTTGCATACCCAGGCTAGGTAATGACATACATCGATTTTGTAAGTAATTGGCTTGGGGCAGCCGCGGTTCAAACTCATAACCTCCCCTATGGTCAGCCAGCGTTCCTACCGATTAGGCCATCTCGACCGGGTTCTATGATGGGCAGTACTAGGGGAATTAGCCTTTATTGGTGTGTCAGTACATATATATGCTATTAAAGTATTGCAGACAGGTAGAGGAAACACCATAATTCAACAACGCAAACATGGATAAATAGTATATATTTGGAATTTTAATGAACAGAAAAACGACAATCGTATATGCTTGAGTATAATGAGAGAATGCCCCGAGATACTTTAACCCTATAGTTCTGGTCTCTTATTGTGGAGTGGGTGGGATGGCAGAATACAAGAGGTCTGTTGCTGTCCGCTGCCAAGTAGAAATGGTCGAGTGCTAGTTCTCCGGGCCTTATATAGTGGTTGGCCAGAGTTTGAAACGTCACGAATATGTCAAAGTTTGTAACTGCATAGTAGATTTTGGCTGCTGAAGTTGTATCTAATTTACATACGCAAATTTCAGCTAGATCTCGCCTGTGGTTCCTCGGACGTAGTTACAAAAGACCCAATAGGCGTGGTAAGCGTAGATTTATAGAATTACTGTCAAGCTTTCAATACAGGTGGCGCCATCGACCGTGGTGAATAGGTATCCGACTCCGCTTTGTTCAATTACCCATGATGCAACCAACATGGACAATTACATTTGTATCGAGTACCTCAACTGGGCCCCAGTGAGGGAGCAGGCGGTTCGGATGTTGTGGCCACAGACTCGGCCACTTTCAGAGCAGACACGCCGGGCTCTGAGTGTCCAACAAGCGACTGTACGAGAACCAACTGTCTCAAAACCGACTGTCTCAAAACTGACTCTCCGAAAATGGACTTTCTAATAATGGACTGTCTGACAAGTTATTGTCCAATAATCAACTGTCTGATAACTGATTGTCCGACAACCAACTGTCAGACAACCGAATGTCAGACAACGATTGTCTGACAATCAACTGCCTGACAACTGATTGTCTGACAACCGACTGTAAGTCGGTTGTCTGATAGTCGGGTGTCTATCAGACAACCGAATATCCGGCAACCAAACTTCCTACAATGGCATGTCTGGCAACCAAACTTCCGACAACCGAGTGTCTGACAACCGAATGTCTGACAACCAAATGTCCAACAACCGACTGCTAGAGAAGCCGTTCAGTAAAACTACTAAAAAGTCCACTGATAATGAATCAAATTGACAGAGAAGCGGCTGACCACCATTTAAGTGATTGGCCGACAACTGACTGGCCGACAACCGATTGTCCGACGGGCGACTTGCTGACAAGCAACTGTCCGACAAGCGACCACCCGACAAGCGACTGCCCGATAACCAACTGCCCAATAACCGATTTTCCAATATGCAACTTGCTGACAAGCACCTGTCCAACAACCGACTGCCCGACAACCTACTGCCCGACAACCGACTGCCCGATAACCGACTGCCGGACAAACGACTGGCCGAGTCGCCGAGTGTAGCATTGTCCCCAGTCGGCAATCTCCACGTGGAATTCACATCTTTGGTGAAGTGAACGGAGCGGTAACGGCCCCTCAGCCGGTGGGCCGTCGACCGTCAAAGTGCCGTCTATTGGTGCCGGCAGCCCCCTTCACTTACTGCCGGCAACTGGTTTATTACATTTACACTTACTACACAGGAAGTGAAGCAACCAGCGGCCCGGTCGATGCCCGCCCACCACTTCCGGTCTCCACAATTGGTCAATTTCATGAGGATGTCTGATTAAAAATTCACACACAGAGAACAAATTCTCTGGCGAGAGTAATGTTGCTCGCGTCGATTATATATCAGGAGGACCGGTGGTGGTGCCACCTGTCGAGTAGGAAGGAAGCACTGGAGGCAGAACAGAGCATGATCGGTACAATATAATAATAGTGATTCCCTTCCATGCCTTTCTACTCGCATAATATGTTATATATCATATATGTATATATCATGTAATTTCCTCCAGAGTGTGACGCGAGGGAGCGCCCGGCCGGCAATTACCCGACAGCTGGGAGGGAGGGGGGGGGGGGAACTCCACGAATGCACATGAGGAAATATAGGATGTACATGTTATCCTTGCATTTATACTCGCATAATGCACTATACATCACATATATATAATTATGTGTTATATTTAATGAAATTTTCGAAACCAGAATACTCTCATGCATTTAATCCCAAATTAAGTTAACTGCATTACCCTAATATATGTTTTAAAGTGAGCAGAGTGACAGTTGGCTCACGGTATAGGAGGCGGGGGGAGTAGAGAGTGACCCGCTCCGCAGCAAAAAACATGGAAGAAATGGTAATGGGGGGAAACATTTAGGAGCTGCCGTTATTTATATCCAACATAATGAATTATATAGTACATATATATATAATTCCCGGGAGCGAATGACAATGGGAACTCCCGTTGTTAGGGTCGGGGCCGATGGTGGCGCCACCAGTAGCAGTATGTAATATAAGGAATGAATACATCGAGCATACTGGTTGGTAGATAACGAATAGAACAATTAATAACAATCATTCCCTTCCGCGCCTTTTTAATCGCATAATGCCTATACATCACATATATCAATTGTGGTAGAAAGTCAAAACCTGGCAAAGCGGAACTCATGCTTTTCAACTGATGATTAATCGCTAACATCATTATATTCTGAATCAGGCAATGGAGTGGAATGACATAATATCCGCTGCAGTTTCCATGGTTACAATCCTACAAGCATCAATGCAATTTAAATGTGTACAATATCAACGAGGCAACTCCGTTCAACCCCAACAATCTTCCTGGGAGTCAGCTGAAGCAAGCATCAGCAGTTACAGTAAAACCTCTCTAAATCGACCCACCATGGGACCGACTTTAAATGGTCCAATTAGGGAGGTGGTCGGTTTAGGGAGTGTTTTTATTTATCGTCACAATACTATTCTCTGGGCGATTGTTTGGAACACAAAGAAAGCGATCGATATACGGCAGTGGTCGATATATGGAGGTGGTTGGATGTACATGCCGGTCTTCATTGACATCATTTCTAAGCACTCTGGATTCAGTGGCCGAATTGGTAACATCGCAGAATTACCCTGCGGAAGGTTGTAGTTTGAAATCTCAGATGAGTCAAACCGATGACCTACAAAATTGTTACTTGTCGCTACCTATCCTGGATAGAGCAAGCACTGAACTTAGCAATATAGTGATATAGCGAATGGTAGACAGGAAGTGTGAACACTTATTTGTCTCTCATTTTTTGTTATTGTTTGGTACATTAGTTGTCCCAAGCAGGGGAAATCCCAGTGACAGACGACTGGTCTTCCCCACTCCACTGCTGGTCGATAGAAAGTCCGAGCCTACACTTTTACCCACCCAAGGGATTTTTAACCTCCCACACTACATAGACATGGTATGAGAGCAACCAGCCTTTGATGACGCTGTAAGTTATACAGAGCGGTGGAAATCCAAATTGGCAGAGCTGTGGGCATGGGGAATCGAACCACCAACCCTCAGATTAGGAGTCTGACCTAGAAAAAAGTCAGACACTCTAACCACTCCGCCACAGAGAACACCACTAACAAATATGGAACGCTTCACGAATTTGCGTGTCAGTATCAGGATAATATGAATCAGTGGCACCTCAGGTCATCTTGCCAGTGACCTGATCTCCTAGTATGGCAGCACTTGTGACAGTGCACACTGATAGTGACTTCATCCGTAAGTACCCATCCTGATGCTAGGATGCAAAACCCCAACAAATAAACAAACAAATTGAAGGCTCGGGAAATTGGGTCATGATACACATGGCCAGGTCTCCCATTGAGGCAGCACTATGAAGCCACCATTATTGCGCACTGTCACAAATACCAAGTAACCAACAAAATACAACTCTCACACATCCTGAACAGAAAGAAGAACTGACACTTGTCATTGTCGCAAAATAATATCTAGCGACAAAAGAAAATGAACAACAACAAAACAAGGCAAACAATACAACCGTGGGAAACCCCTCACCGTGGCGCCCTCTGGCGGAGAAGTAGAGCCTCAGCAGCGAGCATGCGCGGGTGACATTAGTGACAGGAAATCCCGCATGGAACGCTGCGGCAAGAAGGAGAATGAAGCAAAAAAAAAACAGGAGGAGGGAGAGGGAGGAGTTGTGAGTGTGAGATGGTGGTATTTATGGGAGAGAAACAGCGCGAAGACAACAAGAAGATGAGGCTGCTTTTGCACAGCAATATTGTAGTGCTATTTACTGGGGATTGAGTTTTCAGGAGTGGGAGGAGAGGGAGGAGAGGGAGGAGAGGGAGGAGAGGGAGGAGAGGGAATTCTAGTTGTAGTTGATGTAGCTGGAGGTGTTTGTATAAAGGCCAAGTCACACCTACCCGGACTAGCCCCGGATTTTTAGCCGGACCACCTCCAGACCATTCTCCCGGTCTGTCCCGGACAGCACCAGATAACATCGCTATTTTTGCCTCGCTCTCACGCCTACCCGGACGAGCCACCGACTACAAGCCCAGATCACCCCGGATGAGCCCCGGACAATCCCTGGACTAGCCCCGGAAACCTCCGGATGATAGCCTGAAATGAGGGACTCATACTGGGGTAGTCCGTGAGTAATATGTGGTCATCCGTGGCGATCTGTGGTTAATCCGTGATCATCGGGCCTGTCCAGATCTTATCTAGGCAGTCCGGGAGTAGTCCGTGGTCCTGTCGGGGCTAGTCCGGGCTAAACCGGGGCTAAAACGTGGCTCTTCCAGTTTAGAAATGACCCGGACTGCCCGGGCCAGGACACAGACTACCCCTGGACAACACTGCGACTACCCGGACCACCCCCGGATTACACCCAGATGATGCTGGATCGACCCTGGCTCGCAATATTCCCCGGATCGCACCGGATGTTTTAAATATTTTAAAACATCTGGGGTGACTCCAGATGATGACGGATCACCAAGGTCCAGCCACGGATAACCAAGGATCACCAACGACCAGCCACGGATGAGCCACGGATCACCAAGGATCATGGTCCGGGGCTCGTCTGGCCCCTGACCTAGGCTTTAGCACCTGGGTTGTTCTATTGTTGTTTCTTTGTTTGTTGTTGTTAGATGTTTCTAGGACGTAAAGCAACAAACAAACAAACTTCCTAGCAACATTTAAGATCATATCAGGATAGGTATCGACTTGTGACAGTGCACGCTCATTACACATTTTTAGTGCTGCCCCACAGGGAAATTAGGCCACTGGCACTGTGACACAATATCCCAATCAGTCACATTATCCTGACACTGTGCAAACCAGTCCATGTGTTATCCTATTAATGCCACGCACCATGCTAGGAAGCCACAAGTATCGATTTTATATGTCATCAGTTTGACTAGGCTGGGATTAGAACTCTCGACCTTCCACACGGGAAGCCTGCGCTCTATTCATTAGGCCACCGTGTCCAGTGGGGTTTTCTATAAATTGTCAATCTAGTTGTGTAATTACTTCTCCAGCAAGGTATCACATAGAGAGGAGGGTGTGGATAGGGTGATTGCATCAGGGAGCCTGGGTACTGTAATTGTTAGCGTGATGATGCTGCGATGACAGAGAATATGGGATTGAAACCTGCTCTATGGGCAATATTTGCCATTTTCATCACCCCCCCCCCCCTACATGACACTGGTGCTGTGAGTAGGACCCTGTTCAAGCTCTATGTTGTAGGCAATGAGCCGTTAAGCCATTGAAGCAATGGGACGATGGGGCGAAGGGACGATGGGGCGATGGGGCGATGGCAGATGGGATGATGGGGCGATGGGCAGATGGGGCGATGGGGCGATGGGGCGATGGGACGATGGGACGTTGGGGCGATGGGAAGATGGGATGATGGGGCGATGGGCATGGGGCGATGGGCGATGAGACCGATGGGGCGATGGCGATGGAGCGATGGGACGATGGGGCGATGGGGCGATGGGACGATGGGACGATGGGACGATGGGGCGATGGAGCTATGGGACGATGGGGCGATGGGGCGATGGAGCTATGGGACGATGGGGCGATGGGGCGATGGGGCGATGGGGCGATGGGATGATGGGGCGATGGGACGATGGGGCGATGGGCAGATGGGATGATGGGGCGATGGGGCGATGGGACGATGGGGCGATGGAGCTATGGGACGATGGGGCGATGGGGCGATGGGGCGATGGGGCAGATGGGGCGATGGGGCGATGGGAAAATGGGTGGGGTAGGGCGATGGGGAGTGGGGCGATGGGTAGATAGGGTGATGGGTAGATAGGGTGATGGGGAGATAGGGCAATGGGGCAATGGGGCAAGTCCCGTTAACGAGACCTATGACCCGGGTCTGCCCCACTTGTTTCGACACTAAGCCCCTTCAGAACGCCCCCTGGCAGCTCACTCCGGTACTACCACCCCAAAGTGGCGCCTCCTATCTATTCTAGAATGTGGACACACCATTGTGACACAGTATCCTTTTTAATGGTGCTGTCACACTATGACGTAATGGCCAACGTGAGTTTGACGTGGGTGACTTTTCGTCATTACGTCGAAGAACGGCGGATCCCGTTAGAGTCATGTTAAAGTCATGTTAAAGTCATGTTAAAGTCACCTCGCATCTCATCCACTCACGTCCACTCACATCGAGCTACGTCAGAGGACATTGAGGTATTGGACATGTTGAACACTTTCTACATAGCTTGATGTGATGACAAGACGTTCATGTCACGTTACGGTCATGTTACGGTCACGTTACGGTCATGTTAGGCTCTTGTTATGAGCATGTCATCTACATTAGGTCAACGTCACCTCACGTCCATGCTAACGTCATCGACGTCATTGAGGATCACCTAGCGTGGCCGTAACGTCGGTAACGTGTCATGTTCCGGTCACGTTGCGATGATGTCTAAGTCTCGTCGAAGCACCGTGGTGATCACGTCTACCACGTTAGCGCCACATCAGAGCAACGGAGCGATGACGTTAGTCCGTTGTTATTCTCTCGTCGCACTAAACCGTTGAGTTGGACGTGTCCACGCTGGGACGGACGTCATCACACCTGCTCGACATTACGCCGCCGGTAGGGTCCCATTACCATGACGTCGAGCGCACGAGGATCTCGCTGCCTTCACATTCGCCAAATTAATATCTTCTATTTCCTCTCTCATCCCGACAAAGCTAGACCGACAATACGACCTCGTCGACCACGCTGCGGTGTCATCCAACTTGGGCCCGTATTTGCATATCACATCGTGATTTTCGATACATTTCACGTTGCACCCACATTGCCGCGTTATGCCATAGTGTGACAGCACCATAACAATGACACCATACTGTTTGATTGTCACACTAACGTTTTGAAATGCTATAAGCCTATCAATATGAGTGTCCATTCATACATGTATAAATATAAAGTTGCCTAAATCAATGAAGTGCCAAATTGTCTAAACCCAAACCCATTACCTAGATTTCATCCTACATACTTAAAGCTGCATATTTGAATCTACATATCTAACTTAGATACATGTGCACTTATTAAACATTTCTTTCTGCATAGAAGAAAATGCTAAGTCGGTTTAATAGAACTTGTCACTGCTGGAGGCTATGCAACTACAGTGTTTTTGGGTAGCCGGCCAAATTAATTGGGTGTGCTTGCACTTCAAATATCTCAAAAGTCTGTAATTTAAAGTAAGTTATTTCAACTAAAGTGAGGTAGATTATAACAATCACACTACTATTTTCTATCCCAATAAGTGACAGAAACCCCTGAATTATCGGACTATGCTACTTTAGGTGAAAGCCGGTGGTTAGAGGTGAACGCGGTAATTACGTCTTTGAGTTCTAATTAGTCTCTTGGGCCATAATCAATTAACATGACCTGGGCGACTCGGGTCACCTGAGTCGTCAGAATTTCAAATAGAACACCGCAAGTGGAGTCGACAAATACACATGCCATGTGGAAAATGACCTGACCCGAGTAACCCACCTCTTGGATCGGGTGTCTAGGAGCGATGACGTCACATTTGCGCTGGTACCATCCTGCAGGATAACAGCCACCGGTACCAGTCATACATGCTTGTTATTGGTACTAACCTAGATTAATGAAATGGAAATATCACTCAACTATGCCATCATAAAACAATTTAAACCTATTTTGATGTAGTTATATCAGTTATTAAAAAAATTAAAGTGTTGGATTAAGCCACCATTCTTTCCACCCTGAGCATGGAGAAGCATATTCGATTATTCAACCCAAGTCTGTAGGATGTGCGCATGTGCCAAAAAGTGGCTTGGGTGACCCGAGTTGATTTATCGATTACGCCCTATGGGGTTTGGATAGCAAAATTGTCGGATTGAAAAGAAGTCATTGCCGAAGCATTGTACACATCCACGATTCTGTCTTATATGGATTATGCACACACTTATTATAGCATTGCTACTCAGCCTAATCTATAAACAACCAACAATTAAATTCAAATATAAAATCAAAATATAAAATATAAAAGGGGTGGGCGTATTAAGGACCCTTCGCTGCGCAGAAGACACTACTAAATAAATTCAACTGATGTATTCGATCACAATGCATTAGAGTTGCGTAGTCCGATGAAAGCCGAGCATTTTGTGTATGAAGGGAGTGGCAGGTTGTCCTAAAACCAGGACTCGTATGGATGAGGTCTATGAGGCTGGTAACTCTTCTTGTTTCACAGAGGGATTTCATCAGCACAAAGTAGTGTAGAAGAGCAATGGGCAGTCTCGTGGTGCCCAATCCCTATTAGTATTACGCTGTCGGCTTCCAGTAATGTTTCTCATTTATTCTCTCAGAATGTTCACCAGACGCGATGGCCGATTGAGTTGAGAGCCTGTCTCCTGCTTTGGGATATCATAGGATTCGAACCCACAGGTTCGAACCCAGTTGAGCCGAACCAATGACTTGATCATTTATACTTGTTGCTTCCTAGCTAGGAGCTCGGCATATTTAGGATAGGGCTAGGATAGCGCAAGGATTGCTTGGCTCAATGTCTGGATAATGTGACTGAGTGGGACATCAGTTATCGTGTTGGTGGCCTGGTCTCCCAGTGGACCAGCACTATAAAGTTGCCATGAGTCCGCCCTGTCACAAGTCAGTACATGTCCTGATATGACCTTAGATGTTGCAAGGACATAAACCAACAACAAACAAAATAAACACCAGTTGGTATCCATACTCATATGACCTTAGATGTTGCTAGGATGTAAAACAACAAACACACAAGACATCGAACACTGGCTCCCCCTTCATTCTCCCAGGATTTTAGGATGCTTATACATACCAGCCAGAATTTGCCGCACCACCAGCTGTCGCTTAGTGTAATCATATAAAGAAAATCATTCCGGAATAGAACCTCGCCTACATTCACATAGAAAGAGGGAGAAAGAGAGAAGTATAAGAGATTCCCTTGATGTGACTATCGGCTGCGGGTTGGTTCATAGTTGGTTCACAGCAGGTGCTGGGAAGTAAATCCAGTGAAAGGGGTCTCGGGATACCTTGTTAACAAGTGCTCGTGTTGAGAGATTCAGAGATGCTTTGAGTGTTGATATTTAGGAAGTTTTGGTGAGGATGATGGACGTAGTTTAACGTAGTGAAGGCTAACGTGAGTCAAACGTGATGTATAGCAGGTTAAACTATGGTGAAATATGTTAAGGTATCGCAGGTTTTGCTATGGATAAATACGTTACGGTACGGATAAATACGGTGTGAGTTCAGCCACTAACAGCTATATGACCACGGCAGAACGGCCAAGGTTTTGTGCAGGTCAAACTACGCTAGAGTATGCTAGAATATGCTAGAGTACACTAGAGTATGCTAGATTACATTAAGAAGTATGCTCGAGTAAACTAGAGTATGCTAGAGTAGGCTAGAGTATGCTAGAATACGCTAGAGTATGTTAGCATCACGGATGCAAATTCAGGTTCTAACGTAGTGCTCTTTTGAACATGTCAAAATCTTAAATTGGAACTCACGGCCCACCCGCGTTATTACCCAGTTAGCACCACGGACAAGTAGGGATGCCGGTACATTCAACTACATTCAACTACAATAGCCTTCACTACGTTAAACTATGTCCACTAACCTAAATGTGACTGGGCCTTTACCCTAACCCTCTCACCAGCAACCATATCCCTTATGCGACCACAATCTCCACAGTAGTGGTGCTCGATTAAGAGGGGGACACTGTATTACAAATAAACCTCCCAGACAAATTCAGTTACGTCATTGTAGGCGCAAAGCCATTCAAAAGTTATGTCACAACAAAGCCATAGGTACACACACACTCTGACTTATTATTCCAAGCAGGCCTTGTTTGCTTAGAACTAAAATCAGTGAGAATGCAAGCGCTGACTGGCTCCACAAATTAGCTGTCTACTCCTGCCACGGTTCCCGTCAAATGTCGCAACTCATGTCAAAGTTCACGTCACCACAGTCAAGTCAGTGTCTGTGGCTTTCTGAGGTATTTAGTTTTTACTTGACTCTTTGGGAAAGGCGTAATGATGAAGGTTTGCATGGTTTGAAAGGATCTTTTTAGAATATCTAGTTATGAGGATGTAGAAAACATTGAATTGGATAGTTCACATGATACGTTATTATAATGTTATCAGCAGGGAGAAGTATTATCATGATAAGCTATGTGTAGTGGTGTGCACTGACCTCTCAGGCAAGGAACCCCATAGACAGGTAGGCGTGTGTAGTATGGTGATATCAGGGAGCCTAGGTAGTGTAATTGTTAGCACACTACGCCGGAATGCAAAGAGATGTGGGTTTGAGTCCTGCTCTAGGCGCAATATTTCCCATTTTCATCACCCCCCCATGGCAAATGCATTCCTATCACTTCTGTCTGTGGAAATAAGACATGGCTGTGAAAGTAGCATCAAACTGCATGATCACGTTATGGTGGTACTAAATGTTTTAATGTGACGCTTGCATTCTCACTGTCCTTTCTACTGAGATGATTTTAGTTCTGAGCAAAGACATGTTTGCATCACATAAATTGATGTGACACTAGAAGCCACAGTTTATGACCTTATCCTAATCATAGTAATTGTAAACTCTAATGGTGCGGTCACATTATGACGCTTCTCAACGTCAAACTTTTCGGCGTCAGTGCAACGTATTGGTAGCGTGCGGCCGACATTGTGGTAAAAGGTTGGCGTGCCATCTTGATATGACCTTAGATGTTGGTAGGATGTAAAACAACAAAAAGCAACCGTTTGGCGCAACATGTGGGAACAAGCCTCACGCATGTGTGGCGTGTGCTTACCATTCGCATAACGATCTTCCAGTGCGTTTAACGTATCTCGACGCGCCACTAACGTCACCATAATGTTGGCTCTCACGCGTTGTCGTGCGTCGAAAGCTTTGTGCAAGGACAAAACTTTGCCGATCCACTGACGCGCGGCGCCGACCATGGCCAACCGTCGCCAGTCATCAATGAATACCAATGCATGCCTAACGCATGCGTAATGCTTCCTGACGTATCCAGACGTTGCGGCAAAAAATCACACATGTCGACGCGTGTTGGCGAGAAACATCGTAATGTGACAGCCCCATTACACTAATTACCTCACACCTCATTTCATTTAATAAATATGCAATCTCAAAGTGTCGCTAAAATTCTGAACTAACCACCTATTAATGAGGTAACCTGAGACTCTTTCACTGGATTTACTTCGCAGTGCCCGCTGTGAACCAATTATGAACCAAACCGCAGCCCATCGTCACATAGTGGGAAACTCTCTCTCTCTATGTGACTGTAGGAGAGGTTCTATTCCGGAATGATTCCGGCTGGTGATTACACAGGATGCAAGCCAGGTTTCCAGAGGCTTATAGGGCTGCAGCTGATAAGATCCGCACAGGAATGAGGCACCGCGTTGACGGTAGGGGTGCGGTAACTGGGGTGAGCTATGAGACGAGGCGCTTTTAATGTGGGTGGGGTGCGGGTGAGGGGGGGAGGTTGGTAGGTTGGTTTGTTGTTGGAGTTTTACATCCTGGCAACATCTAAGTCCACATCAGGACAAATACCGACTTGTGACAGTGCACACTCATGGTGACTTTCTAGTAGCGCTCAACTGGGAAACCAGTCCGCCAGCACCATGATCCGATATCCCACTCAGTCACATTATCCTGACCCTGAGGTAACCAGTCCTTGCCTTATCCTACAAATGCCAAACATCACGCTAAGAAGTGACAAGCGTCTGTTTTGTAAGTCTTTGGTTTGACTCAACCGTGAACTCCCGATCTCCCACATGGGAGGCATGCGCTCTACCGATTCGGCCACCGCGTCCGATCAGGGGTAGGTTGCGGAAGGTGTGGGTCAAGGAGAGGAGGTAGTCTGGGGAGAGGAGCAGAAAAGACTGGGGGGGGGGGCTCTTAAAGCTGCATAGTCTGATGAGATATCAAATTTTCAAAACCAAACCAATTATCTAGATTGGATTTTACATATCTAACTTAGATACTAATGCACTTATTAAGCATTTGTTTCTGCATAGAAGGCAATACTGAGTCAATTTAACAGAACCTGTTACTGCAGAAGTCTATGGTGTCAGAGTTTTGGCAAGCTTGCCAAAAATAATTTTCCATGTTTACACTCAAAATATCTCAAAAGTTTACCATTTAAAATAAAAGTAACTTTGAACTCACGTAAAGTAGATACTAGTGATCGATCTAATGTATTTATCTCAGAAAAAATACAGAAATTTAAAACCATCGGACTATGCAACTTTAATACTATATATAGTTCAAAGAAACAGAGGAAGTCCATTCATGAGCCTCACAACCAAGTAGTGGTGGCATGGCCTGCATTGTCCAATGTCGCTGGCCTATGTTGACAGGTGGCAGCAATCTAGCCAGAGGGTGGGGCCCTGTGTGGATTGCCCCCATTCAATGCCACCTCCCCTCCTCCCCTCCTTCCCTACCCTCTCCTCCTCCCCTCCTCTCCTCCTCTCCTCCTGCTCAGTGGACCTGCTTGGGAGTTTGGTTCCTGCTTGCACCATCACCATCACCACCACTTCCGCCCCCTACCGGTGGGTAGAAAATAAACCTTGGATGCATCTGTTTCTTCTTCTCATCTTCTCTCCCTGTTGCCATGTTGGTATATCGTGGGATCATGGGTTCGAGCCCTACTCCAGACAAACCAATGACTTAAAAATGTATACTTGTCGCTTCCTAGCCAGGCGCTCGGCCTTATTAGGATAGGGCAAGGACTGGTTGGCTCAGTATCAGGATAATGTGACTGAGTGGGATATCAGTCCATGGTGCTGGCGACCTGGTTTCCCAGTGGGGCAGTACTATAAAAGTTGTCATGAGTGCGCACTCTCACAAGTCGGTACCATCCTGATATGGCCTTAGATGTTGCTAGGATGTAAAACAACAACAAACAAACAAACTCCATGTTGCGTCAAATAACAGATCACGGGGAATCAGCCATGCATGGCTTATCACAAAAGCATCACATTTTCAAAAACGAAATCACTGACCCAGATTTGATCCTACATATCTACTTTGTCACCTTGTATATATATTCCCGTCCTGATATCACCTCAAATGTTGCTAGGATGTAAAACTCCCACAACCTTATATACCAGTATGCTTATTAGATATATTTGTTGCTACATAGAAGGGAATATTAAGATACAAATTAACTCTTTGTTGCTGAAACCTTTGGTGGTTGGATTACTATCTATGCCCACAAATTAATTTAGCATATTTCCATTTAAAATATCTCCAAAAGGTAGCCATTCTTATTCATAGGTACTTCAAGCTCTAATATGGCAGGCTGGTCACAATGCACGCATTGTGTTTGATTCGGCAACTGGAATGACACATTTCCATCCCTGCCAGCTGCACTTTGGACTCTACTTTGGGTGGACGGACGAGTCCATCAGCCAGCAAGCAGACTTTCGCACCTTTTCCACCATCAACCCATAGCTTGCCCATGTCTCTCTTCAACGCTCGACGAGCTTGTGACATGCACACTTTTCCCACCCACCCACCCTACTACTGTGTATTCTTCACTGCCCGGGCACTTCTGTCACTGCTGAATGATACTTCCCCTCCCCCTCCCCCCCTCCCCTCCCCCTCCCCTCCGCCTCCACCAGTCCCCATCCCCCATTACCCCTCCTCCATCACTCCACCCCCACCATCACCATCACCACCACTTCCACCCCCTAACCATCGACCATATGCGTCCCCCACTTCCACCCACCCTCCCACCCACCTCCAATTCTCCAACACCATCGCCGCCACCATCACAAGCCGTGCTGTCACCACCACCATCAATAACAGTACTATCATCTCAATCTCCCCATCCGCCTCAATCCCCAAACTTCACCAGCCACTTCCAGGATCCCCAGCAGCTCTAACTTCACCTCTGTTACTATTGACACCCGACTATGCACTTCCACATGGCCTATCCTCACGATCACCAGAGGTTCCACTCCCATCTCCACCTACTCGCACCTCATGCACCTCCTTCTCCTGCACCCCTTATCATGCACCTCCTGCACCTCCTGCACCTTCTGCACCTACTGCACCTGTTGTACCTGCTGCAACTGTTGCACCTGCTGCACCTCCTGCACCTACTGAACCTACTGAACCTCCTGCACCTCCTGCACCTCCTGCATCTCCTGTACCTCCTGCACCTCCTGCACCTCATTATCCTGCACCCCTTTTCCTGCACCTGCTGCACCTGCTGCCCCTGCTGCACCTGCTACAGCTGCACCTGCTATACCTCCTGAACCTCCTGCACTGTCTGCAGCTACTGCACCTGCTGCACCTGCTGCACCCCTGCACCTACTAAACCTCCTGCACAGCCTGCACTTTCTGCAGCTACTGCACCTGCTGCACCTGCTGCACCTGCTGCACCTCCTGCACCTTCTGCACCTCCTGCACCTCCTTCCCCACTACCAGTACAACTAACACGATCACCTCCTCTACCACGACCTTCACTATCCCTACCTCCTTCACTCTCTCTACCTCCTGCACTACATGTTCCTTTACCACTACCCCTCTACGCTCCACCACATGCACAACCCCCTTCCCTCCCCTGCTCTCCCTACTCACCATCCCCGTGCTCCCCCTGCTCCCCCTGCTCCCCCTGCTACCCCTGCCCTCCCTGCTCACCTGCTGTCCCAGCTCCCCCTGCTCCTCCTGCTCCCCCTGCTCCCCTGCTCCCCCTGCTCCCCCTGCTACCCCCTGCTCTCCCCCTGCTCTCCCCCTGCTCCCCCTGCTCCCCCTTGGTCCCTCTCCTCCCCCTCCTCTCCTCCTCCCCTCCTTCCCTCCTCTCCTCCTCCCCTCCTGCAGTCCTCTCCTCCTCCTCTCCTCTCCTCCTCTCCTCCTCCCCTCCTCTCCTCCTCCCCTCCTCCAGTCCTCTTCCTTCTCCCTCTCTCCTCCTCCCTCCTCTCCTCCTTATCCACTCCTCCTCTCATCCTCCCCTCCTCCTCTCCTCTCCTCCACCTCCAGCACGATCATGCAGCACCACCTCTTCCCCCTCCCCTCCTCCTCTGCCTCCTCCCCTCTCCTCCACACCAAGTACACAGCCGCCTTCCTTGCCTTTCCCGCTGCCCAGTTGTGGACCCTGGAGTAGCGCCGTGCTACGTGCTTAGACTGGTGCCTGGTTATGTGCCCCGCTGATGCTCTCTGTGTGGGGCTCCCCTGGTGGTGGAGTCGTGCAAGGTGTTAATTACCATGCTAATAGCAGACACACCTCAACTGATGCCACCATCCTCTCTGTTCTGCACATATGTTACGTAGACTTCCCAATTATCGCCCATCTAATTGCATTACATACAAATATATATTATATATATGTTGTCTGTAATAACATTGTTTTGGGAGTTTGGTTCCTGCTTGCGTCAAACCAATCATTTATATAATTGATACTTGTCGCTTCCTAGCCTGGCGCTCTGCATTAATAGGATAGGGCAAGGACTGGTTTATCTCAGTGTAGGGATAATGTGACTGAGTGGGACGTCCGGTTATGGTGCCGATGGCCTGATTTCCCATTTGGGCAGCACTATAAAGTCGCCATGACGGTGCAGTGTCACAAGTCGGTACCCATAGTGATAGGACCTTCGATGTTACTAGGACGCAAAACGAGAACAAACAGTCTGTAATAACATTGTCTGTAATAACATTGTTTGTTTCGTGGAATGGAACTGCACAGAACAACCGGACGCGGTGGCCGAATCAATAGAGCGCAGGCTTCCTGTGCGGTAGCTTGGGAGTTTGATTCCCAGTCTAGTCAAATTCCAGACTTCCACCAATGATACTTGTCGCTACCTAGCCTCGCACTCAGCGTTGCTAGGATAGCATAAGAACGGGCCAGCTCAGTATCAGGATAATGTGAAAGAGTGGAATATTGGGTCATGATGCCTTCGCCCTGGTATTCCAGTGGGGCAGCACTATAAAGTCGCTATCGGTGCGCACTGTCACACATCGGGAAAAATCGGGTTGCTCAGAATGAAGATAATCTGACTGAGTGCGATATTGGATCATGGTGCTGGCAACCCATTCTTTCAGTGGGGCAGCACTATAACGTCTGCATGAGCGTGCACTCTCACAAGTGAGAGTGCTCACCTGATACGACCTTATATGTTACCAGGATGTAAAACCTAATTAAACGAGACAACCTGGAGATGACATGAGCAGCTTCCCCCCACCACCATACCGGGAGCAGTAAGTGCCTGACCCAATTCGCCTCGGGGAGATATGACTTGTGAGTTGCTCCTAATTCTCACCGGTGTATTGAGTTGCTCATTGTCAGGAAAGTATTTAGGAATTTGAGCTGCTAACGACCCGCGATGCTATATGTTGGATTTTATTGCACGCCGGGTCGCTGTTCATTTGTCTAATCTTCCCCCTCTCCTCTGTCCTCACTCATGACTTTAAATAAAGTCTCCGAATTGAGTGTTACCTGCACATATCCACAGCTCACACCAACCTCCCCTGTTCAGACGGGATGGCCGAATGAGTTGCGCATCCGTCTCCATTTTGGCAGATTGTAGGATTCCAAGCCTGTCAAACCAATGACCTAAAAATTGCTACTCATCGATTTCTAGCCAGGCGTTTGTCATTATTAGGATAGGGCAAGGACTAGTTGGCTCAGTGTCAGGATAATGTGACTGAGTTGGATACCAGGTCATGGTGCTGGTGTTCTGGTCTCCTAGTGCACCAGCACTATAAAGTCGACATGACGGCGCGCTTTCACAAGTCGATAGCGGTCCTGAGCTAACCTTAGATGTTGCTAGGACATATAACAACAAAGAAATACAACTTTAAAAGACAACTATTCCATATGCCAGGACATTTCGTGTGGGTGTGCAATGCTTGGCTGCCTCCAGCAGACAACTTTTGTTGAGAACTCATTCTATATTACGCGCCAAACATGAGCAGCAGACGACATAGAATATGCGATATGTCATCTATGTTGAGGCCTTGTTTGGAAGCTGACAACCTCAACTGCACATTCACCACCTCTAGTGGAGTGGGACGTAGCTCAGGTGGTAGAGTGTCCATCTGTGAAAGTGTCACTTATCGGATCGATCCTGCTCAGTGGACCCATTTGCAGTTTCAGCTATTTTCCATTCCAACGATTGGTCCACAACTGGTTCATCAAAGGCTATAGTATGTGTTGTCCTGTCTGTGGGTAAGTGCATATAAAAGCCCCCTTGCTGCTTATTGGAATGATTAGCCTGTGTGGCGGGAATGGGTTTCCTCCAAAGAAATATGTCAGAATGACCATATACTTGAATTTTCACTAGCCGATGATATGAAAATCAATGTTCTGTAGAGGTATTGTTAAATGAACAAACTTTACGTTTACTTTGTATCCACCTCCAGTATATACACAGGCACTAATCTGCAGTCATGACAATTATTGGGCGGGCACGGTACACCTTTGTTATTTACAGCAGACGACTTTCAGAGAAATCGAAACCGAGCCCCAAATTTGAACAGCAGACGA
Organism: Branchipolynoe longqiensis; assembly: GCA_030323885.1. NCBI lineage: Eukaryota > Metazoa > Annelida > Polychaeta > Phyllodocida > Polynoidae > Branchipolynoe > Branchipolynoe longqiensis. The sequence goes on along the minus strand of CM059195.1, from coordinate 47,230,961 downwards.
CATTAAAACTGATCCACGCCGCAGGAGTTAATTAGACTAGGGCCTTCTATTAGTGTTAGAAATTTCACCTACCTTTCCCTCTGAGATCTACAGCTTTGGGGGGAGCATTGTCGTCTGCTGTGTTTAGAATATTGACAGCTGCACTGCGCATGCGGGATCATAGCCGGAAATGAGTATTGATATATGGAATGGATCATCCAGATTAAGTCATTGAGGAAAGAAAGCGACACGCAAAGGCTGCGCTAATTTAATTGCAATGCTATGCACTCAGAACAACGATCAATATGTGAGGAGTCCACACGCAAAACCCTGTAAAGACACCTGCAACATTGGAATCAAACCTTCAATCAGTTCATTTTTTTACATTCCTATTTTTACATGCATTACTACATATTGCGTTCATTTCATCACTAGAATAGTGGAATTAGTGAGAATTAAAATTGTCTTCAAATACAATTTTTTATTTTAATTAAATCTTTGGATTGGCGTTGATATGGTTTTGCCTCTGAACTCTTCGTGTTGTAATTTACCCAAGGACAATTCATCGGAATGGAATTATAATGTTTGTTTGGTGGTTATTTTACGTCCTAGCAACATATAAGGTCATATCAGGACGGGAATGGAATTATGAACTTCTGTGGACGATCGCAGCATATACCATAATCACAGGGGACAGATTAGCTATTAGATCCATTGTTTCCAAGTGACTTGTGTGTGCAACATAATTTCAATGGATATATGTGATCTACTTGGATATATTACCTGTCATCTAACTAATATAGACACATTTCACTCTCAACCTGACAGAGTCTCAATGTTCTTCCTGGCATTGAATCGATAAATACACAGAAATATAATCCTCCAACCAATAAGTCAAAGAATTTGCATTAACCAGAATTTGCATTAACCACAAAGTCTGAGGTGAAATGTGCGTCAAAGTTCTTACTATCGATAAATACACATTAATGTAAATATTGAACCACTAAGTAAATCAAACTGCTGAAGGATTAACCAGAAGGTCTGAGGTGAAATGTCCGTCAAAGTTTCTACTATCAATAAATACACATTAATGTAAATCATGAACCACTAAGTAAATCAAACCACTGAAGGATTAACCAGAAAGTCTGAGGTGAAATGTGCATCAAAGTTCCTGCCATCGATAAATACACATTAATGTAAATCTTGAACCACTAAGTAAATCAAAATGCTGAAGCATTAACCACAAAGCCTGGGGTGAAAGGTGCGTCAAAGCTCCTATTATCAATAAATACAGATTAATATAAACCTCAAACCACTAAGTAAATCAAATCTCTGTCGCATTAACCAGAAAGTCTGGGATGAACTGTTCGCTGAAGTTCCTACCATCGATAAATACACATCAAAAATAATGTTGAACCAATAAGTTTTAAAAGACTCTGCCGCATTAACCGGGAAATCTTGGGTGAAATGTGCGCATGAGCATGCGCAAAAGCATGTTCACCAGTTCACACATTAGCATGAAGATTGCCTTGTGAGCTATGGCCTGCGTAATGACAAGACCCGCTGCTGAGTGGACTGATCTGCGCATGGACCTGCGCAATTGGGATGCGCAGTAGCATGCTACCCACACGCCCGCGCACACATGTGTGCCTAGGGAGCTACGCACAGGAAGCTTTGTCAATAGTGTGCGCAGAAAGCTGCGCAGGACCTCATTTAGTGACCGGTGCAGTATCCCTCTCCAGAAAACCTTCAGTTTGTTTGTTTGCTGGGGTTTTACATCCTATCAACATCTACGGTCATATTACGATGGCTACCTATTTGTGACAATGCTGCACACTCATGGGGACTTTATAGTGCTGCACCACTTGGAGATCAAACAGTCCGGGCCATTAGCCAATATCCAAATCAATCACATTATTCTGATACTGAGCTAATCAGTCCTTTTCACGCTATCCTAGTAATGCTGATCCCTAATCTAGGATTGAAACAAATATCTATTGTGTAGGTCATTGGTTTGACTCGACCGGGACTTGAACCCCATACCTTCCAAACGGGAAGCCTGCGCTCTACATCTTCAGCCCCAGAGACCACGTCATTAAAACCTTTAGAACAGCGTTCACTGGGAAAAAACAACAACTTACGCAGAAGCAATTACTGAAACCTGAGCACCCCCCCCCCCAATCCCACGTCCAACAGACCTCTTACCCCCTTCTTCATGAGTCTTCTTGGTCGGAACTCTTCCCAGAAGCTGTCAGAAAGGCCAGTGGAAGGAAATTGTCCAAAAGCCCATGCAAAACAAAGGTCTACATATAAAGAAGTCTGTGTTGAAGCACACGCACAGCAAAGTCGTCTGCTTGTTTGTTTGGGCGGTGGGGTTGGGAGCGGGGGTGGGGTTGGGTTGGGGTGGGGTTGGGAGCGGGTGTGGGGTGGGGTTGGGGGAGAGGGTGGGGTGTGAGGGTGTTAGTGCGGTGGGGGTGGTGCGGTGTCGTTAATTCTACCCGTGGGAAATGAACACCCGCTCCTGCAGCCATGACTCACACCTCAGTGGCGCCCTCTGCAGGCAGGCGGTGGGACTGTGGGTATCCCATAATACACTGGGACATGCTGCTAGTTCCTCCACTGTGTGCCAATGTGACCGACCCCAGCCCCCCCCCCCCCACACATCCCTCCCCCCATCACCCCATCTCCCCATCACCCCCCAGCCTCACACCCTGGAGACATATATGGGACTACTGGACGCGGTGGAATGATCGGCAGTGCGCGTGCCTTGCGTGCGGAAGGTCGGGAGTTCGGGAGTTCGGTTCCTGGTCGAGTCAAACCAATGACTTATACAATTAATACTTGTCGTTTCCAAACCTAGCGCATGGCTTTAATCGGATAGGGCAAGGACTGGTTAGCTCAGTGTCAGGATAATGTGAGTAAGTGGGGTATCGTGTCATGATGCTGGTGGCCTGGTTTCCCAGTGGGGCAGCACTATGAAGTCCCCATGGGTGAACACTGTCACAAATCGGTGCCTGTCTTGATATGTTGCCCGGATATAAAACTCCAACAACCAACCAACCAATCGGGTGGGATTTGTATAATGGCCACCGAATGTTGTCACCTGCTTGTATGTGCTATGTGTGGAAAGGTAGTGTCAGTTCTTACATGTGTATATGTGAGTGCAGACTGTTTTTGAATAGATCACGTCGTTATTTGTTCCCACAGGTCCTGCTGGTAGCAGATCCCCCGTTCTGTGGACACATATCTACCATGTACCCCAGTCCTGATATGACCTTTGATGATGCTAGGACGTAAAGCAACAACAATCAGACATATTTAATTTACCTATATGTGTGATTGTGTGGGAGTGTACTATAAATAAGCACATGGTGTCTATATATAGTTTCTGCTTAGATCACGTGATATATGCACTATAATATATATATATATAGACAGTAAAACCACCCTAACCGACCACCTCAACAGATCGACCACTCCCCTATATCGATCGCTTCATTTGGGTCCGAACAATACCAATGTACCCATATTCGAATTCCCTAATCCGACCACTTCCCCAAACCGACCACTTAAAATCGGTCCCAACACTGCCCAATGGAGGTCGATTTAGAGAGGTGTTACTGTATATATATACAAGTGATTTGTATGTGTGGGTGTATGGCATAGCCACTCTATATACTTCTACTCGCTGTAGTCACACCAATTGACATAAATATGAAGAGTTCAGGGGCAAATCCCGGTAAATGACAATCCGGATATTGAGGTAAACATTGGAGTCAAACCTTTTTTTTATTTTTTTTGGTAAAGTATTTATTCATCTGAATATGACATTTGTCAGCGCCGAAGCACTAGTCTTCCGGCCATCTTAGTGTTGGAATTGACATTCTAAACAATCTAAGTTTGGTCAGTGCTGTATTAGTCACACCACCTTCAAAAGGATAATGGTTTTACATTCCCATTTGTTGTGTGTATTGCTCCATAACCATTTCTTCACAACCAATGTGTAAGTATGAAGAATAAAATTAACTGCATAGTCCGATAAAATATCAAATTTTCCAAAACCAAACCAATTATCTAGATTTGATTTGAAATATCTAACTTAGATACTGATGCGCTTATTAAGCATTTGGTTCTGCGTAGAAGGCAATACTGAGTCAATTTAACAGAACCTGTTACTGCAGAAGTCTAAGCTTGCCAAAACTAATTTTCCATGTTTACACTCAAAATATCGCAAAAGTTTACCATTTAAAATAAAAGTAACTTTGAACTAATATAAAGTTGATTGATTGATTGATTGGTGGTTGCTTTACGCCGTGTCGGCAGCATAGGCCATATTCATGGCGAGAATTTTTAGTTTTTTGTTCAAACCATCGCTTTTACATGTAAAAGCAGACAATCAATTATGTGCCAATAGACACTCGTTAAATTAGAAAGCTCACAATCATATATTTGTGGTCAAGGGAAACAAATTCCCATAGAAAAGAAAAATTGTATTAATAAATGATAGAATCTATTTAGTAAACTATATGAGGTGGTACAGTCCAGCTGCCCTCAAAAAGGCTCAAATGTTTTCCTGTTTTACCTTAGTAAAAAGGTCATGCATAGTGTCTGCAGTGTAGAACTGTTGGCGCAGGGCCAACAAATCAATGCAACTTAGTCAAATGTGTCTCAGTGTCAGTGGGGACTGACAGCCAATACATTGTATAAAGTAGATACTAGTGATCAATCTAATATATTTTTCTCAGAAAAAATACAGAAATTCAAAACCATCGGCCTATGTAACTTTTAGGTAATATAACAAAAATTAACTTGTTGAAGGTTTGACAGCGATGGTTATCTCAATTTTTGGATTGGCGTTTACAGGGATTTGTGCCTGAACTCTTCATGTATGGGTGTTAATTATAGGAAGGATGTGTGTCTGTACTCTCTTTGGGTTCATACCACGTGACATGTATCTGCTGATATATATGATGTATTATCAAGGATGTGGGTATAAAGGCATGGAAGGGAATTGTTATTATCATTGTCCGTTACTATTATTATTAGTGTATGTCATACTCTGTGTCTGGCCCTCCTCCACAACATGACTGCTGGTGCCGCCATCAACACAAACCCCAACTACAGGTGCTCTACTGTGTCATTCGCGCCCGAGAATTTATATATATTTATATCTGAGCATGTCCCAAGAGGTTATAAATCTCTTTGTTTTGTCCATAGTAACCATTGACACAAAACAGTACAGAAACGGTTACACTGAAAACACAAGGACATTTGCTTCAAATCAATAGGTTTTCTATTGGGATTATGAAACACCATGTACACAAATTTAATCAGTTTATCCTGAGCAAATGAATGAGCATGTAGTATGTTGATCGGGACAATGGACAAAGTTGTGTCCCATATTGCTTAGCACCTTTTGAGACAGTCTCATCTATAAATATGTATATATATTATTAGTCATTACACATAACAGGAGACATAACTGGATTGAGTAGATATTCTGTCTGGCCACAAAAGACACACCGTTTATTCATCATCAACATCAATAAAGTCAAAATCATCAACAACATAAAGAAAAATCTCACTTAAAGCTAGAGCTCGGATTCGAATGGGCCGATATATGGGAGAGACCATTGGATGTTGGAGGCACGCACATGCGCCTGACACATTTCTGCTTAGACTTGCCTCGGTCCGCCTGGACACTCGGAGGTTGGCGCATGCGCCTGACACATATCAGGCTAGACGTGCCTCAGTCCCCTCGGCTGGCTGTTCCCATCGCCCAGCAGTAGCACGGAGGGGGTTGTGGGTTCAAATCCACCCCGCCGCAAATAATATATAAGCGGTTCCATCCTCAATAATATTGGTATAAATGCTTTATACTACACAGACCATGTCACATATATCTGCTATTATAGGAACATAGGAACCATTTATATTTGTATAATGTTTGTACTCATACCAAAACCAGATGTGGTAGGCGAATCAATAGAGTGCACGCTTCCGGTGCGGATGGTCAGGAGTTGGAATCCCCGCAGAGCCAAACCAATGACTTATAACATAGATACTTGTTGCTACCTATCCTGGCCATCGGCATTAGTAGGACATAACAAGGACTTGTCTGCACAGTATCAGGATAATGTGACTGTGTCGGATATAGGGTCATTGTGTCGGTGGCCTGTTCTCCCAGTGTGGCAGCACTATACATTCACCATGAGTGGGCACTTGTCACAAGTCGGCACCCGTCCTGATGTGACCTTCCATATTGCCAGGACGTAAAACTCCCAACAACCAAACAACCATCCAGACATATGTGGTGTATAACGTATTATGCGAGTATGAAAATACGAAGGGAATTGTTTATACTATATTATTTATATTACTTGATACCATTGTTATTCTCCATAAGACTCCGCACTTGACAGGTGGCGCCTCCTGCGCTCACCCTCCCCTCCACCTGGTCGGCATCGTCAGTCGCACCGGACTATCTCCATAGAATATAGAATTGTATATCATATTAGATACATATTTGCGCAACTATATTTCCTGCTGTAATCCAGGAAAAATATCTACTTGACAACAACAAGATAAACAAAGCTAATCATGATATCTATTATTAATCAATCTTGGGAATTAAAAGTAGCTGAGGAGATCAGGGTAAAGATAGCATGCATTTAACATAGGTATTGTGAATAAATAAGTCTGTAACCATGGCAACATGGAAAAGCCTCCACGCATCGTGCGACAGTAGCGTGCTCTGGAAGAGTTTCTGGAGATAATTGGTTGCACTAATGTGTTTTATGAAGTGGCAGATAGCATTGTAAGATTGATGTTATATGATAGGTGCATATTCGGTTATCACCGACCGGGCACGTGGTCGAATCGGTAGGTCACAGGCCTCGCATGCGGAAGATCGGGAGTTTGCGAGTTCGGTTCCCAGTTGAGTCAAATCAATAACTTAAAAATTGATACTTGTCGCTTCCTAGCCTGGTGCTTGGCATTATTAGGATAGGACAAGGGCTGGTTAGCTTGGTGTCAGGATAATGTGATTGAGTGCGATATCAGGTCATTGTGCCAGTGGCCTGATTTCCCAGTGGGGCAGCACTATAACATTGCCATGAGTGCGTACTGTCACAAGTCGGTACCCGTCCTGATATGACCTTAGATGTTGCTAAGACATAAAACAACAACAAACAAACGGTTATCACCTTTCGCCAAATTGGTTATTTAGTTAGCTAAAGCGACCTCGTCCAATGATAGTGTAATGGCCCACGGCCCTCCGACTCTCACTCACACGGTCACACATGGAAGAACACCAAGATTCAATTAGAGTACGCTTCAACCTGGTTTATTGAACCATCTGCTCTCCGCGGCGTCAGTAGTTGTCTGACCCGCCCCCTGACTCGCCAGATCCCACATCGACTCTATAGGTGTGTGGGGGGGGGGGGGGGCGCAGTAAAGGGCAGCCCAGTTGGGGTCTGCCCGGTGGCTACCCGTGCCGCCATCTAGCGCAGTGTAGTGATACTGCGCCGGTGTACGGCGTAGTCTCTGCTGCTACCGCGTGGTAGTAGAGCTCATGTACATACTACTACAATAGCATCACATTTTATAAACCGGCAGATGCATAGATTTGGATCTACATGCTATTTCCCACTCACTCACATTATCCTGATATTGAGCTAACCAGTCCTTGCTCTATCCGTCATGGCGATGATGAACATGGGAAATATTACGCCTAGACCAGGACTCGAACCCGCATCTCTTTGCATTCCAGGCCAGTGTGCTAACCATTACACCGCATATGCTCCCTGATATCACAACACTACCCATGCCTACCTGTCTATGTGGTTACTTGGCTGAGAGGTCAGTGTAGAATACTACACTCATCCCTTTGGAATTGTACGTCTTTTAAATGATCATTTAATGCTTAGAATTATGTACATACAAGCAATGCACTTACACATACATACACATGGTACGTTGAACAAATATACAGCGCTTAGCTTGTACAGGATCATTGTCACAGCCACCAGTGTAATGGGGGTGATGAAAATGGGAAATATTACACCGAGAGCGGGACTCAAACCCACATCTCTTTGCATTCAGGGTCAGTGTACTAACCATTACACCACCTATGCTCCCAGATATCACCACACTACCCATGCCTACCTGTCTATGTGGTTACTTGCCTGATCGTTCAGGGCAGACTACTACAATCCTAAAGAGAGAAGGGAGAACAGGGACAGAAAGCAGAGATCACACATACCAGACCAAGAACAGGAAGAGACGTCAGAACAGAGAGACCAATGGAACAAATAGAAAGAGAAAAGAGGATGTTGAGAGCAATTAGAGGAAATATTAAAGAGAAAAAAGAGAGACATGAGATGGAGACCAAGGAGACCAAGGAGACCAATGAGAACAAGGAGTACAAGTATAGCAAGGAGAACAAGGAGAACAAGGAGTACAAGTAGACCAAGCAGAACACGGAGAACAAGGAGAACAAGGAGAACAAGGAGAACAGGGAGAACAAGCAGAACAAGGAGAACAAGGAGAACAAGGAGAACAAGCAGAACACGGAGAACAAGGAGAACAAGGAGAACAAGGAGAACGAGCAGAACAAGCAGAACAAAGAGAACAAAGAGAACAAGGAGAACAAGGAGAACAAGGAGAACAAGGAGAACAAGGAGAACAAGGAGAACACGGATAACAAGGATAACAAGGAGAACAAGGAGAACGAGGAGAACGAGGAGAACGAGGAGAACGAGGAGAACGAGGAGAACGAGGGGAACAAGAAAAGAGAACGAGGAGAACGAGGAGAACGAGGAGAAACGAGGAGACAAGGAGTAACAAGGAGAACAAGGAGAACAAGGAGAACAAGGAGAACAAGGAGAACAAGGAGAACAAGGAGAACAAGGAGAACAAGGAGAACAAGGAGAACAAGGAGAACAAGGAGAACAAGGAGAACAAGGAGAACAAGGAGAACAAGGAGGGCAGATATCATAATGAATTGAGGAACAGTCAGAGGTTTAGGATGAGGAAGGAGAGTGAACATTCAGTGAAGTTAAGGATGTCAGGCGACAATATTGTTACTGTGTAGAATCGTCAGCTCCCGATGAGGAGATATGCCTCCAGACATTCTGTAAACCATGGCAATTTGTTACTGTTCTCATGGTACCAGTCGGTGTAGTGCTGACTTTTCTCAACAGGTGGCATAGCATTTTTGTTCAACTCTAATATATATATATATACATATATATATATATATATACATTTATATATACATATATATATACATATATATATACACATATAAACTTCATATAAACATGGAGTCTGCCATTATTTGTCATATTTTCGCTCCATTGTTTTGGAAGCTTTTCACTTTTGGTTTGAATGTCACATTTTAGAGTCCAATTTCAGAGTTCTCTCTGGCGGAGTGGTTAGAGTGTCTGACTTTTTTCTAGGTCGGATTCCTAATCTGAAGGTCGATGGTTTGATTCCCGGTGCCCTACCTCTGCAAATTTGGATTTCCATCGCTGTGTATAACTTACAGCATCATCAAAGGCCAGTTGCTCTCATACCATGTCTTATGTGGTGTGGGAGGTTAAAAATCCCTTGGGTCAGTAAAAGTGTAGGTTCAGGCTTTCTATCGACAAACTGTCTAATGGTGAAAACAAGTCTAGTGTGACTTATCCATGATAGGCAGTATAAATCTTCAAGAAAAAAAGAGAATGACCCATCTATGACACTTATCTATAATCTATTATGGGAATATCAACAAGGACACTATCATATTCAGTTATATTTGTATTGTTATTTGCGAACCCCAGCTAGTGTATGCCAGTGATTAGTTCCAGGTCCTGATGGTAGCAGCAACAATATATGTGAAGTATAAGCATTATACAAGTATAATTAATCGCAAGATTTCACCGCTTATTATATTCTAAGTCATCTACTGTACTGATCTGTTATTGAATTGATAATCTATTATGCAACCGGGCGGATGGGGTCGCCCCCTGCCTTCAAACGTGGTAACTTCTCTGGCGACGCTCACTCATTATATAGTATATAATTATATGTATTTCTATATCTGGTTTCCAAACCACCCAGATCTAGCAAGATAATGTGACTGAGTGTGATATCAGGTCATGGTGATGACAGCCTGGACTGCCACTAGAACAGCACAATAAAGTGACCACCAGGGCGCATTGTCATAAGTCGGTACACATCCTGATATGACCTTAGATGTTGCTCGAACAATCAATCATATATATGAATTCCAAACCACTCTGGCCGCAATATTGATGTCCACTTAGAATGAAAGGGACCTTCGACTAAAGTCAGTAATCTGCAGTTTGCAAGCAGTTTCAGCTAGAAATGAGTTCCCTGCCTTATAGCACAGCACAACACTTACTCTGAAAGAAAAATACATAAAATGTGAAAAGTACAAATTTTGTGTTAAGCCTTCCTCGTACCAATGGCTGACCAGACGGGATGGCCGAATGAGTTGAGCGTACATCTCTACGTTTTGCTATATCATGGGATTCAAACAGACGGGTTCCAACCCTGGTCGAGTAAACTAATGACTTAAGTGATACTTGTCGCTTCCTAGCCCAGCATTTGTCATAAGTAGGATAGGGCACAGACTGGTTGGTGGTTCAACATCAGGATGAAGTGACTGAGTGGGATATTGGGTCATCGTGCTGGTGGCCTGGTCTCACAGTAGAACATCACTATTAAGTCGCCATGAGTGTCCACTGTCACTAGTCAGTACCCATCCTCATATGACATGATATGACATCAAACTCCAACAGGGGATTGCAGCATAACTCAGGCGATAGAGGATACACCTGTGTAGGTGTGGGTCATGCGATCGATCCTGGTCAGTGGACTCATTTGCAGTTTGGGCTATTTTCCATTCCAACCAGTGGTCCTGAACTGGTTCATCAAAGGCTGTGGTATATGCTGTCTTGTCTGTGGGAAAGTGCATATAAAAGACCCTTTGCTGCTTATCGGAAAGAGTAGCCTATGTGGCGGCAGCCGTTTTCCTCCCAAAGAAATATGTCAAAATTACCATAATGTTTAACGTCTAATAGCCGATGATAAAAAATCAATGCACTCTAGAGGCGTCTTTAAATAAAACAATCATTTTTTGAATCTCCAACACCCAACCAACCGTCAGACTGCCAGTCTCCATGCACCACCTCATACATAAATAATTAAATTGAAATACAATTACACAAATCACACCAACCTCCTCTTACTCCAACCCCTCTGTGATTCTGCACATACATTCCCCCACGATTGAATTAACTTCACCGATGGCGGCAAGCAGAGACAGAAAACCAGGTGGGAGAAGGCAATAAATATCTTGCTGCTCACCGAGCTGCCTGTCTGCCTGTTCCTGACAACGCATTCATCTCGTCCTATTATCGCCCACCAACCTGATCCATAACTCAGCATTAGTACTATTGGGAGAGGCTGAGAGTACAGGCATGCTGCGACTGAACCAGATCCAGACCAGGCGGTTCTTTCTCTAAGGCCATGCACTACTAATCCTATTGTTTATGTCCATAAAATAGTGGGTTTAAAAATTGTTAATGGACTTTAATCATTAGATAGGGGAGTGGGACCATAACTCAGGAGATAGTGTGTCCACCTGTGAAGGTGTCAGTCAGCCTATCGATCTCGCTCAATGAGCACATTTGCAGTTGTCGCTATTTTCTGTTCCAACCAATGGTCTACCCAGTGGTCCACAATTGGTTCATCAATGGCTGTGGTGTGTGCTGTCATGTCTGTGGGAATGTGTATACAAAAGACCCCTTCCTGCTTATCGGAAATAGTAGCCTATGTGGTAGGTAGTTGGTTTCCTCCAAAGAATTATGTCAGAATGACCATATGTTTGACATCCAATAGCCGATGCTAAAAAATTATTGTGCTCTAGAGGTGTCATTTAAAAAAAACAAGATATATTTTTCATTAGATAATGCCTTTTACTAGCTTCAGAACGCTGGTCTTCCAGCAATAAAGTCACTCTATCAGCCCCAGACCAAGGTATTCTCTAATAGTCTAAGGCAATGCACTAGCGATGCTCTTTGTTCTGTCTATAGACCTATTTCATATGACACCAGCATAGGTATTTAGGTCAGTGCGTGTGCTGCTTGGCTGCAGGATGACACACTGTCACACTGCAAACTCAATGGCTATGAGCCATCTTCATAAAGAAAAAGTGAAATATCTCTAAAACCACACCACTTAGAAACAAACTGTTTGGAACAGAATATATTACATTCATAAGGTTAGTGTTTTGCATTTCTATTAATTTTGAATAAAATTGACATTTTGAACTGCGCGTATTGGCAAACTCAATGAATTGTCAATGGCTGTGAGCACTCTTCATACAGAGAATGTGAAATATCTCTAAAGCCACACCACCTAGAAACAAACCACTTGGAACACATATAGAAAACATATTAACCTAACAGATTATATTAAATTTATAAAGTCAGGGTTTTGCATTTCCATTAATTTAGAATACAATTGACGTTTTGAACTGCGCATATCGCCAAACCCAATGAGTCAATCACACTCAATGCATTGTCAATGGCCACGAGCAATCTTCATACAGAAATAGTGAAATATTTCTACACAAACCGATTGGAACCCATATAGAAAAGATATTCAACGAACAGATTATAGTAAATTTATACGGTTAGGGTTCTGTGAGAACAGCAAAAAAGAAATACATAATAAAGCAGGACAAAGACTGGGGAAACAATACAAACAAATTCTGGAATATGTAAACCTATTATTCCCCCAACAAAACAAAGAAGAGACCATAAACTTCCAAGAAGGGACAATGCTCACAAATAAAGATGCAGCAAACAAACTGAACACACACTTCGCCACAGGAGGACAAAAGCTGCAAAACTGATATAATAGAAGTAAGCAAATTAATAAATGACATAGACAAGAATAAACCAAGTGGAATAGATGAAATCCCAACCAAAATACTGAAGGAGGCACTCCAAGCCATCCCGGCCTCTATGGTAGACCTATTCAACATCTCCTTTGAACTGGGGTGTTTTATCTCAGCCTGGAAAATGGGAACCCTCTCCCCCATTCACAAAAACGGAGACAAACAAAACATGGAAATCCTCCAAACCCCAGCCAAGCTCATTGAAAAAGGGTTACATAGGCACATAAATGAACACCTGGAAAAATCAATATACTAAACAAAGGACAAGGGGGCTTCAGGAAACTGCACTCCACTTCAAAAACAATAGCTAACCTAACAAATGACATACTGGCATCAATGAACCAAAAACAATTAGTTGGAGCAGCCGTCATTGACTTCAGCAAAGCATTTGACACTCTATACCATAATATACTACTGGAAAAACTAAAACCTATGGGCATAAAATCCAACACTATGGACTGGATTGGATAAACTGATACCTGAGCAACAGGCAACAGGCAACAAAAATAAACAATACACTACCAGACAACTAACATGTCACATGTGGTGTACCTCAAGGGACAGTGTTAATTAGGGCCACTGCTCTTTATAATCTCTAAAAATGAGTTTGAGAAATGGCTGCAAACTGAAAGATCAATGCAACTAAATCAAAAACAGTACTCTTCTCACATAAACAAATGACAGAAAGAAATCTACACTGTCAGCTAGGAAACCAAACAATAGAAAATGTAGACCAATACAAATACCTAGGCCTTGAGTTGGACAGCCAACTAAACTACAACCTATGTATGAACAAAATCATCCAAAAAGTAAACCACAAACTGTGGCTATTTGTAAAGCTAAGAGACTACATGACACAAGAAATGTCAATAAAAATGTTCAAGGGCATGGTGCTCCACTATTTTGACTATGGAGATATAAAGTACATGGGCGGGAAAAAATAACTTCTAAAAAACTCCAAATACTGCAGAAAAGAGCCCTACAAATCGGCCTAAGAGTAGACAAGCTGCACCCAGCCTGTGATATACACAAAATACTAATGTAAAATTACTAGAAAATAGGAGACTAATTCATTTTAAAACATTAGCTTATAGCTATAGTTAAAACAATAAAATCCTAACAAAACCACAAAGGAATACTACAGCAAATAATGCAGCACTACTAAGGCAGACCATCATGATCATGATCATGCTGTTAGTCGCGCGAGGCAATAAAGACTGCATCATTACTTGACTGCCGCTCTCCATTTAGCTCTCGGCTGTGAGAGTTGCATCCATGAGTCGGTCTGTAACCAGAAGACAGTTGAGAATAGAGGATCTGCTTTGGTAGCCTGTCTGATGGCATCCTCATGAGGTGTCCAGTCCACCGGAGATTCTTTTTGATCAGAAGATCTTCCATAGAGGGCAGCCCCGTCCGTTCGAGTATTTCCTTATTTGCCCTTTGTCCTTCCAGGTTAGCCTCATGATTGAATGCAGATGTCGCATCATGAAGGCATGCAGCTTTTTCACCTGTCGTCTGTACACTGTCCAGGCCTCAGCTCCATATAGTAGGGTGGATAGCACAATTGCAAGGTAGATCTTGCCTTTGACTCGAATGGACACATGGTGGTTGTTCCAGAGTCTCTGGCATAGTCAGCCGAAAGATGCGCTAGCCTTGGCCATCCTCCTCTGTATTTCAGCATCAATGCATCCATCACTTGATATAGTGCTTCTGAGGTAGGTGAATTCCGGAACAGAGTTCAACTTGTTTCCATCAACCATGATCTCCTCCTCTCGGGTTCTTGTAGAGTTGGGTTGGTACAGCACCTCCATCTTCTTGATGTTAATCTTCAGGCCAAACTTCTTTGATGCATCGGAGAAAGTGTGGACTATTTTCTGGATCTCTTCCAGTGCACTGTCATCTGCGAATAGCAGCCCTCTCACCATTATCCAAGTAGTCTTGGCCTTCGCTCTGAAGTGTGTGACATTGAATAGGTCAGCGCTCTGTCTGGACTACATTTCATGAAAGCTGCCTGCAAAAGTGTTGAAGTGCTGCTGGCTTTTGCAAGTTACCAGCGGCACTCTCTCGGGGAGCAAATAGAGGTTTCACACCAGCAAGAACATGTCAAGACAGGCGCAGGGTAGGAGCATCAAACTCCCTGAGGTATTGCTATACCTGCAATACCTGCATAGCACAATACCTGCAATACCTGCATAAGGCAGACCAGAAGCCAAATAAAAGCTCAGAAAAGACGAATGCTGGAAATAGCTGCCAATGTGTGGAATGCCCAAACGGTAAAGGAATGACAAATTCCTGACCTAAAAGCATACACAAAATATCTGTGCAAAATAAGGCTAGGAAAACCCCACTAACCTGCGCTGAAGAGGGCATGTGATATGTCACGGCCCACCAGCAGGACGGCCAATGGAAGATAGCCATGCCAAAATTAGCCCAGTAGCACACCACATAGCTACATACAAGCCTAGTATATGTAAATCGGAGTAGGCTAGTCTAGCAGTAAGAGAAGAAAAAAGAAAACATATTGATATGCCAAGAAAATCCAAAAACACTAACATAGACTACTAACCATAACAACCATCTACCTACCTGCTACTGTAATGCATGCAATCAAACACCTTACCAGCAGCTACTGTGTGATAAGATAACACCAACACTACAGCTGGCCAGCATTGCAAACAAGCCTGAGTACTCGGGCTTATATGCTATGGACAGGATAAATACTGCCTTAAAAGAACAAAAGAAAGTTGAATTCTCTCGATTGCAAAAATTGACATAAGCATTAAAAGGTGTATTTTTACCCCCCCCCCCACCCCCCACACACACAAAAGAAGTGGTAGGATGAAGGGTATGTCGGTGATGTGTTTGTACAAGGGCCTGGTCGATACTAGATCAAAGATTCACCCTGTACTTCTAGTACACGGGTGAACGACAACGTAGTGTAAATACGGGCGAAAATAGCTTTAGTATGGGACAGGAACTAGAAACTGTGGTTCCAGGATCAAATGGCTACATATATTGGCACAGATTTGGTGAAATGGGAGAGAATGCAAAAAGAACAGATGGTGGCCATAGAATGCCATCGATTTCAGTATAAAATCTTATTAAACTAGATGTTTTATTATATTTTTCAACTCAAAGGTAGCGGGTAAATATAAAAACATATATAAAGAATATATATTGCTTCTTAAATTAGGACATTATTCACTCAATTAATTTCCCCAGCATGTCAAACTTCTTCGCCAGCTTTTGTAATGGGTTGGTTTTCACCCCTGTACTGTCAGGACGAGGTGAATCTTTTATCTAGGTCGGTACCAGGTCTCTGCTGCTGTTGAATGGTTGGGTAGTGTAGCAAAGCTGGATATAAGCACCTCTCTTCACATTCATACTTATACCTTATTTTAAAGTTGTATACTCGGAAAATGTATAGAGTGTTAACATCAAGTAAGATATTAATACAAACAAGGAAGCGTATTCTTCAGTGTTATGTGTGGTCTACTCTAATGTATGGGGCTGAGACATGGACAATCTCTAAGAGAATGTACAAACGTTTAGCAGCATTGAGATGTGGACTTATCGAAGGATGTTGAAAATATCATGGACAATGAAGATCACCAACAAAGAAGTTCTCAGAAAAATTAAAAATAAGAAAAGCTTGTTTGCCACTATACAGACAAAGAAACTTATTTATTTTGGCCACATCATTCGTCAGAGTTCAATATACCGTACATTGTTGGAAGGGAAGGTGAATGGCAGCAGAGGGAGAGGGAGACCAAGAACATCATGGTTTACAAATATTTCACAGTGGACAGGCTTGAATTATTCACAGTCTATAAGAACAGCACACCATCGGGACAAGTGGAGAACCATTGCATCCAACCCTCGACTAGAGGACGGAACTATTGATTGATTGAATCGGATGGTTTAGAGTTTTTGTCATTTTCTGAACTAAATATATTAGTGTGATCGTTATAATCTATCTCACTTAAGTTTGGAAGTAACTTTTATTTTAAAGGGTTAGCTTCTGAGATATTTGAATGGCAAACATGGCAACATACTTTTCGCAAGCACACAAGACAGTCAACATAGTGTAGAAAGGCTAAGGCTCGATTCTGTTGATGTGTAGGCAGGCTATGGTGAAATCAATACAGACAAAGAGAAAGGAAGAGTATAAAGTTTAAAGAAAAAGAGAGTCAAGCCCTCTGGTTTATTATTTATATGGTTACATTGG
Source organism: Branchipolynoe longqiensis (assembly GCA_030323885.1). Taxonomy (NCBI): domain Eukaryota; kingdom Metazoa; phylum Annelida; class Polychaeta; order Phyllodocida; family Polynoidae; genus Branchipolynoe; species Branchipolynoe longqiensis. The sequence goes on along the minus strand of CM059195.1, from coordinate 47,213,778 downwards.
TTCATTGTAGAGTATCACTCCACCCCTTTCCCCCAATGGAAAAGAAGCATTCTTGGCCCTACCAATAGGGATCCAGCATCCCTGGTTCCCATGGCTACCAGTGGTCTGCCCACCACCACCAAACTGTATGGCCCCATGGCCACCACCAACCTTGACCTTTGAGTGTGGAGATTCCTATCCCAGCAGAGGGGGTAGGCCCTGAGTGCACTCACACCTAGATCTACCAGCACCACTATGTCTATTTACATCCCACTCAGGTGCCACCAGCCCTTACATATATATACACATACATGCACCTGGTCACGTACACCGATCCGTACTAGAACATTTGCATTCTCCCTATGAGGTATATCAGACTATTTTACAATAGTATTCAGCAGTAACAGGTTCTATCAAATTGACTTTGTTTCCCAGTCTGTGCGGCAACAAATGCTTAATAAGGGCAACAGTACCTATGTTAGATATTTAGAATCAAAACTAGGTCTGAGTTTTGGATTTGATAATTTGGTGGTTTCATCGCGTTATGCAGCTTTAAATATTATCAATGAATATGGCCAGAAACCCAGTGTCTGCGCACTGGGAAAAAGTGTATATTCCAAGGAATAAATGTTAATACAAAATATATGACAAATAAAGCATTGGTATAAGTTAGTACGAGGGGCTGGCCGGTACCAGAGCTCTACTGCTGCTGGTTGGTTTTTGGAGGACAAATTAATGGTAAACATGTGTGATGGATGGCCCACGGTCTTCCCCCACACCATCACGCACTCACGGAAGAATGCCAAGATTCAGTATCAGTTCGCTTCAACCTGGTTTATTACAAAACCTCTCTGCTCTCCGCGGTGTCAACAGTCAACTGACCCGCCCCCTAACTCGTGAAGTCCCATGTCACGTCTATAGTTGGTGGGGGCTGAGCTAGCCACATGCAGTAAAGGGCAGCCCTGTCGGGGGTCTGCCCGGTGGCTAGCCTTCCGCCACCTAGCGCAGTTTACTGTAACTGCGTAGGTGTGCAGCGTAATGTCTGCCGCCACCGTGTGGTAGTGGGGCTCATGTACAGATTACTACACATGTGTCTTCATATTCAGGTTCATAGGTTAAATATTGACAATGAATATGACCAGAAGACCAGTGTTTCGCGCTGAACAAAAGTTTATATTCTGAGGAATAAATGTTTACCACCCCAACCAATATATAAATGGAGTGTTAGTATGGCTGGTCCATCGGTTATGTGTTAGTGCGAGGGGCTGGAATAACTGTTTCCCAACAACATATATAGATAAATGAAGTGTTAGTATGAATGGTCCGTCGGTGATGTTTTAATTAGTACGAGGGGCTGAACAAAATGTTTACCAACGAAATACGTAGAGAAATGAAGTATTAGTATAAGGGGGCCGTCGGTGATGTATTAGTACGAGGGGCTGGTCGGTACCAGAGCTCTTCTGTGGCTGTCCATTCAGGCTGTGTCCGGGGAGATGTTAGGGATGAGGTTACAGTGGAGCCGTCAGACCCTGAGCAGGTGAGTGTTTTGTGTGCAGGACAAGTGTATGCCGGGCCTGCTGTTTATGTGGGCGGTGCGAGGTAGGTGTGAGAGGAGGTGTGAGTGGGTGTCGAGTGTGCTGGTTGTGTGCGCGGTGTGAAGTGGGTGTGGGAGGAGTGGTGGGTGGGTGTGGGAGGAAGGGTATGTGCGTGGGAGAGGGGGTGTTGTGTGGGAGAGGGGGTGTTGTGTGGGAGAGGGTGTGTGTGTGGGAGAGGGGGTGTCGTGTGTACTGAGCCTGCTGTTTATATGTCCGGTGTGAGGTGAGGGATGTGTGCGTGTGGGAGATGAGTTTTTAGTGGTTTTTTTTGTTGTTGTTGTTTTTTTTCCTCCTTCTTTCTTCCAGCTCTTCTACTTATCGGGTGGCAGGGGAGGAAGGGGGCTCTTCGTGGCGCCGGTACGGTGGTGGCGTGGTGCGGCAGTGGCCCAGCAGGTGGCAACACATTCTTGGGGCCCACGGTCCTGTACTTCGGCCGGAGAGCAAAGTGGGATCCGGCATTGTCGGCGTCTGCGGCCCCAGCACCCACTCCATCTGTGATCGAAGCGGGAACCAAAGTTGTGGGTGTGGGGGTCAAGGCTGTCACACCCAGTGTATCCGACACCGCAAGGGGCTCCCTGTGTGGGTGCAGTGTCCGGGACCTGACGGGGCTCTAGGTGTTGATGGTTTTTAGTGGGTTGTATTTTTTGTTATGTGTTATTTTTGTTTATTGTTTTGTGGTCGGGACCTCACGGGCTCTCGGCCTAGGTGGGTGTTGTGCTGAGCCCTGGCGGGGTTTGAGCTAGGGGTGGTGGGTGGGTCAGGGTTAGTTGCCTCCCATTTATTTTAGCTTTGGCTTTGTTTTTGGGCCACGTAGGGCTCACTGATGGGACCTCACAGGGCTCCATGATGGGACCTCACAGGGCTCCCTGATGCGACCTCACGGGGCTCCCTCATGGGACATCATGGGGCTCCCTGAGGGGACCTGATGGGGCTCACCGATGGCACCTCATTGGCCCATCCAATGGGACCTTACGGGGCTCCGTGATGGGACCTCATGGGGATCACTGACGGGAACCTCTCGGGGCTCCCTGACTGGAACCTCACGCGGTTCCCTGATGGTACCTCACGGGTCTCCCTGATGTTGGTTGCTAGTCACCGTCGTTACTGTTGGGCTCAGAGTTGTCGGCGATGGGTTCAGGGCCGCCGACGATCTCGAAGGTATGGTAATTCTGTCTATAGAATCTGCTGAGTGGCTCCCAAGAGGACCCTGAGAGCCTTGTGAGGATGGCGAGCGCAGCTTGGTTGTCAGACAGGTTGTGTGGAGTGGGTAAAGGACATGCAGGGATGTAGCGCGGCAGTGTCAGTCAGATGCATGCTGGGATTTTGTTGTTCTTTTTTTTGTTATTGAGGCTGTACTTATACTGTCCATAGGATTTAAGCCTGGGTACCCAGGTTTGTTTTCAATGCTGGCCAGTTGTAGTGTTGCTGGTATCTTACCGCACAGTAGCTGCTGATAAGTTATTTGATTGCCTGCATTTCAGTAGCAGATAGATAATTGGTTGGTATGGTTTGTAGCCTATGTTAGTTTTCTTAAATTGTCTTCGCATATATGTATTTTATTTTGTTCTACTCTTATTACTATACTAGCCTACTCCTATTTACATATCATAGGCTTGCAAAGGGGATGTATCTGGAAGTGGGAGGGGGAAAGGGAGGTGGGAGGGGACTTGAGTGAAGGGGACGGGAGGCGGAAGTGGGGATAGGGAGGGGGACTGGAATTGGGGGGGGGGGTGGCTGTGGCTGTGGCTGTGGGAGGGTGAGATCTGGATACGGGGGTTGATATGAATGTTGGGATGGTGTGTGTGTAGGGTGTGTGGTGGATGTGGTGGTGGGTGTGGAGGTGGGGGTGACCCAGTTGGGATGTTGGACTTGGAGTATAGGAAGCCCTAAGGTAGCATGTTACAATAGTAAGCAATTTGTCATTGTGTCACCTCCCCACTTCCGCCTCAGGTCCGGAGTCCACTGGGTGCTACTGCTGGGTTGGTTTATTGGTTATTGGAGTTTTACATCCTGGAAACATCTACTTGACAGTGCGCACTCATGGTGACTTTATTGTGCTGCCACACTGGATGACCAGACTGCCAGCACCATGACCTGATATCCCGTCTATTGACACATAATTGAATGTATACTTTTACATTATATGTAAAAGCGATGGTCTGAATAAAAAAACAAACAATTCTCACGTGAATATGGCCTACCCTGCCGACATCACATAAAGAAAGCACCAAGCAATCAATCAACCTGATATCCTACCCAGTGACATTATCCTGACACTGGCTACAGCTGGATACCACTGGATTGACTTCTCACCATGTAGCCGCATCTCAATACCTCAAACCACGGTCTAGTCAAACCAATGACTTAAAAATGTATACTTGTCCCTTCCTAGCCTGGTGCTCCGCATTATTAGGATAGGGCAAGAGCTGGTTGGCTTAGTGTCAGGATAATGTGACTGAGTGGGATATCAGGTCATGGTGCTGGCGGCCAGGTCTCCCAGTGGGGGCAGGCGTATACAAAGTTGCCATGAGTGTGCACTGTCACAAGTCGGCATCCATCCTGATATGACCTTGGACGTTGCTAGGACATAAAACAAGAAACAAACAAATCTTGTCTGAGCCACAGGTAATGAATGGTGCCTGACACGGGTTATTGCGTTCATTAAGTTGTGGTGTTTCCATAAGGAAATCAAATCAGTTTCTTGTGGCTTCATCATTATTGCAATAAATGGCCGAATGAGCAGAGCGTTTGTCTCCTGTTTTGGGAGATCGGGAGATCCAAACCCATGAGTTTGTGGGTTCGAATCATGGTCGAGTCAAACTAATGACTTAAAACTCGATACGTATCGCTTTCTAGCCTGGCGCTCGCCATTAATAGGATAGGGCAAGGACTGGTTGGCTGAGTGACACGATAATATGGTTGAGTGGGATATCAGATCATGGGGCTGGCAGCCTGGTTTGCAAGTGGGGTAGCACTATAAAAGCTGCCATGAGTGTGTACTGTCAGAATTCGGTACCCACTGACCTTAGATTTTGCTAGGACGTAAAAGAACAACAAACAAACACTGTACCTGCCAAGCACTGTAGTGCCAACATTTTTTGTTTGTTTAGGCAAGGAGGGTTTGTTCCTCTATCCGGAGAAATACAACCCTTACCAATTATCATTTCTTCCTCTTATTCATTATGTAGGTCAGTTATGTTACGTATATATACCTACATATATGCATATAAATATATACATTGCTATAAATAGATGTACATAAGTATTACTGTAATCATATGGGATGGTCATATGAGTTGACTGTTCGGCATCTAGCTTGCCAAACGGAATTTCTGATAACAATGATAATTCCAATGAGGAAGACTGATTGTTAGCAGCACGTGCTACAACGGGCGGAAATACCTCGGCAAACTCGTAACCAAGGGGAGGAGTTACGACGGCCTAGCAGCCAATCATATGCCTGCTCTCTTGCAGGCCTTTGTTTGCTGTTTGTTTGTTGTTGCTTTACATCCTAGCAACAGTTATGGTCATATCAGGATGGGCACCTACTTGTGATGGTGCACACTCATGGCGACGTATTAGTGCTGCTCCACTGGGAGACCAGGCCACCCAAACCATGACCTGATATCCCACACAGTCGCATTATCCTAAAATGCTGCGCTAACCTAACCAGTCCTTGTCCTATCCTAGAAATGCTAAGCGCCAGACAAGGTAGCAACTAGTATCAATTCTTTAAGTCATCGGTTTGAATTGGCCGGGACTCGAACTCTTGACCTTCGACAAAGGACACATTTGAAAAGGCACTCATATGTATATATATATATGTCGTGGGGGTGATGGAAATGGGAAATATTGGGATTAGACCGGGAATCGAACCCACATCTCTTGCATTTCGAGCTTGGGTGATAACCATTACTACAGCTAGGCTCCCCGAGATCCCCACCATATCCACGGCTACCTGTCTATGTGGATCCGTGCCTAACGGGTCAGTGGCGACTACTACTACTACATATATGTAATTTTATATTGATATATATATATATTTATATAAACAGTCGTCCCCTGGAAACAGAAATAACAAAGACAGGAGTGGTTGAGAAAAGTGTATATTCTCTGGCGGGAATATATAATATGGTGGCAGTGCAGTGGTGGATGCAGGAACTAAGCTAGGCATAGCAGGTTGGGTAGTAGTAACTCAATGAATAGGAGTGGGTACTAGCTAAGTCACATGACATTCAGGTGTAGAGTAAATAGAGGGGGAGAACTGCTCGGTGGTAGTGTCCTTGTTTATATTCCCATAATAGATTATAGAGCACATATACATATACAGTGGCTGCGGAGTAGATGGAAGCTTCCAGCCTTATTATACTCGTAGAGTGGCTCATGCAACATATATGCTGTATAAGAATTATATGAGTATAATAATCCAGAATATCCCTCCTCTCCCTCATCACTAACTCAGCTCCATGGACTGGCAGATCCTCTCATAGTCATCTACTGCTCCAGCCTCCCCACCTCAGCTCTGAGGGTGGCCCCACCACTCCTTTCACACTGTAACTGCCACTCAAGGTACCGCTGGAAATATATATACATATATAGTTAGTCTGGCTGTGTGGTGCGACATCTGTCCACTATGTGCGGAACAAACCTTAAGGTGCACTCCGCACCATTGAATGACCTTCACATGTCGTACCGTCCTGACATGACCTTGGATGTTGCTAGGACGTAACAAACAACAAACAAACAATCACATGTGTCAATTGACCACGCAGGTTTGCAGTCAATAGCCGAAATGGCGACTAGACCCTAGCATCATACCGCATCCATCACAGTCCCGACCCGCCCGCGTCTGGTCCTCCACAGCTCGTCCTCCATGGCTGGTCATCTATGGCTGGTCCTTTATTGCTGGTCCTTTATGGCTGGTCCTTTATGGCTGGTCCACCACTACTGGTCCGCTATGACTGGTCCTCCATGGCTGGTCCTCAATGACTGGTTCTCAATGACTAGTCCTCAATGACTGCTCCTTTATGACCCGTCATCCATGGCAGGTCCTGCATGACTGGTCCCCCATGACTGGTACTCCATGACCGGTCCTCCATGGCTGGAACTCAATGACTGGTCATTTATGACTGGTCCTCCATGGCTGGTCCTCCATGACTGGTCCTCCATGATGGGTCCTCCATGCCTGGTCCTCCACGACTGGTCCTCCATGACTGGTCCTCCATGGCTGGTCCTCCATGCCTGGTCCTCCACGGCTGGTCTGCCATGCCTGGTCTTCCATGTATGGTCCTCCATCGCTGGTCCTCCATACCTGGTCCTCCATGCATGGTCTTCCATGGCTGCTCCTCCATGGCTGGTCCTGCATGGCTGGTCCTCCATGACTCGTCCTCCATGGATTGTCCTCTATGTCGGATCTTCCATGGCTGGTCCTCCATAGCTGATCCTCCATGGCTGCTCCTCCATAGCTGGTCCTCTATGGCTGGTCTCCATGGCTGGTCCTCCATGGCTGGTCCTCCATGGCTGGTCCTCCATGGCTGGTCTTCCATGACTGGTCCTCCATGGCTGGTCCTCCATGTCGTGTCCACGATGACTGGTCCTCCATGGTTGGTCCTCCATGACTGGTCCTCCATGGCTGGTCCTGCACATCTGGTCCTCCATGGCTGGTCCTGCACAGCTGGTCCTTCATTGCTGGTCCTCCTTGACTGGTCCTCCATGACTGCTCCTCCATGGCTGGTCCTCCATGGCTGGTCCTCCATGACTGCTCCTCCATGACTGTTCCTCAATGGTTGTCCTCCATGGCTGGTCCTCCATGGCTGGTCCTCCATGACTGGTCCTCCATGGCTGCTCCTCCATGACTGCTCCTCCATGGCTGGTCCTCCATGGCTGGTCCTCCATGGCTGGTCCTCCATGGCTGGTCCTCCACAGCTGATCTCCATGGCTGGTCCTACATAGCTGGAGCTCCATGCCTGGTCATCCATGACTGGTCCTCCATGTCTGGTCCTCCATGGCTGGTCCTCCACAACTGGTTCTCCATGGCTGATTCTCCATGGCTGGTCCTTCATAGCTGGTCCTCCACGGCTGGTGGTCCATGACTGGTCCTCCATGAATGGTCCTCCCTCACTGGTCCTCCTTGACTGGTCCTCCATGGCTGGTCCTCCATGACTGGGCCTCCATGGCTGGTCCTCCATGGAGGTCATTTTCAGGATAGTGTCACTCAGCGCTATTTCAGGTCATGGCAGTCTGGTCTCGCAGTGGGGCAGCACTATAAAGTTTCATTGAGTGCACACTGTTAGAAGATGGTACCCATCATGATGTGGTCTTAGATGTTGTCAGGATGTAAAACTCCAAACCCCAACCAACTAACCGAATTGGGTGCCACATTAACAAGAACAGCGGCGGATAAAACAAAACAAAGGAAACCAAAAAAAAAACACCAACACAAAACATAACAAAACAGAAACACACAAACACTATAAACAACTAAAGCACACAAAAACAACAACAAAACTAAACAAACCCATTATTCAGCTAAATAAAACATCCACACAAACAAGCACAACACGCCTCCTGATTCTGTTCCTGCCTGTGCCGTTCCCTGGGCTCAGGGAATGATCCGCAGCCACAATTGAGGTGTGCAGGCACCAGGTGGATCACAACAATGAGGTATTGTGCAACAGCCGGCAGTCGTGCACAATGTACAGGGTGTGTGGCAACACCTAATAACTTTTGTCTGTTCCGCAAACCGTGGCATTGACATCCGGCACATCCCCAGCACCCTCACTCCTACACCCACACCCAGCCCCCCACCCCTCTCCCCAAGTCTCCCACCCCTCTCTCCTAGCCTCCCATACCCCTCTCCCCTAGCCTCCCATACCCCTCTTTCCTAGCCTCCCATACCCCTCTCTCCTAGCCTCCCATACCCCTCTCTCCTAGTCTCCCATATCCCTCTCGCCCAGCCTCCCACCCCTCTGCCCCAGCCTCCCACCGCTCTCCCCCAGCCTCCCATACTCCACCCCTCCAGCCTCCCGCCCCTCTTCCCCAGTCTCCGCCCCTCTCCCACACCATCCCATTCCCCAACACCAGCCTCCTACCCCTCTCCCCAGCCTCCCATACCCTATACCCACAACCCCACGCCTCCTACCGCCTACAACCCCCACCCACCCCCACCCACAGCCTACCACCCCTCTCCTCCAGCCTCCCAAAGCTCTCCTCCAGCCTCCCACTGCTCTCCCCCAGCCTCCAACCCTCTCTCCCCCAGCCTCCCATACCCCAGCCCCCCAGCCTCCCACCCCTCTTCCCCAGTCTGCATCCCCCCTCCCTCAGCCTCCCATTCCCCACCCCCAGCATCCCATACCCACCCCCACACCCCCACACCCCCACGACTCCTACCGCCTACACCCCAACGCCCACCCACAGCGTTGCACCCCTCTCCTCCAGCCTCCCACCGCTCTCTCCCAGCCTCCAACCCCTCTCTCCCAGCCTCCAGTCCCTCTCCCCCCAGCATCCAACCCTTCTCTCCCAGCCTCCACCCGCTCTCCCCAGCCTCCCACCCCTCTGCCCCAGGCGAGTTTAATGCCCGTGCCCTGCAGAGTTGTAAACCACTGCCTTGTGGTACAGGTTCTTGACAGAACCGAAGGCTAAGGGAGCAAACCCTAAACAGAAAACCATGTCACTGTGGCAGCATTAAGGGCGGTTGATGTATGGAACTCCCAACATCTTCCGACCAGCCACTGCAGGGACAAATAGTTTTGCGCCTGTCTTGACATGTTCTTGCCAGTGTGAAACCTTTATTTGCTCCCCGCTGGTAACTTGCAAAAGCCAGCAGCACTTCAACACTTTTGCAGGCAGCTTTCATGAAAAAACCTGAAGCTGAGAGATATTAAGACCGACTCATGGACGCAACTCTCACAGCAGAGAGCTAAATGGAGAGCGGCAGTCAGTAATGAAAGCAGTCTTTGTTGCCTAGCGACTGACAGCATGATGATGATGATGATAATCTAACAATAGTTTATCTAACAGTAGTTTATCTAACATTAGTTTATCTAACAGTAGTTTATCTAATAGTAGTTTATATAATACATCCCTGCATACCACACACATGCATGCGCACACCACTTAGACCCCTATTTCAATTCGCTGAACAAAACATGGCATCGCTAGCCTATGTTTATGGTTGCTTGTGAAGGGAAACTGGTTTATGACGGGGCCACTGATATACACAGAAGGGCAAGTGTCGGGGACCTGCACCCTTCAATTAATCCTGCTTTTGCAGCGAAAGCTATACGTGGCCAGTTTCCTCTTGTACTCCCATGCCATCGACGCCTAAGAATGGACAATATAACTCCCTCAAATATATTCATGTATATATAATAATATATGAATTATATGCAATATATGGAATACATGGAATACATGGAATACTTGGAATACATGAATTACAAGCAATACATGGAATGCAGGCAATACCTGCAATGCATGTAATGCATGGGATGCATGGGATGCATGCAATGCATGCGATGCATGCATTGCATGCAATATATATAAACTGATAAACAGATAGAATTGTTCCAAAATTAGTGAATTTCATATAAGGCGTGTGGTCTGGGCATTTGAAACTGGAATTGTACTCTCGCAAAAATGCTCTCCAAGCACATCTTTTCAGTTTGTGTAACTGAATATGTGATGGGAGAGTGCCAAAATGGGTCGTGTGCAAGTGCAACCTAAAGGGGTTACCGGTGTTCATCAATCTGTAGAGAAACATATTAGGTCATGTGGGGAATCATATTGGGTCATGTTATGAGGGAATCCCATGCATGACATCATTCAAATGTCATATTCAAAGTTTGTTTGTCATATCAGTGGACTATACTGGGTGATTTTAATGATACCGAGTCCGATCGTATTAGAATGTTTGTCTTATTTTTTAGATAAATATATCAAAATTATCGTTATGACCTACTAATCATTAGTCCGGAGTCATTTTGATGAAAAATCGCTAGTTTTGAAGCAATTTGAACTGAAAGAACCGAAAATACTTTCAACAAGCATTCCAAAATTCCTCTCGCTATGACTGGTATTGACATCTGGCGATGACCAGTTGATGTGGAATGACCTAAATCAAAAATAGCCTGGTCACTTACCATAGTAAATTCACTGATTATTATATATATGCTGTCACAAATCATTAGTTAATGCACAAATATCTAAGCTGGATATATATAATATATAACCATATACGATGACAGAGAGAGTCCAGGTAAAAATGTAAAATGTAAGACCTAAATGCACTGGGATTGGTCCCACTGCTTCACTGGTCACAAATGGTTCAGTGTATTATTAACAACCGCACCCCAAGAACATAATTCATAAACTCACATAACTAGCTACATTAGAGTTACACTAGAATTTTCCTAACAAACCAACATTTATATACCGCTTGCCTAACTGCAACTGAACATTAAAACTTACTACAAGTTTACCAACTGAATACAGAAGATAACTTCCGCTTACATTCTAAATACTATGTAAATACTCACATTGATCTGACTAATATTGATCTGGTTATATGACACTACTGTACCATATTGTTATGGAACTTTTGGGTTTCAGAATTTCATTGTGTTACATGGTGCAAATTGTCTATTCAACAGGTATTGTACACCTTATTCTATATACCTTTTGTGTAAATAACCCTGAATTGAAAAATGGCTGGAAGACCAGTGCTTCGGCACTGACAAAAGAATTATTCAGCAGAATAAACATATTTACAACAACAACAAACAAATAATGAAATGAAGATACATGGTTTGGTTTTGACAAATAAATATTTCATCAGGCCATGCATCTTTAAAGACTCAGAATTGTTTTGCACCTGGCACAAAGGAAGGAATAAGGTTATGGGGGATTTCATTAACCCAGATATCTAAAGAGGTTTAGAGGTTGGTGCTGGCAGCAGGGCGAAGGTGGGGGTGGTGGTGTGGGTGGGGTTAATGGGTTCAACCCCAGAGGCTACGCAATTCCTCTGTAGCACATCAATGCATTAGAAACCAGTGGTCCACAACTGGTTCATCAAAGGGTGAGGTGTGTGCTGTCCTGTCTGTAGGAAAGTGTGTATAAAAGACCCCTTGCTGCTTATCGGAAAGTCTAGCCTATGTGACGGCAGCAAATTTCCTCCAAAGAATTTTAGCTAATTCTACTTTTGTTATGATCATGAGATTATGGATATGAACCCGAAAATAGGAATTACAAATATAATTGTTGAAGGTTGATTCCAATGCTTAGCTCAATTTTTTCTGGGCATTTACGGTGTTTTGCACCTGAACTCTTCATATCCCTTTATCAGGACAACCAACTAACACCCCTACACACACACACACTCCCATCCCCAACACAGAAACTATAGGACCAGACGGGATGGCCGAATGAGTTAGAGCTTTCATCTCCTGTGTTGGTAGACCATGGGATCGTGGGACCGAACCATGGTCGAGTCAAACCAGTGACTTAAAAATTGATACTTGTCGCTTCCTATCCAGGCGCTCGGCATTATTAGGATAGGGCAAGGACTGGTTAGTTCAGTGTCAGGATAATGTGACTGAGTGGGATATCACATCATGGTGTTGGCAGCCTGGTATCCCAGTGGGGCAGCACTATAAACTCACCATGAGTGTGCACTGTCACAAGTCGGTACTCGTCCTGATATGATTAGATGTTGCTAGGACGTAAAACAACAACAAACAAACAGAAGCTATATACCAAGTGCACAAGAAGAAGATGCATGATTGTGGGTACACCATGACGACGCGCTCTATGACGTGAAACAGGCTGCAGTCAAGGCGCGCTCAGTGAGGTAAGCAGCTAAGTCAGTGCCCGTGTGATGTGAGGTTGTCGGGGCACATCAAAGGCGATTGCACTTAACGAGACAAGAAAGGCACCAACACCAACCTACCACCTACCAAGCCGCCACCAAATCCCCACCAAACCCCCCACCAGCCCCCCCACACCCCCCACACCACCCCACCATATTGATCTTCAGGAAGAATATTGATCTGCAGGAAGAATATTGAACTCCAGGAAGACTGTTGACCTTCAGGAATACTGTTGACCTTCAAGAAGAATGATGACCTTAAGAAGAACGTTGACCTTAAGAAGGATGTTGAACTTAAGAAGAATGTTGACCTTAAGAAGAACGTTGCCCTTAAGAAGGATGTTGAACTTAGGAAGAATGTTGACTTTAAGAAGAATGTTGAGCTTCAGAAGAATCTTGATCTTCAAGAAGAATGTTGACCTTCAAGAAAATTGTTGACCTTCAGGACAAATATGGACCTTTGGGAAGAGAATTGTGCTGGGCGAGTTTGAGATCGATAGGGATTTCAGAGGTCCAACTGACTAAAAGTAAAACCTCCCATTAAGGCTAAGAAGAAGTGATGGCCTAATGACTTGCACGTTCAAACCATGGCAGGTTTAAATCAATAGTTCCTGAAAAGCCTCCATCTATTTCAGGATACCATCAAATAAGTGGCTTTTATCAAATTGGGTCAGGCCAGTATCAGTTATACTTCTTAATCAGATTTTGCGCCTTGGCGACGGTTTTCAGAATTTTCAGTATTATTAATGTATTCCATAAAAGGAAAACGACAACAACTTACAGCAAATCTCTGTGAACTAAAAGTACCTGACCCATTAACCCATTAACCAACTAACCCACTAACCCACTAACCCACTAACCCACTAAACCTCCATTTTGAAGGTGTATAGTCCGATAGTTTTGAGTTGCTGTCATTTCTCTGAGATAAATATATCTGGTGGTGTATTGAGAGAACACCAGGGCCCGTATGCATGAGTCGGTGATAGCGAGGCAAAACGATGTTTGGCGGGAATTCCTGTTTAGTGGCGAAAAGTGGATATGCGCGAGTCAGTGATAGGCCTAACACCAGAAGCTTAAACTAGGTTACAGTAAACCCGTTCCATAGCTTGTTTACAGGTACCAATGAGGGCCAAATCTATTCAATGCTATCATATTCGACAGAATTACATATCCTAAACGTGATATTTTATCAATTTAACCCTAAATTCGAACCGATATTAACACCACCGCCTTCATAGTGTCTAATCGCCGAATGTAAACTAAACAAATCGCCGCCGCCGCATCGACGTCGATATCCATACTGTCAAAATCAACAAAACATCACCACCCCTGCATCGGCAGCAATGTATTAGGCCCAAATCTATTCAATGCTATCATATTTAACAGAATTACATACTATACAAGTGAGATTTGAGAAAATTAACCACAAAAACGAACCAAATGTAACACCGCCGTTACAATGGCGGCAATATTAATATTCTCGAATCGAGGGATTTCCCAAATCTATAAATAACTTCACGTTTAGCTATAATGTAAGTGTTACTTGCTCCTGCATACCGCTTGACACACTTCCCGACGTCGGTGATACCTAAACTGTGACAGGCTGTAACACCAAATGCCACTATCACCGACTCCTGCATACAGGCCCAGGTGGCGTAGCAGTGCTAACGCCTTGTTGTGATTGAGTAATGAGTAGTGCTTGTGGTATCAGTGCTGTTTGTGGTGTGATGGTGAGGAGTGAGGAATGAGGAATGGGAATTTTCGGAGGTGGAGGGCTGCTGGTGTACTGACAGAACACCAGGTAGGGGTAGCAGTAATAATGCCTTGTTGTGACTTCGGATGGCTGGGGTGATGATGATGGGGAATGGTGGATGGGGATGTGTTGAGATGGGGGTGGGTGGGGGCTGGTGGTGTGTTGGGAGAATATCAGGTGGAGGTACCAATGCTAACACGCCTTTGTGAGTCATCCACAATGACTTATTAACGATCAACCCGCTCCAATGGCATCAGGCGCCCAGCTGACGGCACACTCAGACCGCTCCCATCAAATGTGCATAGCCGCAGTAGGGGGCCAATTACCAACACATGGTCAATCCAACCCGACGCACTAATTAATCACCGACCAATAATTCTGTCTTTAAAAAAAATTATTTCAAACAAATCACCAAAGTATTAAATGTGTAGTCAAATTTCCGACCGACTGGAGGCCGGGTAGCTCATTTGCCGCCCGAAGTTGCCCCCCCCCCCTCCCGCGGGGTGCTCTCTCCTGATTGGTTGATCGCCCGGGGCTTCTGGTACCCGCGGCCGGGGTTGTGCATGCGGGACAGCGGCCACCCACCCAATGGTGGAATATAGGTAGGCCCTACAGCATAAACAATATTGGCATAACATGTTATACAATACATAATAATAATAATGAAATTAGGAATTTCAGGAATTAAGGTTGGTTGGTTGTTGGAGTGTTATCTCCTAGCAACATCTAAGGTCATATCATGTTGGATACCGTCTTGTGACAGTTCACACTCATGGCAATTTTATATTGCTGTCACAATGGGAAATGAGGCCGCTGGCACCATTACCTGATATCCCACTCAGTCACATTATCCTGACATTGAACTGACCAGTCAGTGCCCTATCCTATTCATGTTGAACGCCAAGCTTTGAAGCAAAAAGACTGTATCAATTTTGTACGCCATTGGTTTGAGTCGACCAGCAGGGTGGCATGTGCCCTATCGATTCGGCCACCTCGTCTGCTACCATCAACACATGGTCAACCCCACCAGACACCCTGATTAATTGACCAGGCAGGATCGCCAAATGAGTTGAGCGTCCCTCTTCCATTTTGGTATATCCAGGCATTTAAACTCATGAATCCGAACCCTGGTTAAGTCAAACCCATGACTTTAAAATGTATACTTGTTGCTTCCTAGCCATACACTCAGCATTATTAGGATAGGTCAAGGACTGTTTGGCTCAGTGTCAGGATAATGTGCCCGAGTGGAATATCAGGTCATGGTGCTGGCGGCCTGATCTCCCAATGGGCAGCACTATAATGTTGGCATGAGTGCGCACTGTCACAATGAGTGCACCCTGTCACACACAAGTCGGTACCCTTCCTGATATGACCTTCAATGTTGCCAGGATGTAAACATCCAACAACCAACCAACCACACTGTCACAGTTTGTTTGGTTGTTGTTGTTGTACGTCCTAGCAACATCTAAGGTCATATCAGGATGGGTACCGACTTGTGACAGTGCGCACTCATGCAACTTTATAGTGCTGTCCCACTGGGAAACCAGGCCACTGGCACCATGACCTGGTAGCCCACTCAGTGACATTATCCTGACACTGAGCACACGAGTCCTTGCCCTGTCCTAATAATGCTGAGCGCCTGGCTAGGAAGCGACACATATCAATTTTGAAGTCATTGGTTTGATTCGACCAGGGTTCAAACCCACGACCCCACGATCTTCCAGCACGGGAGACGGACGCTCTAACGCATTCGGCCATCCCGTCTGGTCCCGCACTGTCACAAGTTGATATCTTTCCTAATATGATGGCCCTGTCACACTACGACGCTTCTCTCGGCGACCCGTCAGCGTTGAAAGTACTATTTTGCACGTCGAGAAACGTCAAACTTTTCGGCGGTTTGGGGGAAAAGATCGGCGTCAGCGCGGCGCGTTATGCGCGCGCGGCCAACGTGTGTCTACGCGCTGGGGAAAAAAAAAAAAGTTTGGCGCGACGTCTTCATTTAACCTTAAATGTTGCTAGGGCATCAAACAAAAACGGCCCAGTTTGCCGCAACGTCTGAGCAACGACCCTCCCGCACGCGCGCCGTCTTCCTAGCGTTCCCATAACGTTATGCCGGCGCGTCCAACGCAGCGCGACGCGCGCCTAACGTCCTTACCCATATATTTGCGAGCGCTGGTGGTCGTTGGGTTGTTTTGGACAGGTTCAAAACACTCAGCGACCAATAACGCGCGCCGACTTTCGCCGGCGACTCGCCGGCGACAAAGAAGTGTACCGACGTGTACCGACGCGCCCATAACGCGCCACCAGCGCTTCTCCAGATTTCATCAAATATCGCCCAAAAACAGCACACGTTGACGGGTCGCCGGCGAGAAGCGTCGTAGTGTGACAGGGCCATGACCTTTGACGTAAAATCCCAATAAACAGGCAGATTTATTTATATGCTATCCTGACAAGTTGATTGGGGCAACTGTTTGCAAAGCACTTTGCGCGCATGCGTGTCGCCAGAGCGATGCATTATAGGGGTTGGGGGAGGGGGGGCGGAGGTTGCAAATACATTGATTTTCCCGCACCCATCATGTAATGATTGTTATTGTGTGTTTACTATCTAAATGTATATCACAAGTAAATAATGCATTATGGGAAGTTGCCATGATGACAATGCGTGTAATGACCCTGTCACACTAAGACGTTTCTCTCGAACGCGCATTGATGTGTGTCATTTTTTGGCAAAACGTCGGGAAACGTTAGGAGCACATTATGAGGACGTCGGTACATGTCGGTACACTATCCTGGATGTTGACAGTCGCCGGAGGACGTCGGCGAGCATAGCAGGTCACTAGATGTTGATATTGTGTTGATATTGTTTCATACGATTGGGTGCATCCGGTCAGCACGACCGTAACCTTCGCTGGAAGTGTGCCTAACGTGTAGCAGGCGCCCTGTCAGCGTTCGGGGACCGTTTCTCGATACTTAGGGCATTGTGTCGGTGTGTAGCGCGTTCCTTTAACATTGGGGGGCGTGCTGATAGCGTTATGATAGCATTGTGCTAGCGTTCTGCTAGCGTTTTGTGAACAATTATCGAACGGTTAGCGAGTGGGTCGTCAGCTCACACAGCTTGTGTATATAAAGGTGCAATGTTGACGTAATGCTCTCCACATGCCACGCACGCCCCGCCATCGTTGCGACAACCTGACAATTCCAAATTGTTTTTGTTTTGCTGAAACGTCGACACCCGTTGGCCACGCGCTAACAATGCGCTACTCAAGTTTAACGTTTCTCGATGCTTTAATTTAATTTTCAACGCTGACGGGTCGCCGGTGAGAAACGTCATAGTGTGACAGGGCCATAAACAACTAGGTTTGACTCGACTGGAATTCTAACTTGCGACCTTCCAGACGGGAAACCTGCGCTGTACTAATTCGACCACGTCTGGACCGTGTATCTAAGAACTAAAAGGGTAGCAATGTTATGGTCAAATTTTAAAGCTGCATAGTCCGATACTTCTCAGAAAAATTAAAAATAAGAAAAGCTTGTTTGCCACTATACAGACAAAGAAACTTATTTTTTTTGGACACCTCATTCGTCAGAGTTCAATATACCATACATTGTTGGAAGGGAAGGTGAATGGCAGCAGAGGGAGAGGGAGACCAAGAACATCATGGTTTACAAATATTTCACAGGGGACAGGCTTGAATTATTCACAGTCTATCAGAACAGCACACCATCGGGACAAGTGGAGAACCATTGCATCCAACCCTCGACTAGAGGACGGAACTATTGATTGATTGATAGTCTGATCAAATTTTTAAAGTCAAGTAATTATCTAGATTCCATGTTATATATCTAACTTAGATACTGCTTCATTTATTAGAGCTGCATTGTTCCATGGAGTAACCAAACCACTCACCTATATTTGATTCTACATATTTAACTTAGATACTACACTTATTAAGCATTTGTTGCGACCCAGAAAAAGCATATTGACTCAATTTAATAGAACCTGTTATTGCAGAAGCCTATGGTGTCGGAGGTTTGGCGTACTTGCCAACATTAATTTAGCATGTGGTCACTTCAGATATCTACAAAGGTAGCCATTTAACAGTGTTTAAACTAAAAGTTATTTCAACCTAATTTTAAGTAGCTTATTATGATCAATTTAATGTATTTATCTAAACAAAGTTGATGAAATTCAAAACCATCGGGCTATGATGTTAACAACATCACAAGGGAATATTCCAGTAAATTTAACCGAAAGTGAGCTTGTTTGTTGGGGTTTGATACCCTACTAATATCTAAGGTAATAACATGGCAGTGCACACTCATGGCAACTTCATAGTGTTGCCTCACTGGGAAGCCACACCACTGGCACCATGACCTGATATCCCACTCAGTCACATTATCCTGATAATAACCAAACCAGTCCTTTTTCTATCCTAGTAAATGCTGACGCTAGGCTAGGTAGTGACAAGTATCAATATTGCAAGTCATTGGGGATTTGGAATCTTACAACTTTCCACAAGACAAGCCAGACACCGTGCTTTTACCACTTCAGAACGCCTGTCCGGTTGACCCGGAAGTCGAAATTCAGCAGGCAGATTTCTGGGAAAAGAAAGAAGGAAATGGCGTGAAGGAATTAGCGGGAGCCAAGTAGATCTTCCAGAGATTGTTTAAAAAAATAAAAAAATAAAACAAGCCATCAGCCTTCACATGAAACACACTATGACAAACGGAAACAGACAGCAAAATGGCGACCCTCGTAACCTTGTCATACCCATAACGTGTGCGCATGACCGCGGCGGCTCATCCGGTTCCGAGCTGCTGAGAGCGTTATGCCCACCGTACACTTAGCGACATCACACACAGACGCGGTGGCTGAATCAGTAAGGCGCAGGGCTCCCGTGCGGAGGGTCTGGATTTCAAGTCAGAGTTAAACAAATGACATAAAATTGATACTTGTCGCTTCATAGCCAGGCACTCTGTATTAGGAGGATATGACAAGGACTGGTTGGATAGGTGTCAGGACAATGTGACTGACTGGGATATTGAATCAGGGTGCTGATGGCCTGATCTCCCAGTGGCGGCAGCACTATGAAGTCGCCATGAGTGCACACTGTCACAATTCGCTACCTGTCCTGAAATGACCGTATATGTTGCTAGGACGTAAAACTCCACAAAACTAACCATTTATGTAGGAAGCACGTGTATTTAATCATTTGTTTATTAGGGTTTCACATCCTAGAAACATTTAAGGTCATATCAGGATGGGCCACCGACTCGCAGCAGTAGGCGCTCATGACAACTTTATAGTGCTGTCCCCACTGATTGATTGATTGATTGGTGGTTGGTTTACGCCGTGTCAGCAGCATAGGCCATATTCACGGTGAGAAATGTTTGTTTTTTGTTCAAACCATCACTTTTACATGTAAAAGCAGACAATCAACTATGTGCTAATAAACACTCATTAAATTATACAGCTCACAATCATATATTTGTGGTCAAGGGAAACAAATTTCCCTAGAAAAAGAAAAGTTTTATTAATAATTGATAGAATCTATTTAGTAAATTATGAGGTGGTACAGACCAGCTGCCCTCAAAAAGGCTAAAATGTTTTCCTGTTTTACCTTAGTAAACAGGTCATGCATACTGTCTGCAGTGTAGAACTGTTCACGCAGTGCCAAACAATCAACGCAACTTAGTAAAATGTGTTTGAGTGTCAGCGGGGACTGACACCCAATACATTCAGGGGGAGGTTTCTCCTTGACCAAAAAAGCATGGGTAAGTCATGAGTGGCCAATACGGCAGCGGCTAAGGACCACTTGGTCCCGCCGACCTCCCGCATGAGGCTGTGGTGGTTTTCCCACAGATGGTTCAATTTCTTTAAGTTTATTAATGTTTTCATCCCACTCATGTTGCCATTTGGATATTATGTGGGTGGCTATTAGTGGTTTCAGATCAGGCTGTCCCCACTGAGACCAGGTCATCAGTGCCATGACCTGATATCCCACTCAGTCCGATTATCGAGAGGCTGAGCTTGTTTGTAAATAACTGTAGTAATGGATATCCGAAGTACCGGTGTATGTCAGTGCTGACAGCTGATGTATTCTGATGAATAACATATTTACTCCAAGCAAAAAATCGTCATTTACGTGGACGTGTTATATGACAGGTAAAGTGTAAACATGCCACATCTAAATAATTAACATATACTGTGTGGTGGATATACCAAACAGAGAGAAATCCCACTCTGCACCCACACCCACACCCACATCCACATCCACACCCACACCCACACCCACACCCACATCCACACCCACATCCACACCCACACCCACACCCACACCCACACCCACACCCACATCCACACCCACACCCACACCCACACCCACACCCACACCCAGACCCACACCGACACCCACACCCTCACCAACACCCACACCCACACCCACAACCACACCCACACCCACCTCCAGTGACCATCCTTGCGTAGACTGATAAAACAACAAACCGATCTGCCTGTGTGTACATTGGAGTAATGGCTTATATGATGCCACACGTCATGATTTGTTCATATTTTTGGGTTATTTCTCATTACCTATGTCCAGGATTTTGATTCTAAGAAAAGTACTCTTTTAAATAGACCATGGTGGTTCACCAGTAAAAATGACTCATTCCAGACTACTAGTAGCGCAATGTTATAGACAAAAAATAAGATTGTCTCTTTATTTTAATGTAGTTTTAATTGCATATATGAACATTCTATACACAGAAGCATTTTCTTCATAGGAACTTTGAAGAGCTACTTACACCCATTCTAATTATATATATTGTTAGGTTCCATCCTCGATATTAAAGTAGTAGCAGACTGTGACAGCTCACCCCTATTTGCTTCTATATGTACACTCTCTTAGTTTTTTAATACGCCTTGAGAAAGCAAGACGTTTTGAATTCCTAGTAGTGGTCCCTACCTGATTAACAGTACCTGCTTCAAACCCTTCTCTCCTATAATACACATATGAACTGAAACAGAAAAAACCGCCAAATGGCATGCGTTGTCTTTAGCTGTACCGTGTGCACATCAATAGTTCAGAGTTTTGGAACGCACAAGCAGTTCATTTATTTGTTTGATCAGAAACATCTTGTCTACTTTTATTTAGAACCAGATGGGATGGCTGAATGAGTTAGAGCATCCATGTCCCGTGTTGGTATACCATGCGGGCGTGGGTTCGAACCCTGATCGAGTCAAACCAAGGACTTAAAAATTAATACTTGTCGCTTCCTAGCCAGGCACTCTGCATTATTAGGATAAGGCAAGGATTGGTTGGCTCAGTGTCAGGAAAATGTGAGTGAGTGGGATATCAGGGCATGGTGCTGGTGGCCTGGTCTCCCAGTCGGGCAGCACTATAAAATATCCATGAGTGCGCACTGTCACAAGTCGGTACCCATCCTGATATGATCTTAGATGTTGATAGGATGTAAGACAACAACAAAGAAACAAACTTTTATTTGGTAAATATATTTATTTTGCTGAACAAATTCTTTTCTCAGCGCCGAAGCACTGGTCTTCCCAGCAGTTTTCAATTTGGGAGTATTTAAACACACAAAAATGGTATATGAAATATCTATGTATTAAATTCAGCTAAGAATAGCTATTGAATAGCAATTTGCGGGATATATATTAATGGATTTCTGATGGTTACCTCCAGGTTCAACAGCAATATTGCATTAAAGGACAATGGAGGTGGTCATTTGCTGTCATTACTGGGGGCAGAGGGGAGCCACTGAAGCAGACACACCCACCTGTCAATCACTCACCCACCTCCAACCAGGTGACCCACTCCTCACTAGCCAATCACAGGCCCCCTCTGCCCCACTCTTGTTTCGGCTCCCCCTCCACATCCTCCTTCTCCTCACTCTTCCGCTGACACCCGTCAGCTGCACATCTATTCTAATAAGCCTATAAGGTGACACGTAGTTAGTTGGAGTTTTTCTAGGAGTATATCAATATCAGTTTGATAGGAATATTCTAGTGTTATCCCATCTTGTTTCGCTACAGGAATTCGTTACTTGTAGTTGGCTGTTCTAGTGTTGATAGTCACCTGACAGCAATATGAGTCCTTCAGTTTGGGTGGGGTTGTTCTCAATTCATTGGACCAGCTGTTGCCAGAGAAACAGTGGGACCAACCTGAGTGTATTCTGTGTTTTTTTTTTAAATATTGTATTATATATGTATTTAGACGGTTGACTGGAAATAACTTAGGAACAGTAATGAGTAAATGGGAAGAACTGAAACTGATGGTTTGGTGGCCAGCCACTTAAGGTTTGGAGATGACATGGAACATTCTTTACTGTGACTGTGACTGTGACTGTGAGTTTTGTTAATTCTAGGTATGAGGCCACTGCTCTGTTTCTGGTTGGTATCTTATTCCACGGCTGGTCCTCGGCTGGGCCTCGGCTGGTGCTCGACTGGTGCTCGGCTGGTCTTCGGCTGGTGCTCGGCTGGTGCTCGGTTGGTGCTCGGTTGGTGGTCGGCTGGTGGTCGGCTGGTGGTCGGCTGGTGCTTGGCTGGTGCTCGGTTGGTCCTCGGCTGGTGCTCGACTGACGCTCGGCTGGTGCTCGGCTGGTGCTCGGCTGGTTCTGCTGGTCACGCTCCCGTCAGCTACTGGTTCACTGGCTGGTTTAATGGTGTCAGAACTGTCATGCGCACTGCACCTGACTGCGACCTCACCTATCCATCACTCACCTGTCACAGTTTCAGCCGGACATTTGAAGTTTGTAGTAGAAAGGCAGCCATCTACCTTAACACTCCTCCTGCCACACAATATAATATGTTTATTTTGTATTTCATCTTTTTAATTTCTGTGGGTTTTTGTTGTTTGCTGATGGGGAATTAATGGGGTATTTATGCTGCCAATAGCACGCACACATCCTGATTTGACCTTAGATGTTTCCAGGATGTTAAATCCCAACAATCAACCAACCTTACCTCTCATGCCACACAATATAATATATCTCTTTATTCTGTTATTTTCTTTTTTTGTGACCGGATATTTATGGGGTATTCGTTCTGCCCATAATCGTTAAGTCTACCGCCTTTTTTTTTCACCGCTAGAGAATACACATGTCACGGCTGCCGTTGTTTTAGTTATCTAATACCTGCATTCTTTCTCACTTTTTAATTATTTTGCTACATCTCTGACACTCTGTGTACCAGCTTGGATGACCGAATGAGTTGAGTGCCTCTCTACCGTTTTGGGAGATCACGCGATTCGAAACCACACGTTTGAATGCTGGTCAAATTAAATCAATGACTTAACAATGTATCCCTGGCTGTTTCTAGACAGGCGCTCACCATTATTATACTAGGGCAAGACACTGGTTCACTCACTGTCAGAATAAGGTGACTGAGTGGGATATTGAGTCATGATGCTGGCAGCCTGATTTCCCACTGGTGCAGCACTAAGAAGTCACCATGAGTGTTCACTGTCACAATTCGATACCCCTCCTCATATGACCTTGGATGTTGCCAGGAGGTACAGCTCCAACAACCAACCAATCAGTTCACTTCTTCGGTTTGTCTGTACTACTGGCGCTACCTGCAGATTATCCGGTCACATGACCTTATATATATGTACATATGTATATGTCAAAACAAAAAGGCATAGCCAACTAACCGATAACTGAATGGGCGACACAGCGGTTGAGTGTTAACCAGTGCGGCGACTGCCAGGCACACGGTCGGATGCACCAACCTTGAAACCGACATACGTGCGTCCGTCCGACAAAGGAAAATTATGAAGAGTGGGACGAGTCAAACGCCCAGCAGCTGCTTATATAGGCCGGCACAGGACCACAACACATGACGCAGCACACCTCCACATCACACGGAGCACAGTAATTAGATAGGTATGAGGAATTCAAAACAATAACATAGCAATAACAATATTAAATAAATAAGCAAAGTGTATTTTCCGCTGCCTATAGATGTATAACGTTTTATACGCCCTATACATATGTATATATGAATTCTAGGAGAGTACTTTCTACAGCCCCAGCAAAAGCATTACATTAATACATCTAGAAGTGTAGCTGTCCATAAATGCGTTAGTTGCATAGAAACAGTATCCAAGTAACCACCCATTTCTTCGCGATCCACCTTCCTACTAAACAAGTTGTAAAATTGTCCGATATAATACATGAGGACCGATGTGAAATCACTATAATAAATTACAAACTGTCTATATAATGATAAAAAGGTAATATAAAAACCAAAGGCATATGGGGAAGTGTGAAGTTGGTAAACTATTATTCATTAGGTATAGAAATTGTATAGTAGAATAGTCTTTGGAGGGAGTGTCACTTCCAGGATTTGCTAGGCATACTCTTTGGAAGAGTCACCTCACATACCCCCTCCCCGCCATGGTGTTATTTATGGATCATTGACCACCACAGGGCACTGTAGCCGGTGTGGCAAGGCCTTGGTTACAGCACATTGTACACTGATTGGTGGATTGAACCATGTGATCAGTGCCATCTTGGATTCTAGAAAAGCCTATATAAACCCATAAATGAAGGAGTCTCACTCTCCTACTTTTCACTCTTCACCTATCTTCCTTCATTACCTGTATTGCTTTCCTTTGGCTTGCCCACACCACCCACACCACCAGCCGGCGACTTTACAAAGTGCTTTCCCACTCCTCCCCGGCCACACAAGGAGATGGCGTATACAACTAGGACACAGCCTGCACAAGAGTTAGTGTTCCTTGGTGAGGAATCGACTACTATCTGGTCAGAGGTCAAAGCCTCACTTTGTGGTCGACATCGAGGAGACTGCCCTAAGTTCCCTCTTCGTTCCCTCTTTTCCTATACTACTTACAGAGAAGCTGAGGAACAAGCCAGTTTACTTTGGAGAATATATATCTAGCCAAATGGCGTTCCGGACTATATCGCTGGTCTCAGACAAATACATGTATATATATATTCTGTAAATATATATATATATCTATATATTTATATATATATATATATATATATATACATTTTCGGCGGCAGAGTGAGTGTAGGTCGGGGGAGGGGGGGGGCAGTAGTGCGTGCACAGACGGGTTATGGCATTATTAGGATATGGCAAGGACTGGTTTGCACATGTACATTTTGCAGTGCCACCTTGTGGTGGGTTTCATCAGCCCGGGTGCTGGTTGGTGTTTCACATGTAAACACATACAATTATATCATACATGAGATAGGTAAGTATGAATACACATCAATATGAAATTGCTAGGAACAAATACACATCATTATCAGCATCATCATCTTCATCGCCATCATCACACTTCTTTCACATTCATGTATACATTTAAACATATAATATAGCAACTGTTTAAAC
This sequence comes from Branchipolynoe longqiensis, assembly GCA_030323885.1. Taxonomy (NCBI): domain Eukaryota; kingdom Metazoa; phylum Annelida; class Polychaeta; order Phyllodocida; family Polynoidae; genus Branchipolynoe; species Branchipolynoe longqiensis. Next base: position 47,188,207 of record CM059195.1, on the reverse strand, counting down.
AAGATAACAGCCAGCGCAACAAGTGGTGGGTTTGATCATTTTGATTGCACAGTACAGGCTGAGTGAGCCGTCTTAGTATTATAGGGTCTTTGGCCCTATGCATTGGGATGGTGCTCAGACATTCACGAGTGGCTCAGGTGTGGGTGGGGAGTCGTTCCCTTGCATTGCGACAATTCTAAGACAACTACAAATACTCACTTCCTGTGTGCTTCTTCTCTCACAGGGCCATTTGCCAATTCCTGTAATGATCATGAACCGACTCTACACAACGACGTCTAGTTTCATAATGCTTTATTTGGGTTCCGCGCAGACGGCGCTGCCGGCCCGATCAGGGTTTCGGTTTCGGGTGCTTGCGTCGTACATACACTACATCTCCCTTTTATACATTTTGCATTGTAATGAAAGCACAGTAAGCTACACCGATGATTTTAACTTCTCTCTGTGTATGGCTTCCGAGGATCGCAAGTAACATTCAGTCGTGACGTCATTCATTTCTGTGACCTTATGTTTCTTACATCATTTACGACTTACCGCGTTGTGGCTGGCATGCAAGCACAGCCCTGTTTCCTTCCGAAGGTAGCCCCTAAACCGGCTTGTTTTTTTTTTTTTGTATATAGTTTTGACCTTACACTATGGACTTTTTGGACGTGTGTCATTTCGTGGATACTTGTACTTATTTCTAACATTTAGCGCATGCACATTTATAACATTGTATATATTGGTATCTAATAATGTTTGACTTTGTGTCTGCACGTACCAACCGTGTGACCTTGTGCATTCATTTGCGCACATGTGCATCTCGTCGTAGATGTGGGTCGCTGTCGCGTTGCCGATACGCGTGACATGTTTATTACCTACTGATACGCTAGCCTTTGTGGCGGTTTTACTTGTCGTCCGTATCTCGTTGTGTATGGGCTTTGTGACGCGTTCTCATTGGCTTTATCAGTTTGGGACCCGTGTTGTGTGTGCGGGTTGAGTTGTTCAATGTTCTGATTATTTTCCTTTGTCTGGAATATATGTTTTCGGTTTCGTACTAGTTTATGATTTTTGTTGTTGCGTACTACGTATTTTCTTGTCTCGTTGTCGCCCGCCTTTTCTATCACCCCTTGGGCCCATTTCCCTTTGTGGGTTAGATACCGCACGTATTGTCCGGCCTGTATGATGTTGTGATTCTTCCCTGCATTGCGGTCGTAGCGTTGTTTTTGTTTAATTTGAACATTTCTGATTTGTTGTTTTGCTACTCTAGTTACTTTGGGTTTTAATTGTTGTGCTGTTGTTGGCAGTTTCGAACGTAGCTTTCTACTCATTAGCATTTGCGCTGGCGATGCGTCTATGTCTGCCAGCGGAGTGTTTCTGTAGTTTAGCAGGAACAGGTTGTAGTCTTTTGACTCTGTCATGGCCTTTTTTATCATTTTCTTTACTGTTTGGATATGCCTTTTGGCCTGCCCGTTGCTTTGTGGAAAGTGCGGACTCGAAAACGTGATTTTGAATCCGTATTGTTCTGCAAATTTGTTATATTCCTCCCCTGCGAATTGTGGACCTTTGTCAGACACTACATTCTCTGGAATGCCGTGCCAACCAAATATTTGCTTCATTGCTTTTATCACTGCACTGCTTGTTGTTGTCTGTAGCTCTACCACTTCTGGATATTTCGACCAGTAATCTACGATTAGTAAGTATGTTTGATTTTCTATTTGGAACAGATCGGCCCCTATTTTGTTGAACGGTGAGCATGGTATTTCATGTGACGTTAATGGTTCACTGTGTTGCTTGTTCCTGTATTGTTGGCATAACGTGCATCTTTTAATTTTGTCTTCTAGTTGTGTTTGCATACCTGGCCAAAAAACGTGTTCTCTTGCTAGTCGCTTACTTTTGATTATTCCCTGGTGTGTTTCGTGTAATCTTGTTAACATTTCCTTTTGCAGTTCTGAGGGTATTATTATTCTGTTACCTTTTAGTAATACTCCGTTGGCCCTGGTTATTTCGTGCCGGAACGTATGGAATGGCGTCACACATTTCGGTACTGAGTTTTTATCCTCTGGCCATCCATTCTCAACCATTTTGATTACTTCCGTTAGCACTTTATCTTTGTTTGTTTCTTTTGCGATGTCATTAAGGCCCCCTTGTACTAAGTGTATTGCTGCTACTGTGATGTCTGTGTCGAACAGCTGCTCAGGTCCTGTCTTGTCGCTGTGGTCTCTGGACAACGGATCTGCAACATACATATGTGGACCAGTTCTAGGTTGTAATTCAATAAGCGCATCCTCATGCGTTGCATGCGCGCGGACAGTTGGTACATTGGTTTATTTACAATTGCTACCAGTGGTTTATGATCTGTTTCGACCCGTACCTTCTTTCCGAATATGTAGTTATGGAACTTCGTGCAACCAAAACAGATTGCTAAGAGTTCTTTTTCGATCACCGCATAGCTGCTTTGGGTCTCGTCAAGCGCTTTTGATGCCATTGCTATTGGCCTGCCTTCTTGCAACAGTGCCGCCCCGAGCCCTGACTTTGAGGCATCAACTTGGAGAGTTATCTCTTTAGTTACGTCATAGAATCTGAGGACAGGTGCTTTTGTGATCATTTGTTTTAGATTATCGAATGCATTTTGTTGCGATTCTTGCCAATGCCATGCCGTTTCCTTTACTGTTAGAATGCGTAATGGTTTTGTTAGTTCTGCGAGGTTGGGCATGAATTTAGCTACATAGGCTACCATGCCCAAGAATCTTTGTACCGACTGTTTGTTGGTGGGTGTGGGCATGTCTGTTATTGCCTGTACTCTCTCATTGCTTGGTTTCACCCCTTCTTCCGAAATGACGTGGCCTACGTAATTGACACTTGTTTTACCAATGCTAGATTTGTCAGGATTTAGGGTTAATCCAACCTCTCGTGCCCGTTCTAGGACAGCGTTGAGATTCGCGTTGTGCTCGGTTATTGTTTTCCCGTACACCAAAATGTCATCTGTAATTACGTTAACTCCCTTCAAATCATGCAGAATTTTATTCATTTCGTATATGAAGATGTCCCCGGCGGTTTTAATGCCAAACGGTAGCCTTGTGTATCTTTATCTGCCCCAGGGGGTGTTAAACGTGCATAGTTTTGAGCTGTCTATGTCTAGTTGAATTTGCCAATAACCATTTTTTGCGTCAAGGACTGAAAAGTATTTTGCATCGTCTAAATTTGCTATGACCTCCTCTACCGTACGTGTCGGGTATGGCCCCCCTTAGGATTGCTTTGTTTAGTCTGGTTGGATCTAAGCACACTCTGATTTTGTCTTTTTTCCTGACCACCGTTATTGAACTGACCCACGGCGTCGGTTCTGTCTCTTCTACTATTACCCCCAGTTTCAGCATTCGGTCTAATTCTGCCTTTACCTTATTTTCAATGGCATGCGGTACCCATCTGGGCAGGTCAATGACTGGTTGCACTGTACTGTCTGTGTATATCTTAGCATTTATTTTAATCGTGCCTAGACCGGTGAACACATCGTTAAATGTTTTTACCGTGTTCTGTGAATCACTGATGTCTCTGTTTTCCTCCGTCTGGACACTGTCGATGCGCGATAGGACGCACGCCTCCTTGCCGAGGATGGGGCATCCTGTCTCTGTCACTTGGAAGCGTAGCCACTGATCCCGCACTAGCAGCGATGTTTCTCCTCTCGGCACTATCTTTTCCCCCGAGTACGTGACGAGTCGACATCTTGATGTTTTTAATTCCGCGTTGTTGATTCTGCTGAATAAGTTCATTGGAATTATGTTTGCTTCAGAGCCCGTATGCAATTTGAATTTTATATTGACGGGGCCCACAGGTATTTCGGCAAACCACAAATCGCTTGTCTTGCTGTCATCTCTCTCGATGGCTCCCACGAACAGGTCAAATTCCGGGTTTTCGAATTCCTTCTCGTCGTCTTCATCGTGTTCGTTTAGGACTATCTCGTTTATGCTTGTGGTTTTGCCCCGGCACACTTTCGCGAAATGTCCTATCTTTTTGCACACCGAGCACGATTTGCCTTTTGCGGGGCATGCATCGCGACCGTTTCGGTGAGTGTACCCGCACCATGAACAATTTGCGCGCACGTCTCCGGGTCTGCTATCTTGATCCCGGCTCCCTCTGGCGGCCGGCCGTTGCCTCTGCTGCCTGGAGTCGTACGTTTGTGGTGTTTGGCGGGCCGTATCCTCACGTCGTACGTAATCCACCGCATGTTCGCCGCTTGTCGCCCCTGCCAACTGTCGTCCTGTGTGTTCGCTCAGGCGGCATATTTCCTCGCACATCTTGAGAGACAGTTTCGGCGTTCTTAAGACCCGATCGCGTAGCTCATTGCATTTGACACCGCTCACTAGTCTGTCGCACATCAATGATTCTTCTAGGCCTTCGTATTGACAGTGTCCGATTCGGTGTCGCACTTCTCTTATGTATGTGTCCATCGTCTCTTGGCCCTGGTTATACGAGTTAAATGTGTACCGAGTCACAGTCAAGTTTGTTCGTCCTTCACAGTATATCCGGAACGCTTCCCGGAGTGGTTCGATTTTGTCTATTTCGGCGGCCGTGAATGTCATTGCTTGATGCACTTTTTGCGCTTCTGCTCCTGCCACGTGTAAAAACACGCAGCACTGCACCTTCTCGCTCGTACTCAGCACTCCGGCTGCTGTGGCGTAGATCTGGTAGGAATGGCTCCAGGCTTTCCAGTTAGCCGCCAAGTCCTCATTCAACTTCAGTGCGGCGGGGGGTTTCAACCCGGAAAGAGCCATTTTGCTTCAGTTTCCCGCTTCTGACACCATGTAATGATCATGAACCGACTCTACACAACGACATCTAGTTTCATAATGCTTTATTTGGGTTCCGCGCAGACGGCGCTGCCGGCCCGATCAGGGTTTCGGTTTCGGGTGCTCGCGTCGTACATACACTACACTATTGACTGGTTATAAACCACATGGTTCACCTCGCCACCCCCATAATGTATCAGCCCATGAATTCCCCACCCACACCGGTTTAGTTCCAGATACCGCCACTTGGTGGCGGATTAGCAGGCTAACTTCTGCTAACGTGGTTTGCCGTTGCAATTCCCGATTAGCCTTCCTTCATATATATATGTGTGATATAATCTATTATATAAATATAAATTGGCGGGTGGAGGTATTTTATAATAATGATTATTTATTATTCTACAATTTTGTATGACTGTTTCTTGTGCATGCTATATATTTGTTGCGGGCCTGTACGCTGCTTTGCTGTGGCCCCTTCCCCCACCTACTATTGACCACACTTTATCTGCCTACCTCACCCTCTACACATCTATTTTTACTTTTAAGCTTTGTATAGGTAGGGCGTTTATTGCTCGGCCAAGAGCCTTATCGAATAAATTAGGCTGTTCACCAACCTCCTGTCTCGCCCGCTTCTGTTCACTTAGCCTGACTTTATATATATATATGTGCTCTATAATCTATTATGGGAATATAAACAAGGACACTACCCCCTAGCAGTTCTCTCCCTTACTTACTCGGTAGTTGACCTTCCTGTCCATGTGCGGAGCCACACTCGAAGAACTCAGGTGAGGGGGGACTGGTCGAGCGTCACCATCTTTTTGCTTACCTCCAACCCCCCTGATGTAAGCATCATCAACGATATCAGGGTCCACGCCTCCCTCTCCGGATGGTCCGGGGCTGAAGTATCAAGACTACTAAGACCTACATATACCCGGGTTGGGGTGACCTTGGGGTCTCTTGGCAATAATAATAATTCCCCAGCCAGAGAATATATACTCTATCTCAACCACTGATCCTGTCCTTTTGTTTTAATCTGTTTTCCTGTGGACTACTGTTTATGTGCTCTATAAATCTATTATGGGAATATAAGCCACTACGGCAACAAAAGGAATAGCGAAAACAAACAGGGTGGGCGAGTTCATTTATTTTTTATTCTCTGGCGGAACAAATGTGCCCGCCTAAAAAGGAAAAACAGTAGCAGAAGTGATACATTTCACGATATTTCCCGCTCGACAACAGGTGCGCCCCATATCACGGCGCGCAAAACAAGTAGGTGCGCGAATCTTAATACTAGAAATCGAAGACATATACAGTAATTTAATTAACCTTGGATTCAGCTCCGTTCTTTTATATATTAAAATCCATTATAATACACATAAGCCACTACGGCCAACATAAGGATAGCCGAAAACACACAGGTTGGGTGAGTTCATTTATTTGTATCATCTGGCCGGACTAAATGTGCCAAAAGACCCAACGGTCCCTCCAAACCCAACTCTGCTTAATCTTTATCAGTCTACTTTAGCTGCGACTTCATATCAGTCAAGATAACCAAGCGTCCAGGGGGTTTTTAAGGTACTGGAACAAACAACCACATACCTTGTCCAGGTCGACGCCCCTTGTCCGGATCTCCTCCAATTGTAGACCCGCATATAACAGGTACGACACCCCACCCCTGCGCAAAGAATGAGATGATAACTGTTCAATATCGAGCCTGCACAGCCTCCAAACAACTTTAGGGTAGAATGATATACATTTACATGTAACGGTTACTTCCACCATCATCATTTGTGGTTATGATAAAAGCGGAGAGTCATTAGCGGCCGGCCGTTCAGCAAAAGTGTCTTTCCGTCCAATAGGACAGCAACCATAAAACCAAAACAGGACATCTGGCAACTGGGATGTTCCAGAGTTTGTTCCTGAAAATGTATTGATTTAGACCTGCGGAGTTTTTTTATCAACATACCCCATTGGAAAATTTAAAATCCTTCCGTAAAAGCACGGATCCGAAAAGGTTACGTTCGATTTTCTAGAGGCCCCTGAAACTGCATAGAACCGCCGCCTGCCCCCAAGCAATATGTCCCGAATTCAAAGTGAGGTAAGAAAATATGCCTTTAGCATAACATAAGCAATGGCATAGATTGCCTAGTGCGTGTCCCCATAACTGGCTGCGAATGCCCCACAGGGTAGATGAAAATATAAAGTCGGACTAATCTATCTGATCTGAACCCCTGTTCCCTTCAAAAAATAGTTCAACCGCTCAAAGAATTTAATTATCGATGATATATTTTAACGTTCTTGCTATCCATGTCGCATATAGCGCTATATGCATCGAAAAACAAGGAATAGAGCATGTGTCCTCTGAGAATTCACCTACAAAGGAAAATACTTTATGACCTGCACAGCCCTAGTAGACAGGGAGTTTGGGCGCGTAGCCATTTCCGTTGGAAATTCCTCTTCCTTCTCTAAGCTTTACGACCTCTTGTAAAGAAAACGGATGTTTGAATAAACCATTACAACACAGTGCCTTATATGGATCTGATTCATCGATAACTTTCCTCCGTACCCTTGGTATCAAGCCTGCTCAAGGCATCTGATTATTACATTCGATTCACTGCTTATGTGTACAGGCGTGATCACAAAATAATATTCAATGGACATCCAGAACAGTCTTCTAAGTAGTACATAATTAATTATTTGCATCTAGATCTTCAGTGCATAGTGCCGCTTCTACAGTGGGCACTGTCTGTGATGAATACTAATGAGGCCCCCCCCCAACTAGTACCCCACTTTTTCACAGCTGCTAAACCGCCCACCATTTCTTGCGAGTTAATATGGACGATCTAACCTCATTATCTGGCGATCGTAATTGTGACCAACGGTCCCCCCTCAGAGATTGTTTGAATAGCGTCCGGTTCCAAAACAGCCTAACCTAACCCATTCATGCTATACAACGCCCCGTATCCCCACTTACTAGCATCACTATAGACAGCCTTTACAGAGAAAATTTGCCTAACATTAAAGCAGTACCATTGAACCTTCCTGCAAAATCAATCCACCTTGGATATCTTCCAGAAACCCCCGCAATTAAGCGAATCTTTATAATAAGGCTTTTCTTACAGTCCCCCCATTAAGTCATAGACCCCGACGAGAAAATGTCGCTCCACCACGCACTACTTTGGCGCAGTGGGCTAACATTCCACCTACCCTCTCTACTTCCTTCTTGTAGCCTTCTTCCTGTCCTTAAATAATAATAACATTCCCGTAGTTTTATCTAGTTTATCTAGTGGTCTAGAGTTAACTCCAATTTAATAGAGTCTATCAGATGCCAAGAAATCTTTATATTTGTAGCAGGGGAAATCAGATTTCTTGTAACTCACGTAGAAACCCAATGCGACGTAATATACAAATAAGTTTTAATCTGCTGCTCATGAGCTTTGCGTCCCAGTATGGGGCAACAATGCAAAAATCATCGAGGTAGTTTCACAATACCTGTTAACGCCCCTCCCTAATAGCACAATCCGCAAATGAAGTCTGATATTTTATGAAAAACATAGGGACTGGAAGAGAGACCCATTCACTATCTTTATCCAGCATGTATGTAGGCTTCCCCTCCCTGGATATTAAAATCCCAATTAAACCCCTGCTGTCTGCTATCTGTCGGGTGGATGTTACCATCGCGCGCTAACGCGTCCTTCAAGTCCACAGTGGGCAAGGTATCTCCCTGGTTCAAACACATCAACTACATCATCGACACTCTTATAGTGAAATTTATTGGATTACCTTTTCAGTGAACTCGTTAATCGATACTGCCTTTCGGCCTGCCAATCTATTATGCCCCCTCGCCCCGCCCACCTCTTTCCGGTATACAGAATAATATTATTGTACACACTGTGGCATCTGCTCGTTAGGTAAATTATACTTTGATTAATCTCGGATTCTTAATTTCTTTGTTATTATATTTCTAAAACTCGGGTTGTCAATTTTTTTCAATTTTGTTATTAATTGTATAACACAGTCCACTATTAGTTACATGGAACGCCGAAAACGACTCCCCAAAGGATATAAATTCCAGTCCGGGTTCAGTGTCGCCTCGCAGAAACAGTTCGCATATTACCCGACAACGGTTTTAGCTGTAACTATAATGTACCGCTATGTAATGACTGCACAGGCATTTACATTAAATACAAATCACTATCAACTTCAATAATTGTAGCCTCAGCACTCTCGCTACTCTCTAATGTGAAATTTCCAAAACAAGCACAACGACCCTCCACGTCTCGACTAGAAACTATCTTCCTTACTTGTAGTAGCGACAAATATCCAATCTGCAAATATGCTAACCCGGCTAGAATGCATATAATCCTCATATCCCTAGACCCCTAATAGGATTGTCCAGACAACTATGTCGGAATTAATTTGCTCCCTATTACACATGTAGCATTTTCAGTACAGTGTTTCAAATTGAATATGCATGTAAACCTGTCAACCTGGCCAATATAAGTGGGCCGCATTTTGCGCCCCAATGAACGAGCGACCTAATCGGCATGCTAACTCAATAGGGCAGTCCCCCCCGGCCAAATCGTCAATAGCACAGTGACATTCTCTAGATGCAAACAGTTGACTGTAAGGCAAGTCATCATCGGGACAATATACTATCACATTACAATTATCTGGAACAACAGTGAAACATTGATTAATCCGAGCTTGTTACAAGTCGTATGCCGTGGCGTCGAATGCAGTTCGTCCACTATAACACCGCACTAATCACCATTACTCCCACCTAGCGGTGATCTTGGCGCGTCTTGAACACAATTCATATATTTAATTTGGAAGCAATGACACCATTGTTATGTTCGAACCACTGTATTTCTTTGCCTAGGCATTAATTCGTCAATCTTTTGAACAAGTGTATTTTTTTTGTGATCTTGCTCCCGCATTTCGCGCATCCAATGCCCAAGTTACACAACATCCTCACTCCTACTGCAAAACCGGCCTCTTTATTCCACAAAGCAGCCTAAGTTTACCATCTTTAGTATAAGTGTTCGTGTTTGTCTTAACGGCGCCCAAAAGCTTGCTTGCCGGCTTTTGGTGCGCATGTTGTGCGCACACCCATAGTGGGAACATGCATAGCCCTGTGTATTCCACTTCCAAAAGCTGCAAAACCTTGCCACCACTGCTAATTTTTTCTGATATCTTGACATACTGCGAACAAGAGCTAGTATCAAGAAGTCGTTTTGCCTAGCACGGGAAAGACATAAAGCATACATGCCCAAGAAAATCTTTGTAGTCCTTAACTGTCAAGTCTGAATATCAGGCACCAGCGAATGGACGCAGTAATTAGCTCGTAGCACTTTATTTTTTTACATCTTTGACCTAGACTTGCATAGCCGCCTGAGCGACCCCTTACTTCTTCCGCCTTCACGTGCTCTGCTGCTCCTACTCTTGAATCCTAAGGCGTTTCGTCAGCGCCTTATTGTCCGGGACCTGTGACGAGTTCCTGCCCTTTCCGTACTCTGAATGGACGTTCATGTGCGGCCCCCCGCCACCATTGAGTACCGCGGACCGGTCGTCCTCCTGTCATCCAACATGGGCCGCCCGTGTTGCCGACCAGAATATTCTCTATGCCCTGATGTCGACCCTCCATCCGCTCCTCATCTCGACTCGTTGTTGCGTCAGCTCTTCTACTCACTCTTTCTAACGACAAGTCACTAATTCTTTTAACATTAATTTTCTCCTCTCTTCCAACGTGACAAGAATACATTTTAGCTGTTAACTCTCAGGTGAATTATCCTGATAGTCCCGAGTCCAGATATTTGTGCTTCTTCTGCGGCTGCTCTTCCTCGTGTTTACTCCGTCAGGGCATAGTCTGCTTCCCTTTCCTCCTACCTCTTTTCTTCATTTTTTTTTACAACTCCTCTCTACCTTATGCACAAACCACATTCGTCCCAATACGGCATGTCACGAATGTATGGTAGTCTTGAACAGCAGCACACACAACCTCTCAACAGGAAAGACAGTATGCAGAAGTGAGACGTAATTCCAGCGATATTCCGCCGACACAGGTAGCGCCCATAACACTCCGTGCATAACAAGATAGGTGCGCAAATCTTAATACTAGATATCGAAGAACATATACAAGTAATAATAATTAACCTTGGATTCAGCTCCGTTCTTTATATTATTATAATCCATTATAATACACATAAACAAGGACACTACCCCCTAGCAGTTCTCTCCCTTACTTACTCTATACCCTAATGTCACTGAGCTATTAATACCATAGGACTAGGTTAGTTCCTTCATTCTCCACTGCACTGCCACCTGTGAGCAGCTCATGACCGCATGATACCAGCTGCGCCTGGTCACTACCACTACCGCTCCCTCTCAGCAGGACGGATTTTAAATTTTTAGGTGGGCAATAATATATTCCCGCCAGAGAATATATACTCTTTCTCAACCACTCCTGTCTTTTGTTATTCTGTTTCCAGGGGACTACTGTTTTTTTATATATATATATATATATATATATATATATACAGTACACCCTCTCTAAATCGACCGACCTTGTGACCGACTCTAAGTGGTCCATTTAGGGAGGTGGTCTGAATAGGGAGTTAGGATATGGTTACAATGGTATTGTTGGGACCCAAATAAAGCGATCAATATAGGGGAGTAGTCGATCTGTGGAGGTGGTCGGTTAGAAAGGTTTTACTATATTATATATTTATATATATGCCAGACGGGATGGCCGAATGAGTTGAGCATCCGTCTCCCAGTTTGGTAGATCATGCGATTTGAACCGATGGGTTTGTACCCTGTTCGAGTCAAACCAATGACTTAAAAATTAATACTTGTCACTTCCTAGCCAGGCACTTGGTGTTATTAGGATAGGGCAAGGACTAGTTGGCTCAGTGTCAGGTAATGTGACTGAGTAGGATATCAGTTCATGGTTCTGGAAGCCTGGTCTCCCAGTGGGGGCAGCACAATAATGTCACCATGAGTGCGCACTGTCACAAGTCGGTACCCATCCTGATATGACCTTAGATGTTGTCCGGATTTAAACACCCCATAACCAACCATCCTTCATGTATTGCGTCCTGATATGACCTTAGATCTTGCCAGGATGTAAAACACCCACAACCAACCATCATTCATATATTGCGTCCTGATATGACCTTCGATGTTGCCAGGAAGTCAAACTCCAACAACAACCAACCATCCTTCATATATGACAATACTGTCCTGGCTGGCAGGAGGATCAGGCATATTCGACAACTGAGAGAACAGGCCCAGATTATGCAGGGTCTGGCTTGGGTATTTGGTTCTGTGTCAAATAGTGTCCCTTTCTTTTGGGCGACATAATTAAGATCTGGCAAGTTATTGTTGTTGCGCTTTCCTTTTGTCTTCTTCTATTCGACGAGTAAGCAGGGAGGCGCGGTAGTGAATAGACCTTAAGGGCCTGTCACACTATGACATACGGTGTCAGCACGTGCTCAATGTTAGAAAATTTGCCAGTACATCGGCATTCATCAAACTTTTCGGCAGCAGGGGATAAAATTGGGTATATACACAACATACACACAACATACATAATATATGCAGAATGTATCTGTGACCTATTGCTACCTAATGAGAGCATGCATGTGCCTCAAAAAACATTTGCAAAATGTTTGCAAAATGCTTGCATATGCTCACGGAATGGTGACCAACATTACATATGTTACTCTATCGCTAGAAGTATGGCATATATGTTAAATATTCTACAGATATGGCAGGCATAGGTTCGAAGTATGTTAGGAGTATGTAATGCATCTATTGCCAGTATGCGGACTGTACTCAGACTGCATGTTCCCACCGGTTGATCGTATGGCTAACATGCAGCAACGTATACCAACGTATCCCTAACCTCCTCCCAACATATGCTGACGTATTCCGAACGTCAACACACATTGGATATTTGTAGCATGCACACATCATTCATAACTCAAAACATTAGTTCCTGGTACTGCCACCAGAGGGCAGATTGACACCTACATATATGCTTAGTCGGTGGTGTTCTCTGTGGCAGAGTGGTCAGAGTGGTCAGAGTGTCTGACTTTTTTCTAGATCCGACTGCTAATCTGAAGGTCAGTGGTTCGATTTCCTCATGGCCCCAACTCTGCCAATTTTGATTTTGACCATTGTATGTAACTGTCAGCGTCATCAAACGCCAGTTGCTCTCATACCATCTGAATGTGATGGGGGAGGTTAACAATCCCAGGCTTTCTGTCAAGAAGCTGTCTAATAGTGAAAACAAATCTATTCAGACTTATCCATGATAGCCAGTATAAATCTGCAAGAAAAAACAGCATGTTGCTGTTGTCACTACTCCCTACAAACGGTGCACACCATAACCAGTCCAAAGCGCCTATTGTTCCATCGCTAATCATATTCACATAAAACATTGATATACCACACATAATTAGATCTCTAAGATATGCCAATTCCTTAGATTCACAGGACCAGACGGGATGGCCAAATGAGTTGCGCTCCTGACTCCCGTTTTGGGAGATCGTGGGAATCGAACACACCGTTTTGAACCCTGGTCGAGTCAAACTAACGACTTAAATATGTATATGTGTTGCTTCCTAGCCAGGCGTCCTGCATTATTAGCTTAGAGCAAGGACTGGTTGGGTCAGTGTCAGGATAATATGACTGAGTGGGATATCAGGTCATGGTGACGGTGGCCTGGTATTCCAGTGGGGCAGCACTATAAAGTCATCATGAATACGCACCGTCACAAGTCGCTACCCATTCTGATATTACCTTAGATGTTGCCAGGATATAACACTCAAACAAGCAACCAACCAGTATGTCCCTACCCTAGTAATGCGAACTGCCAGACAAATTAACAACATGTATAAATAAATATTGTAAGTAGTTGGTTGGACTCGGCCGGGGATCGAAACCCAAACCTCGCACATGGAAAGCAAATGGTCTACTCTATCTGCGACAATTCCCAATCAAATATTGCGTTGTGTAGTTTCAAATTCCCGAAGATAGTAAGCTATTTCTAACATGTCAACAGGTTCAAAATTCATGTCTCACTATACTCTCACCTGCTCACGAGAAGTAAGATGTGCCAATGCCACTAACCATAGTATTATATGATCATCTGCTGCTATATAAATATAGGTCCAACAACCAAAAGATTCGACATGGCTTCCGCTATTACTAGGAATAAATGGCGGAAAAAGACAATCGCATTTCTTCACAAATGGATCCCTATGGCTAGTACGTCTCAATCTGTCAGTGTCAGTAAATTTAATTATATCCGACTTGTGAATTCAGAGCATGCTCCAGAAGACGACGATGACATTAACTGCAATCGATGCTGCATGTTTATGCAAACACAGACACAATTTTATCAACTTCTTTCTGAAGTGCTCTATATTGAATAAATGGCTTATAGACTTTACATTTAAAACCACTCGAAGCAGACAACCATTATTTTAAAGCGAGTCGATGCTGCCTTTTTCTACGTTCAGCTCACGTGATGACCCCCAATAGCCGATATTTACTTTTTGTGCTTGGGGATCGTTAAACAAACAAACACATATTCTGCTCATTAATGATTCACCTCCTTTCGATTTAGTTTTGAGCTTAGTAATTAACCAGCAGTGTTAATTCAGAGAAACACTGAGCAGACGACACTTACATTAAATACAATTGATGCTGTATTTTGCTATGCATATCTCCTAAAGGACTCAACTTCTTACCCTTTAGCGCTATATCTCTTAATTAACCCGTGATATAAATTTAGAGAAACCCTGAGCAGATGACACATACTTGAGATGCAGTTAATGACGTGTTTGTCTACCGACAGCTCAGAAATTATTCAAATTCTAACCCTCCAACTCTATACCTATTACTTAACATGTGATGTAAATTCAGAGAAACCATCAGCAGACGACAATTATTTGAGAGACAATTTGTATGGTATTTGTTGATGTGCAACTCACAAATGACCCAACTGCTTACCGTTTATCTCTATACCTAGTAATTACCCTGTAATGTAAATTCAGAGAAACCGTCAGCAGACGACATTTACTTGAGATACAGCTGATGCTGTACTTATCGATACTCAACACCGACATTTCTCAACTTCTTGCTATCCAGCTCTATACCTAGTAATTAAACCATGATGTAAATTCAGAGAAACCCCCCCTCCCCCACCCACAAAAAAAACAACCTTCAGCAGACGACACTTTCAAACTTTGACATCTGTTCAGCTGCAGGCGATGATACATGCCTATGCGCACAAAAGCTTACAATCATAGTCACCTTCTTGTCGCCTGGCTCTATAGTGACCAAATCCTGTACCCGTCGGGATGCGCCTACAATATTAACGAGTACAACGTTACTTGCCTGCTCCCGCTCATGGCATTAGGGCCGATTTCAGCCCAGATCTCATTGGCGAATATCACATTCCGGGAAGCAAACCCATGGCAGAGTAGGAGGGAGGGAGAGGGGAGAGGGAGGTAGGAGGTGCTGCTGCCGACTGGAAAGCGAGGACATCAGGGAGGTCTCAAAGGACCTCAGGAACAAACGCAGAAAAAATAAATCATCTGACAAATTGTGAAAATAACCTGCTCAGCGATGGTGATGTATTAAAGCTGCATATTCCGATGATGCATCACATTGAGATACTGGTATACCCTGGGCGCAGCACTATAAAGTGAACATGATTGGGCACTGTCACACTTGCTGTCCAGACTCCACCTCGTCCACACCTCTTCTATCGTCTCTCCGCTGCCCGTCTCCTCCTTGATAGTGTCTAAAAAGAGTTCCTGCAGGGGGAGGCGGCCATCATTTCAGCTTCTACCTCTTACTCCGTCCGTGTCTCCAGCTCATCAACTGGTCACCACAGGGCGAGGAGACCTGTGCATTTTACTCAACTCTCCCCACTTCTCTTTTGTGTATACTACCCTTTGTTTTTCTTTTCTCCCAGGCTTACTCCTCCACGTGATGAAGGGAGGGTGGGGCAGTATTCCCTTTTCATTGTTTCGCTGTCCACCTTCTTGCTGCAGATCCCACATTTCACCCTCCGTCACTTACTTCTAACTCATCAGTGACTGGACACAAGTGCACTGATAAAATCGGTCCAGAGATAACAGGTGCCATTCCAGCGAATGGTCGTTATTGTTATAAACAACCCTCAGATTCTAGAAACACCCCTCTGAAGTTTACTCTTCATCCAAAAAATGGAGCTATAATCAATATTATCGGGGCCATTTTCTAACGCAGTCTTGCAGTCTTGCAGTCTTGCAGTCTTGCAGCCTGTAACCATCAAAATTACGAACTACCCCCTAAGCAACCAAGCAACCAAGCAACCAAGCAACCAAGCACTGTCACAACTTGGTACCCGTCCTGATACGACCGCAGATGATGCTAGCAAGTAAAACTCCAACAAACAAACAAACACTCGTGTGTATACGACGTGTGTCACTTCGCTAAATAGGATGCTGACACCTATTGGAGTAAATCTCACTAGGTTTAATTAAACCTGTGTCATAATTGCCTCAGCAGGATGAGTGCCGTAATGGGTTCGCGCTATGGACGCGCCATCTAGTGATTGGCACGACGCATTAGTTCACGGCCAGCCCCCCAGATGTCGCCATTGAGTTGGAAATTAAGGCTGACAGAAGCATAAGCATATTCAGTGCTTTACGGAGCGACCCAACCAGCCACGGTGCGACCCAACCAGCCACGGTTGAACTCCTTTGAGCTCGTTTAGACTTGTTTCCGGTACAAAGGCTAGGGGACCAGGTTGGAAACTGAGTGATAATAGATGAAAACTCCTATGCCTCTGCATGCGGAAATAAATGCCAGGGGACCAGGCTAGACCTCCACAGAGCTAGCAGTGTAGTAAAATATTATTTTAATAGTTTATTGTTCAGATATTATCATATATTTATGTATCTTTTGCACAGATTAAATTGTTTCAAGTATATTTGAAATTGGTCTACATTGATTTCTGTTTAAATCACACAATATCACTACTTAATGAATGGGAAACTCATCGTGCAAGGTTATGCTCGATATTACCCAGTGGGAACTCGTTTTTCATCCTTTCGTCGCTGTGGACCCTTCTCGACAGAAGGCCCAGGCAGGCATGCCTCTTGGACACGATGGCATTTGAACTGGCAGTGATCCTCTTGCTTGTCTTCACAAAGGGATAGAACATTTCCACCATCGATCTGCCCTCTGACGAGTGTGGCAAGAGCTAATCGTGTTAGCATCAACTTCCCTGGCAGATTGCTCCGGGGAAAGTGTTTGATAGAGGATTTTTTGTTTATGAATACATTTGTTGATTAAATGGGCAACATTTCAAATTTCAAGTGGGCAAAATTTCAAATTGCGGACACTTGGACATACTCATTTCACTGATCGTTGACCTATTATTAACAACCCCACACCAACAACATAATTCATAAAACTACATAACTAACTACACTAGACTAACACTAGAATACAGAAGATAACTTCTGCTTATATTCTAAATACTCACATTGATCTGACTATTATTGATCTAGTTATATGACACTACTGTTACCATATTGCTAGCAGGCTGTCCAATGACAAGTATATTAGTGTCCAACTCACTTGATGCGGGGTCCAAATCGGTGGAGCGCAGGCTTCCCATGCAAAAGGTCAGGAGTTCAAATCTCAGCTGAGTCAAACCAATCCCCTATACAATTGATACTTGTCGCTACCTAGTCTGACGCGTCATTAATAAGACTGTGGGATATCGGGTCATAGTGTTAGTGGCCTGGTATTGCAGTGGGGCAGCACTATACTATCGCCAACAGTGTATAGCCTACTCTTTAGAAGATAGTTTATAGTGGGGTTCAACCAGTAGCCTGTCCTTTAATGGCAGTGGCAAATATTTAACATTGTTGCTACCAGCTATCTCTATAACCTGGTCTGCGGAAAACATGGTAGATGATTCCCACCACTAGCAGAGCTAGTCTCTCATGGGACTGCAAAACACATAATGTGGAAATAAGATCATTGCCCAACGTAGAAATAGTAGAACGCCACAACCCTTAAAGGAAATAGATATATAAATTGGAAATAAATGAAATTGCAAATACAATAAATCACAACCAAATACAATAAATAACAACCAAATACAATAAATGACAAACAAATAAAATCAATGACAACCAAATACAATAAATGACAACCAAATACAATAAATGACAACCCAATACAATAAATACAATCAAATACAATAAATGACAACGACATACAATAAACGACAACCAAATACAATAAACAACAACCAAATACAATAAATGACAACCAAATACAATAAATGCCAACCACATACAATAAACGACAACCAAATACAATAAACAACAACCAAATACAATAAATGACAACCAAATACAATAATTGACTCACAAATACACTAAATAACTAACACATAAAATACATGACAAACAAGATATAAAATTAGTAAAATGTAACCAATATAACACAAGTAGCAAGAGGCAAAGAATTATCAAACATAAAAACAACGGCAAAAGTAACAAAAACGGCAAAAATAATGAAAACAGCAAAAGAAATTAAAAAAGAGAAAAATGTTTGTGGAGTGTAAATTCTTACACAGGCCTGAACATATTCTTTCTCTCCGGGGCGCTATTTTAACATGCTGTTCAGTGCCGCAAGGCGGCATCCTGAGAAGCCGCAACCCACTCCCCACCCCCATCCCCCACACCCCATCCCCACCTACCCCTTCCCACCTCCCATACACCCCCACCTCCCATACACCCCCCCCCCCCTGTTTACACCCCCTCTTCCCCACTGAATTATTGAAGACCGTCTTGGGGCGCTCAGTGAGTCGGGCCCTGTATGGGTTGGCAAGCGGATCCGGAGAGGATTGGTTGGTTGTTGGAGTTTTACATCCTACCAACATCTAAGGTAAGATGGCTACCGACTCGTGCCAGTGCCAGTGCACACTCATGGTGAATTTATAGTGCTGCCTGACTGGGAGACAAGGACACTAGGACTGTGACCTGATATCCCACTCACTCACATTATCCTGACACTGAGCCAACCAGTCCTTGCCCTATCCTAATACTGCCGTGCGCCTGGCTAGGAGGTGGGAAGTATCAAGGGTTTAAGTCATGATCTCGAGAGGACGTCCGGAGTAATAGCGGGGGTGGTGCCGGGCTGCGGGTAAGTGACATGCCGAAGCGCGATTGCTGATTGCACCCGACGCACCTCGGCGCACCTTGGCACACATCGGCGCACACGTCGGGAGTTCGGTTCCAGGTCGAGTCAACCCAATGACTTATAAAATTGATACTTGTCACTTCCTAGCCTGGCATGTGGCATTAATAGGATAGGGCAAGGACTGGTTATCTCAGTGTCAGGGTAATGTGACAGAATGGGAAATCGGGTCATGATACCTGTGGCCTGATTTCCTAATTGGGCAGCACTATGAAGTCACCATGAGTGCACACTGTCACAAATCGGTACCAGTCCTGATATTACCCTAGATGTTGCTAGGACGTAAATCTCCAACAACCAACCAACCTGAGCGGAACAGCCCCGTGATATATTACTTCATATATGTTTGTACATCCGCCATCGACGCATCCCCTTCCTGGTGAGCCAATCAAATCTCTTCCTGGGTGCCCAAGTCACTTGCGCTGTTCACGGGGAATTACGTACACCAAGAGGCAGACTCAGATCTAGAAAGCCTCCTCGGTGATGGACGTTTTAAGAACATAGTATTGAAGGCAGGTGGATGAGGGCAGCGGCGGTGGTGCAGTAATGATGGTGGTAGTGGTAGTGATGCTGGTGCTGGTGCTGGTTCTGGTGGGGCAATGGTGGTGGTGCTGGTGGTGCTGGTGGAGGTGTTGATGGTACTGGTGGTTCAGTGGTCCTGGTGGTGGTAGTGATGCTGGTGGTGGTGCTGGTGGGGCAATGGTGGTGGTGCTGGGGGAGGGGGTCAATCGTGGTGGTGTTGGTGGTGCTGGTGGAGGTGTTGATGGTGCTGGTGGTTCAGTGGTGCTGGTGGTGGGAGTCATGCTGGTGGTGGTGCTGGTGCGGCAGTGTTGATGGTGCTGGTGGTGTGTTGCTGCTGCTTCTGGTGGTGGTGGTGGCAGTCTTGATGGTGCTGGTGGTTCAGTGGTCCTGGTGGTGGTAGTGATGCTGGTGGTGGTGCTGGTGGGGCAATGGCGGTGGTGCTGTGAGGGGCAATCGTGGCGGTGTTGGTGGTGCTGGTGGTGGTGTTGATGGTGCTGGTGGTGCAGTGGTGCTGGTGGTGGTAGTGATGCTGGTGGTGGTGCTGGTTGAGAAATGGTGGTGGTGCAGGTGGGGCAATGGTGGTGGTGTTGGTGGTGCTGGTGGGGGTGTTGATGGTGATGGTGGTTCAGTGGTGCTGGTGGTGGTAGTGATGATGGTGGTGGTGCTGGTGGAGCAATGGTGGTGGTGCTGGTGGGGCAATGGTGGTGGTGTTGGTGGTGCTGGTGGCGGTGTTGATGGAGCTGGTGGTGCAGTGGTGATGGTGGTGGTAGTGCTGGTGCGGCAGTGTTGGTGGTGCTGGTGGTGTGTTGCTGCTGCTTCTGGTGGTGGTGGTGGTACTGCAGTGGTGGTGTCGGTGGTGGCGGTGGTGCTGGTCCTTGTGCTGATGGTGCTGGTGGTGTTGGTGGAATTACGTACACCAAGAAACAGACTCAGATCTAGAAAGCCTCCTTGGTGATGGACGTTTTAAGAACATATTATTGAAGGCAGGTGGATGAGGGCAGCAGCGGTGGTGCAGTAATGGTGCTGGTAGTGCTGGTGTCGCAATGGTGGTGGTGGTGGGGCAATGGTGGTGGTGTTGGTGGTGCTGGTGGCGGTGTTGATGGTGCTGGTGGTTCAGTGGTGCTGGTGGTGGTAGTGATGCTGGTGGTGGTGCTGGTGCGGCAGTTTTGGTGGTGCTGGTGGTGTGTTGCTGCTGCTTCTGGTGGTGGTGGTGGTGGCAGTGTTGATGGTGCTGGTGGTGTGTTGCTGCTGCTTCTGGTGGTGCTGGTGGCGGTGTTGATGGTGCTGGTGGTTCAGTGGTGCTGGTGGTGGTAGTGATGCTGGTGGTGGTGCTGGTGGAGCAATGCTGGTGGTGCTGGTGGGCTAATGGTGGTGGTGTTGGTGGTGCTGGTGGAGGTGTTTATGGTGCTGGTGGTTCAGTGGTGCTGGTGGTGGTAGTGATGCTGGTGGTGGTGCTGGTGCGGCAGTTTTCGTGGTGCTGGTGGTGTGTTGCTGCTGCTTCTGGTGGTGGTGGTGGTACTGCAGTGGTGGTGTCGCTGGTGGCGGTGGTGCTGGTGCTTGTGCTGGTGGTGCTGGTGGTGTTGGTGGAATTACGTACACCAAGACGCAGACTCAGATCTAGAAAGCCTCCTTGGTGATGGACGTTTTAAGAACATATTATTGAAGGCAGGTGGATGAGGGCAGCAGCGGTGGTGCAGTAGTGGTGGTGGTAGTGCTGGTGGGGCAATGGTGGTGATGGTGGGGCAATGGTGGTGGTGTTGGTGGTGTTGGTGGCGGTGCTGATGTTGCTGGTGGTTCAGTGGTCCTGGTGGTGGTAGTGATGCTGGTGGTGGTGCTGGTGGGGCAATGGTGGTGGTGCTGTGGGGGCGATCATGGTGGTGTTGGTGATGCTGGTGGAGGTGTTGATGGTGCTGGTGGTTCAGTGGTGCTGGTGGTGGTAGTGATGGTGGTGGTGGTGCTGGTGGGGCAATGGTGGTGGTGCTGGGAGGGCAATTGTGGTGGTGTTGGTGGTGCTGGTGGCGGTGGTGATGGTGCTGGTGGTGCAGTGGTGCTGGTGGTGGTAGTGATGCTGGTGGTGGTGCTGGTGGGGCAATGGTGGTGGTGCTTGGGGGGGGGGCAATCGCGGTGGTGTTGGTGGTGCTGGTGGCAGTGGTGATGGTGCTGGTGGTGCAGTGGTGCTGGTGGTGGTAGTGATGCTGGTGGGGCAGTGGTGGTGGTGCTGGTGGTGTGTTGGTACTGATTTTGGTGATGGTGGTGGTGGTCCTGCAGTGGTGGTGTCGGTGGTGGCGGTGGTGGTGGTGCTTGTGCTTATGCTGGTGGTGCTGGTGGTTTTTGTGGTGCTGGTGGTGCTGTTGGTGATTGTGGTGCATCGATGGTGGTGGTGTTGGTGGTGGTGCAGTGGTGCTTGGTGGTGTTGGTGGTGTTGGTGTTTGTGGTGCAGTGATGGTGGTGTTGGTGGTGTTGGTGGTGTTGGTGGTCGTGGTGTTGGTGGTGTTGGTGGTGTTGGTGGTGTTGGTGCTGATGGTGGTGATGGTGGTGATGGTGGGGGTGGTGTTTTTGCTGGGCAGGGTGGTTGGTGACGATGGTGCTGGTGGTGGGGTTGGTGGTAGTCGTGGTGCTGCTGGTGGTAGTCGTGGTGCTGCTGGTGGTAGTCGTGGTGCTAGTGGTGGTAGTCATGGTGCTAGTTGTAGTTGTGCTGCTGCTGATGTGGCTGCACACGGTGGTATTGTGGTGATGCTGCTGGTGGTAGTCGTGGTAGTCATCGTGATATTGGTAGTTGTGCTGATTGTGTCGCTGGTACTGGTGGTGCTAGTATTGCTTGTATTGCTGGTTGTGGTGCTGCTGGTGATGTGGCTGGACATGGTGTTATTGTGATGATGCTGCTGATGGCGGAATGCAGTGAGGGAATATAAGGACAATAACATGACGACAGTTTCGGATCACTGAGTGCATAACGATCTGAATCATAGTATCCATGCGGTCTGAGACCTTGAGTGAGTGGCCCAACATAATACATACCTAGTACCCCCTCCCCCTCATCCTCACGATCACCCACACCCCAAGCCCCGATAACATCGCCACCACAACCACTTCTTCGACCACCGCAACCACAATCACAACCATCCAAATCCCCAACACCCCAATGACGACACCATCCAACCCCTCCACACCCCACCACAACACCAACCGCCACCACCGCCTCCACAACCTCCATGACCAACACTCCAATCACCATTATCCCCAACCCCACCCTAACCACCACCACTCCCCGCCTCCCCAACCTCCACTACCAACACTCAAATCACCGTTATCCCCACCCGCACCACCCCTCACCACCCCCACCACCACCCCTCGCCACCCCCACCACCACCCCTCACTACCCCCACCACCACCACCCCTACCCTAACAACTACCACCCACCGCCTCCCCAACCTTCACTACAAACACTCCAATCGCCATTATCCCCAACCCCACCACCACCACCACCCCCATCACCACCCCCACCCTAACTACCAACATCACTCGCATTCCACCACCATCACCATCACCACCACCATCACCAACACCACCATCACCACCATCACCACCACCACCACCACCATCACCATCACCACCACAACCTCAGCCACCACAAGCACCACTTCAACCACCACCACCGTTAACACTATCATTTCACAACCAACAGCACCACCTCAGTCCCACCACCACCACCCACTACCACCAACACCACCAACCCCCACCACCACCACCACCTCCCCAGCCGCCAGCACCACATCTACCAGTATTCCATATACAAAGACATAGCTAACTCCCGACTCTCAGTCTAAATTATGGCAGATACACACACAAAAAAACCTGGTCCATTCTGGTATCCACCCTCATTACGGTGAAGCATGACTGAGGCTATGTAGTGATACATTTGTCCTTTATAAAGACTGAACCAGCATTATACCCGTCTGTAATAGTCATACAACACAATGCCATTGTTACCTGCACTGGGGTCATGACCTTTGAGGGGTGCAGCAACATTGATTCACTGGTGCAACCCAGCAGCGGCATTAAGGCCCCAATGAAAGGTCATACGGTCAGCACTCCTCCAGTACACAAATCTAATCATACGGCTTGTCGCGTTCAGGTTATGCCTCAGAGTCGACTCAGAGATGCCTCAACAAAGTCTTTTTGGCCAATATGCATTCAGGCTATGCTTCAGAGTCGCCTCGGAGACATCTCACTTTTGAGATAGGAGGCAAAAAGCACCTCGAAATGGCCACCAGATTCAGTGGTTTAAGCCAACCGGAGCTGTTCTTTTTAATTGCAAATGGTTGCCCCCTATGGATGCCACCATTTTAGAGGCACCAGACAGCTCAAGTCGTTCAGACTAGCACAACGTCCGGAATTTCTCCGAGGTGCCTCCAAGGCGCACCTTGAATCCAGCCCTGGTAATATGTGCATGGATATATATAAGTTGTTTGACCTTTGCTAGTTAAAGTGCTGTTCAACATGATTTGACAATGTATTTGTTCCTTAATTGAACTCGGACCCAGTGGGTCAGAATTGGTCAGGTCAGCACCATTTAATAGACTTGGGTTGGTTTGTTGTTGGTATTGTAGTATTCTGCACTGAGCTCTCAGGCAAGGAGCAACAAAGAGAGGTAGGATAGGGCAGTGTGGTGATATCAGGGAGCGTAAGTGGTGTAATGCTTAGCACGCTGGCCTGGAATGCAATAGATGTGGGCTCGATTCCCGCTTTAGGTGCAATATTTCGCATTTCTATCACCCCCTCATGACACTAGTTCCATGACCAGGATCCTGTACAAGGAACACACTTTGGTTGTTGAAACAACCCTGTGTATGTATATGTAAGGGCATTGCCTGTATGTATGTAATTGTAATCATTAAGCTCTACACTCCCCTCCCATCCCCACCCCGCACGACAGTATTTACGTCCTAGCAACATCTAATGTCCTATCAGGATGGGTACAGACATGTAACAGGGTGCACTATGGTAATGTCATAGTACTGCCCCACTGGGAGACCAGGCTGTGAACACCATGACCCGATATCCCAAACAGTCACATTATCCTGATACTGTGCTAATCAGTCCTTGTCCTATCCTATTAATTCCCAGCCCCTTGCTAGGAAGTCTGAAGTATAAATTCTGTAAATCATCGGTTTGACTCGGCTGGGATTCGAACTCCTGCCCTTCTACCCCTTTTTTATTTGTTGTTGTTCCTCTGTTATCTCCAGTCAACCATATCCGATGACAGAGACAGTCCAAATAAAATTGTAAAATTTAAGACCTAATGCACTGGGATTTGTCCCACTGCTTCACTGGTCACAGCTGGTCCAGTATATTATTAACATCCCTACCCCAACAACATAACTCATAAACTCACTAGACTAACACTAGAATATTTCCAACTGAATACAGCCAATAACTTCTGCTTACATTCTAAATACTATCTAAACACTCATATTGATCTGACTATTTTTGAACTAGTTATATGACACTACTGTTACCATATCGCTACGGAACTTTTGGGTTACAGAATTTCATTGTGTAACACGCTGCAAATTATGTATTCAACAGTTAGTGTATACCTTATTCTATATGTGATGGCCCACAGTCTTCCCCACACTGCCACCCATTCATGGAAGAATGCCAAGATTCAGTATCAATAAGCTTCAACCTGGTTTATTACAAAACCTCTCTGCTCTCAATAGCGTCAACAATCATGTGACCCGCCCCCTAACTCACCAGGTCCCATGTCGCCTCTATAGGTGGGTGGGGGGTCTGCCAGATGGCTAGCCTGCCACCACCTAGTGTAGTTCAGTGTAACTGCGTAGGTGTGTGGCGTAGTGTCTGCTGCCACCGCGTGATAGTGGGGCTCATGTACAGACTACTACATACCTTTTGTGTAAATAACCCTGAATTGAAAAATGGCTGGAAGACCAGTGATTTGGCACTGACAAAAGACTTATTCAGCAGAATAAACATATTAACCACAAAAACAAAGAAAAGCTATTCACCCCTACTCTGGATAGAGGGAAGAGGAGAGTTATAAGGGAAATTAACAAAAGCTTTAATTTGATTATTAAGGCCAAGATAACGCTCATAGCCACAGCTTGTCCACATATATACCACTACACAATGTTTTGTTTGTTGTTTTACGTCCCAGCAACATCTAATGCCATATCAGGACGGCTACCGACTTGTGACAGTGCGCAATCAAGGCGAGTTTATAGTGCTGCCCCAAGGGAAGACCAGGCTGCCAGCACATGAACTGATATCCCACTCAGTCACATTATCCTGACGCTGAGCCAACCAGTCCTTTGCGATATCCTATTAATGCTGAGCGCCAGGCTAGGTAGTGACACATATAAATTTGTAAGTCATTGGTTTGATTCAACCAGGATTTGAACGCACACACTCATGGGTTCGGATCTACCGTTACACAATGAGTGGGCACTAAAAAACATGTTGAGTCTAGGTTACTTCAAACTATGCAAATTATCACTTGTCATATCTGATCATAAGATATCATGGTAGAATATTGCGTCAAGTCAGTCACATTATCCTGACAGTAACCCAGCCAAAGAACTAGTAGGTAATGACAAGAATAGAGTAATAACGTCCTGGCAACATCTAAGGTCATATCAGAACGTTGCCCAGACGGGATGGCCGAATGAGTTGAGCGTCCCTCTCCCGTTCTGGTAGATTGTGAGTTTGTGGGATCGTGGTAAAGGTGGGTTCGAACCCTGGTCGAGTCGAACCGATGACTTAAAAATTGATACTTGTCGCTTCCTAGCCTGGTGCTTGGTGTTATTAGGATAGGGCAAGGGGCAGTGGAATGAGGGAAGACCAATCGGCCATGATTGAAATTTCCCCTGCTTAATCAACTAATCTACCCCAAAAAAAGACCTCTTGATATGACCGTAGATGTTGCCAGGACATAAAACTTCAACAACAACCCAGCCAAAGGTTACCCTATTCCGACAATAACATTTTTTGTTTGTTTCTTTGTGTGTTGTTTTACATCCTAGCAACATCTAAGGTCATATCAGGATGGGTACCGACTTGTGACAGTGCACACTCATGGCAACTTTATAGTGCTGTCCCACTGGGAAACCAGGCCACTGGCACCATGACCTGGTATCCCACTCAGTCACATTATCCTGACACTGAGCACACCAGTCCTTGCCCTGTCCTAATAATGCTGAGCACCTGGTTAGGAAGCAACAAGTATCAATTTTTAAATCATTGGTTTGACTCGACCAATGGTTCGAACCCACGACCCCACGATCTACCAGCATGAGAGATGGACGCTCTAAGTCATTCGGCCATCCCGTCTGGTCCTGACAATAATAAGCCACTAGTCGATTAGTACCACATACTGACCTTACAGCTAAATATTCTGACCAATTAGGCCCTGCCTAATAATCGACACCTAATCCCATAACCATCGAGCTCCATGCCCTGGTGTACCATGGCACTCCCTTTCCACAAACAGCTTTAGGAGTAGATCCAATTGCCTACTGATCCAAATGATCCAAACTTCCTTATCACATCAATCCCACGACAACGCAATACGACAGTATGCGAACTCTGAAGCCTTTATTCGCACAATTACATGAACAAAACAGAAACCACTAAAAGAAAACAGTGATGTTTATATCAAATTTGTTTGTTTTAATTAGACGAGGAACTGTTATGACAACGACCCCATCGTGACCTTATTACACGGCGCCGATGCAGCATGCGATAATCTTACCTTGGAAAGGCCAGACAGAGATTTTAAGGACAATGTTTGTGTGTTGGGGGTTTTACGTCCTGACAACATGTAAGGTCATATACCACACGAGGTGGCCAAATAGGTAGGGCGTGGGCTTCGCAGAAAAAGCTGCATGCCTTCATGATGCGACATCTGCGTTCAATCTTGAGGCTAACCTGGAAGGACAAAGTGACAAATAAGGAAATGCTCGAACGAACGGGGCTGCCCTCTATGGAAGATCTTCTGATCAAAAAGAATCTCTGGTGGACTGGACACCTCATGAGGATGTCATCAGACAGGCTACCAAAGCAGATCCTCTATTCTCAACTGTCTTCTGGCTACAGAAAGAGAGCCTTGTCTCTGGTTCAAGGATACCATCAAGAGAAACCTGAAGCTGAGAGACATTAAGACTGACTCATGGACGCAACTCTCACAGCAGAGAGCTAAATGGACAGCGGCAGTCAAGTAATGAAAGCAGTCTTTGTCGCATCGCGACAGACAGCATGATGATGATGATGATGGGCTTCGCTTGCGGGCGATCGGGAGTTTGGTTCTTGGTCGAGTCAGACCAATGACGTGTATGATTGATAGTTGTCGCTTCCTAGCTTGGCGCTCAGCATTAATAGGATACATCAAGGACTGTTTAGCTCAGTGTCAGGATAATGGGATTGAGTGGGATATCGGGTTGTGGTGCCAGCGGCCTCATTTCCCAGTGGGGCAGCACTATTAAGTTGCCATGAGTGTGCACTGTCACAATTCGGTACCCATCCTGATGTGACCTTAGATGTTGCCAGTAAACATAAAACTCCAACAACCAACCAAGATCTCTGGTCATATCAGGGCAGGCACCAACTTATGACATGTCGATTTTATAGTGCGGCACAAGTGGGGTACCAACCCCCTGTCAATATGACCTAATGCCTCACTCAGTCACGTTATCCTAACACTGATATATTCATTCCCTGCCCTATCCTAGTAATCTTGAACGTAAGGCTAGGTAGGGAAAAGTCTCAATTTGGTTAATCATTGCTTTGACTCGGCTGGGATTCGATCTTGTGAGGTATAAAGTATTTATGCAAATATTATTCATGTGTGTGGCGTCTGAGTTTTGATCAGCTTGCCAACATTAATTACATTAATTCATTACAGAAATGATAGCTTAAAGGAAATCAATCCATATGGATTATGACCGCTACTGTACAGTGGTGAAAACAAGTGCATGCAGTTAAGCGTTATGAGCAGAATAAACAAACAATCACCAAAAAAGGAAAACAAAGAAAAATAATTAATTTGGCATATTTGACCTTTAAATTGAAGTCACTTTTATTTTAAAATTCTTAATTTTGAGATATTTGAACTAAGGTAGATTATATATATAGCAATCACTGTGCTATTTATCTCAAAAAGTGACAGAACCTCAAAAACCATGGAACAATGCACAGTTATGGAACTTCATTTATCAGCGAATTTTGAATAGCATTTCTATATTATAGACCGTTGCAAATGTGTTATGTTGTCCTAAAAAAACACACACAAAATGAACAAAATACTCATCAAATATAACAACAAATCAGGAATTTAGGTGAAGAACGTTATAAACGCAAATGCAAAAATAAAAATAAATTTTACATTCCAATTTTTGTTGGTTCATTGCTGGATAACCATTTCATCACAAGAAAAATGAAATTAGTGAAAATTAAAATTACCTTCAGGTAAAAATCCGATTTTAATTCAATTTTTGGATTGGCATTTACAGGGTTTTGTGCCTGAACTCTTCAAATATTGTTCTTTGTATATTTTCTCTAACGCAAGTCTGTCTTTGTATTATTTTGCAGATATCCAAGGCCGGGATGGCGGTAACTTTGGATGTCTCCTGCTACCCGAGGATCTTGGAGCTTACGAACAAATCAAAGTGCTGGGTGAGTAGTGAACTGGATTGATATTGTACTACTCTGCGCTGACTTCTCACGCAGGGAGCCACATATATGGACAGGCGAGGGTTGGGTGGTGACATCAGGGAGCCTGGGTCATGTAATGGTTAGCATACTTGCCCATAATGTGCCGGATGTGGATTCGATTCCCGCTCTGGGCACAATATTTTGCATTTTCATTTTCATTACCCCTGTGACACTGGTGCCATGACCAGGAACCTGTATGGGCTATGCGTTGTCCTGTTGTTGAGACTACCCTGTGTGTGCATGTGGATGTATTGCCTGTACGTATATAATTGTAAGCATTTCATGACCATTTCAAAGAATCACAATTCCAGGGGGACAAGTATAAATAATGGTCTGCACTGACTTCTCGGGCAAGGAGCCGCATAGACAGGTAGGCTTGTGTAATGTAGCAGTCACACTACGACGACAAGCGGCGGCGACAGCTCTGCGACAGCGACTTCCGGTGTCGCGCAGGTGTCACGCAGGTGTCGCGCAGGTGTCGCGCAGGTGTCGCCGCGACACCTGCGTGACACCTCCAGTTTCTCCACTCTTTCTCGACTGTCGCCGGGTTGTCGTAGGTGTTTTGGACATGTTGAAAAACTTCGACGACAGCCGATGTTGCGGCACTGTCGCGGCACTGTCGCGGCACTGTCGCGGCACTGTCGCGGCACTGTCGCACTGTCGCGGCACTGTGGCGGCACTGTCGTGGCACTGTCATCTTGTCGTTAAGCTGTAGTTGCTTCTCTCTCCATATATGTGTCTCTGTGTGTCTCTGTGTCTGTGTCTATGTGTGTGTCTGTGTATATGTGTGTCTATGTGTGTGTCTGTGGGTGTGTGTGTCTGTGTCTGTGTGTGTGTGTATCTCTGTGTCGCTGTGTGTGTGTCTCTGTGTTTCTGTGTGTGTCTCTGTGTATGTGTGTCTCTGTGTATGTGTGTGTGTCTCTGTTGTGTCTATGTGTCTGTGTCTATGTGTGTGTCGGTGTCTATGTGTGTTTATGTGTGTATATGTGTGTATATGTGTGTATATGTGTGTATATGTGTGTATTTGTGTCTCTGTTGCGGTGTGTGTCTCTGTGTCTGTGTGTGTGTCTGTGTGTGTGTCTCTGTTGTGTCTCTGTGTCTCTGTGTGTGCGATAAACCACACACACTCACACTCACTATCACACTCATACTTCACTATCACACTCACACTCACTATCACACTCATACTTCACTATCACACTCACACTCACTATCACACTCACACTCACTATCACACTCACTATCACACTCACACTCACTATCACACTCATACTCACACTCACTATCACACTCACACTCACACTTCACTATTACACTCACACTCACTATCACACTCACTATCACACTCACACTCACTATCACACTCACTATCACACTCATAACTCATTGGTTTGACTCGACACAGATTAGAAACTTGTGACATATATAACGGTACCCGTACAGTATTACTATTAACTTACACACCCACGCTAACCACCCTTGGGGGCATCTCAGCACCAGTGGCTGCACTGCCATACACTGTGAGTATTAAGTGTGTACTGTGATATAACTAATTTCCTATATAAGATGATAAACGTACACTATTACCTACACACGCACCCTAACTGTCTTCACTCCGGTGAGATAAACAATTTGCAACATATATCATGATAAACGTACAGTATTACTATTAACTTACATGCCCAAGCTAACCACCATTGGGGCATCTCTGCCCCGGTGGCTGCGATGCCATACACTGTGAGGGTTATGTTTGTTTGTTGTTGTTTTACGGCCTAGCAACATCTAAGGTCATATCAGGACGGTGTGAGGGTTATGTCTTTACCGTGATATAACTAATTTCATATATAGGATGATAAACATACAGTATTACCTACACGCGCACCCTAACCATCTTCACTCCGGTGATATAAACAATTTGCAACATCTATGATGATACGCGTACAATATTACTATTAACTTACACACCCAAGCTAACCGCCATTGGGGGCATCTCCATCACAGTGGCTGCACTGCCATACACTGTGAGTGTTAAGTGTGTTCTGTGATATAACTAATTTCCTATATAGGATGATAAACATACAGTATTACCTACACACGCACCCTAACCGTCTTCACTGCGGTGATATAAACAATTTGTAACATATATGATGATAAGCGTACAGTATCACTATTAACTTAGACGCCCAAGCTAACTGCCATTGGGGCATCTCAGCCCCGGTGGCTGCACTGCCATACACTGTGACTGTGAGTGTTACTTCTTTACCGTGATATAACTAATTTCCTATATAGGATGATAAACGTACAGTATTACCTACATGCACACCCTAACCATCTTCACTCCGGTGATATAAAAAATTTGCAACATATATGATGATAAGCATCATCATCATCATCATGCTGTCGGTCGCAATGCGACAAAGACCGCTTTCATTACTTGACTGCCGCTCTCCATTTAGCTCTCTGCTGTGAGAGTTGCGTCCATGAGTCGGTCTTAATGTCTCTCAGCTTCAGGTTTCTCTTGATGGTATCCCTGAACCGGAGACGGGGGCGCCCTCTCTTTCTGTAGCCAGAAGAGAGTTGAGAATAGAGGATCTGCTTTGGTAGCCTGTCTGATGACATCCTCATGAGGTGTTCAGTCCACCGGAGATTCTTTTTGATCAGAATATCTTCCATAGAGGGCAGCCCCATCCATTCGAGACATTTCATGAAAGCTGCCTGCAAAAGTGTTGAAGTGCTGCTGGCTTTTGCAAGTTACCAGCGGCACTCTCTCGGGGAGCAAATAGAGGTTTCACACCAGCAAGAACATGTCAAGACAGGCGCAAAACTATTTGTCCCTGCAGTGGCTGGTCGGGAGATGTTAGGAGTTCCATACATCAACCGTCCTTAATGCTGCCACAGTGACATGGTTTTCTGTTTAGGGTTTGCTCCCTTAGCCTTCGGTTCTGTCAAGGACCTGTACCACAAGGCAGTGCTTTACAACTCTGCAAGGCAGGGGCGTCAAACTCCCTGAGGTATTGCTATACCTGCAATACCTGCATACCGTCATCATCATCACCTTCATCATCATGATAAGCATACAGTATCACTATTAACTTACATGCCCAATCTAACCGCTATCGGGGCATCTCAGCCCCAGTGGATGCGCTACCATACACTGTGAGTGTTAAGTGTGTACTGGGATATAACTAATTTCCTATATAGGATGATAAACGTACAGTATTACCTACACGCATACCCTAACTGTTTTCATCTCAATGATATAAACAATTTGCAACATATGTGATGATAAGCATACAATATTACTATTAACTTACGTGCTCAAGCTAACTGCCATTGGGGCATCTCTGCCCCAGTGGCTGCGCTGCCATACACTGTGAGTGTTATGTCTTTACCGTGATATAACTAATTTCCTATATAGGATGATCAACGTACAGTATTACCTACATGCATACCCTAACCGTCTTCACTCCGGTGATATAAACAATTTGCAACATATATGATGAAGGAGCGTACAGTATTACTAGTATTAACTTACACGCCCAAGCTAACCGCCATTGGGGGCATCTATGCCCGGTGGCTGCGCTGCCATACACTGTGAGTGTTAAGCGTTTACCGTGATATAACTAATTTCCTATATAGGATGATAACCATACAGTAGTACCTACATGTGCACCCTAACCGTCTTCACTCCGGTGATATCAACAATTTCCAACATGTATGATGGTAAGCGTGCAGTATTGCCTACACACCCACGCTAACCGCCATTGGGGGCATGTTAGCCATTGGGGGCATGTCCGCCCCAGCATCTACATTGCCATACACTTAACTGTGAGCATAATATAACTTATGTCCGTGATATAATACAACTTACGTCCTATATAGGATGACAACCGTACAGTATTACTTACACGCACAAGCTAATCGCCACTGGGGGAATCTCCGTCCCGGTGGCTGTGCTGCTGACCATTACGGCGTTTGGAGCCCGGGAACGCGGGACATGGCGCAGCGTGAGGCTAATTCAATTTCTCGCCGCCCGCGAGATGTTGTTGATGGAGAGATGTCGCCATCCCTGAGAGTATACAAGCGCGTCCGTGCTGGATCAATTGGCAGAAGCCATGAGTCACTGTTCTGCACAGTATGGATGGGTGTACAGTAAGGACAGTCAGTTGGTCTTTGTGTCACTCACAAACCACCATTACCCCCTCCTGATTGGACCTGAGATGTTGCTAGGACGTAAAACAACAACAAAGAATAATAAACAATATGCTAATATCTAAGAAGAGTTCAGGTGCAAAACCACGTAAACGCCAATCCAAAAAGTTTGTTTAAATAAAGGATTTGTTACAAGAAAATAAGTTTAAAGCTCACAAATTACACTTCACATATGATCACATGGTTATGGAGCAATAAACAAAACAGTATAAATATAACATCCTAAACCTCTTGAACAATTGATTCCAATGTTTCTCTCCATTTTTGGAGTGGCGTTTACATGGTTTTGCGCCTGAACTCTTATTGTCAAACAAACAAACATTATCAGGTCAGACGAGGCGGTCCGTCCTGGTATGACCTTAGATGTTGCTAGGACGTAAAGCAACAACAAACAGACGAGGCGGTTGGTTGGTTGTTGGAGTGTTAGGTCCTTGCAAAGCCTAAGGTCATATTAGGACGGTATTGACTTTTGACAGTGTGCATTTATGGCGACTTTATAGTACTGCCCCACTGGGAAATCAGGTCGCCAGCACGATGACCGATATCCCACTCAGTGATATTATCTTAATAATGCCGAATGCCAAGCTAGGAGCAAAGACCCTATAATACTAAGACGGCTCACTCCCTATCTCTCCCAGGATAATTTAAATTTTGCAGTGCCACCTTGTGGTGGGCTTGATCAGCCCAGGTGCTGGTTGGTGTTTCACATGTAAACACATACAATTATATTATACATGATATAGGTAAGTATGAATACACATCAATATGAAATTGCTATGAACAAATACGCATCATCATCAGCATCATCATCAGCATCTCCATCATTCACATTCATATTTAACTGTTCTGCAATTTCTGCTCTCAGCCTAAGGGGAGCCTAAGTTTTATGTTCTATTATCATTTCCATGTGAATTTCCTGGGCCTGCCGTGGGCCGCTGTCGCCCCCTGTCCTGCCGCCAGTTGATCGCCTTCATCGTGGTGTACCCCGGGCTAAGGGCGGACAGCCACAGTGCCATAGAGCTATGGATCAACCCTCTCCCATCATTTTATAGACGTGTATTAATTATTCCCTTAGTACTCTGGCTCTCCTCCCCGCCATTTAGCTTGTTATATGTGCTACTTGCAATAATCTAGACCAAAGCAGACACTCTATAGTTAGTGTTGCTGCTGTCACTTATGGACAGAATAGATAGTTGTTTGTTATTATTCCCATTTGTGTTTTTATTCCGAAGGTGGTAACTGTGGTCCCGGTGGGGTGTTGATCGGATTTGTACAGCCCGCCGGGTAGAGGGCCCTTAATTACATATAAAATAATTGAATATCAATATCAAGTTGACCATAGCGGTTAGTATACTTAAGGACTGGAGAATAGTAAAGAATGCAAGGAACATTCCAATCACTTTTAAGAGCTCACAGCTTTATTCATGTTCCTACTGGTACAATCTAAGTTCTCAAATAACGATCGACACAAATAAATACAACCCCTCCCATTTTTAGTAAGTTAAAACAATGTAGAATTCTGACAATTAAAGCCTAAATCTCGTCTAAAACATCAGAGCGGGTAGAGACAAGTCCATTAGGTCTGAGCCCGAGCGCTCGACGTTCTTATATTGCTAGGAAAGTCGCAACCTGCGTCTCCTAGCAACAAGTTACAGCAGTAAAGCCGGCCCCGCATTTGATGGCCAATGCGGGTCTGTCCTGGTGAGCAGCCCACATTTCCAAATGTGGGTTGATTGTCCCAAGCCCGAAATGGTCACAGCTTGAGCATAGTCTCGCCCACTTCACATATATACATTTATACATATAATATAGCAACTGTGTAATCAAAAAAAGAGCCAGCGCACCAGGTGGCGGGTTTGATCATTCTGATTACACAGTACAGGCTGAGTGAGCAGTCTTAGTGTTTTGGGTCTTTGCTATGAGGTGACAAGTGTGAATTTCATAAGTCATCGATTTGACTAGACTGGGAACCGAACTCCCGACCTTCCGCATGCGAGCCCCGCGCTTTACAGATTAGGCCACCGCGCCCAGTTAGACGCGGGTTTTTGTTAGTTGTTTTGTTTTGTTTAGTTTTTTGTTGGTTTTTGCTGTTGTTATTGCTATTTTAGTTGATTAAGCAGAGGAATTTTCAATCCCAGACAAATTGCCTCCCTCATTCCAGTGATCCTACCGGCCGCGGTGGCCGAATCGGTAGAGCGCAGGCACCATGTACCGAAGGTTGGGAGTTAAATCCCGGTCAAGTCAAAGGAATGACTTACAAAATTGAATACTTGTCCCTTCCTAGCCATGCACCCGGTATTATTAGGATGGGACAAGGACTGGTTGGCTTTGTGTCAGCTTGTGGTGTTCTCTGTGGTGGAGTGGTTAGAGTGTCTGACTTTTTTCCAGGTCAGACTCCTAATTTGAAGGTTGGTGGTTCGATTCCCCATTCCCCATTCCCATTCCCTCTGCCAATTTGGATTTCCACCACTGTGGATAACTTACAGCGTCATTAAAGGCCAGTTGCTCTCATACCATGTCTATGTGGTGTGGGAGGTTAAAAATCCCTTGGGTCGGTAAATGTGTAGGCTCGGGCTTTCTATCGACAAATTGTCTAATGGTGAAAACAAGTCTATTCAGACTTATCCATAATAGGCAGTATAAATCTTCAAGAAAAAAATAATAATGTGACTGAGTGGGATAATAGGTCACGGTGCTGGTGGCCTGGTATCCCAGTGGGGCAGCACTATATAGTTGCCATGAGTGTGCGCTGTCGCAAGTCGGTGCCCATCCTGATATGACCTTAGATGTTGCCAGTATTTACAACTCCAACAACCAGCCAACCACAAAAATAACACACACAATGCCAGCATCACCGGCCCGTTTCCAATGTTGCACTGACTGGCCTCAACACGCCTGCCATTCTTTCTGTTATTTTGTATTTGATTTCTGTTTCTGTTTTTTTTTTATTTGATTTCTGTTTCTGTTTTTTTTGTATTTGGTTTCTGTTTCTGTTATTTTGTATTTGATTTCTGTTTCAGTTTTTTTGTATTTGATTTCTGTTTCTGTTTTTTTGTGTATTTGATTTCTGTTTCTGTTATTTTGCGGACGAAAGCAGTGCGAATACAATGTGGCCATACAATAATCGTTAACTTTCGGATGGGACTAAAATGTGTTCAATGGGTGGAAAAGGTAGTTGCAGATCGTGGTGATATACATATATGTGTACGTAAATATACAGTAAAACATCTCCATACCGACCACTCCACACATTATAATAATAATAAAACATTTATATAGCGCCCGATCCAACTAAATCCAGCATAGACCACTGCCCTATATCGATCACTTTATTTGGGTCCCAAAAATACCATTGTAATGATATTCTAACTCTCTAAACCGACCACCTCCCTAAATCGACCACTTAAAGTCGGTCCCATGATCGGTCGATTCAGAGAGGTGTTAATGTATATGTATATAATTATGTACATATGTGCAAATGTGGCAATGCGTATATATGCGTGTCTGTGCGTAATTTAATATGTTAATATGTGCATATGTGTATGTGTGCACGGTAGGTAGAGGGAAGGGGTAGGGGAAGGGGGAGAGGGAGTGGAGGGAGAGGGAAGGGGAGAGGGGAAGGGGGATAGGGAAAGAAGGAGACGGATAGGGAGGGGGAAAAGGGGAAGGGTAGAGCGGAGAAGGAGTGGAGCCAGGCTCTCCGGCTCGGCGTGCGGGTGCGCTACCATTCCTGTTTACGCGAGGCCCTGGCGCTAGCGTGTCTGTTCGCGGTGCGGTTGCCGCGGTCGCGCCGGCGCGGGCTTGAGCGTGGCATTGTTCGCTCCGCTCCTTCGCTTTCGGGTTGTCGCGGTTCCTTTTCTCGTTGTTCGCGTTCGTGTCCGGCACGTCTCCGTCATGTGGTCTTTACTCGGGCTCGCCGGCGCTGCGCTGTCTGGGCGATTGCTGTTTGCCTCTTGCCCGCTCGCTGGCGCTCCTTGGTGCTTGTTCGCGGCTCCCCCTTGCGCGGTGCCTGGGCTCGGGGCCCCTGGTTCTGGTGCCGTCGCTCCCGGGCCGGCTCTGCGCCCATCGTGGCTGCGCGCGCCAGTGGCGCCGTGTGCGCCGGCTCTTGCGCCGGCCGATTGCGACCGGGCTGCTCGGGCGAGCTGGCTCGGGCGTTGTGGTCGGGATCGGGGCCCCGGGGGCGCGTGGGCTCTCCAGTTGTTCTTTGGCTGGAGCGGTCATGGGGCTTGGTCGCTGTGGTCCTCCATGTGGGGCGCTCTCCGCCCCGGTTTCCCCCCCCCCCCTCTAGTCGGGGCCTATCCCCATCCCCAACCTGCTTCACCTCCCCCGACCAAATTTCACCACCCCTCCCCCCCCCTTTCCCCTCTCCTTGTCCCTCTCCGTCTCTCCCTCTCCCCCTTCCCCTCACGGTAGGTACAGTAACAGCCGGTGGTGGCGCCAGGGGTCGCATCGGTGGGTACAGGAAGGTGGACATAGAAGTATTGGTGTACAATAATCAAATTAGGTCTGGAGGCGGTTGTGACCAGACCCAGCTGGTATCAGGGTGGCCAAGAACCACTCACAGGTGGCGCCATGTTGGCAGAAGCAGGAACTAACTCCTATGAGAGTATGATCGTAGG
This sequence comes from Branchipolynoe longqiensis, assembly GCA_030323885.1. NCBI lineage: Eukaryota > Metazoa > Annelida > Polychaeta > Phyllodocida > Polynoidae > Branchipolynoe > Branchipolynoe longqiensis. The sequence continues at coordinate 47,150,079 of CM059195.1, read as the reverse complement.
TAATAAGTAATATATAGAAGAGAACGGATAAGTGGTAGTGTCCTTGTTTATATTACCAATAATAAATAGATTATAGAGCAGAAAAAGCTGCGATGTGACTTGCTTGTTATGGACGGGGTAAATATACATGCATATATATATATATATATATATATATATATATATATAAGGAGTATAATATATTATGCGTATATAAATGCCGGAGTTAAAGTCATTATTATTATTATCGTTCTAATAATAATTAATTATTTCCAATATTGTCCAATCAATATCTCAGGTTTCAGCCCGGGCCTGCCCTGCAGTGGCGCCAAAACGGCGGGTTCAGCCGCCGGGCCGTCATATTGGTCAGTCTTCGGCCACCTTTCAAATTGTATATGCATCTATGTACCTATGTATGCATATATATGTATATATGGAGGCTGTATTTATAAATAGGAATGTGACATTATTAATTTGTATATCAGGCCGGGGCACCAGCTTATGCCAGTGCGCATTGATAACCACTTTATAGTGCTGCCCCATTGCAACCCGGATTCGACCACTCCCTGATCCTATTATCGCTCAGTGAGTCACATCCTGGTGACACTGAACTCTGTGGAAAAGCGAAGCCCTACACAAATTGTTAAAAGCAGAAGACCTACTGAGGCTGATGAAACCCAACACTTTGCTCATGCGTTAAACAGGGAAGTGTTGATACAGCAAAAAAAGAGCCCGCGATATGCAAGGTATATCCCATCCTATTTAATGGACCAGCGGTAGTTAAAGTATATTGTTGTTTCCTATAGGTTTCACATCATATACCGATCCAGTTTTTGAGCAGTACCCAATCAGCATCCACCGTCCTCCCCACTTTGTATATCAGGCCCGGGAACCAGCTTATACCAGTGCGCATTGATTACAACTTTATAGTGCTGCCTCATTGCAACAGGGTTTCGACCACTCCCTGATCCTATTATCGCTCAGTGAGTCACATTGAGGGACATAGGTAGGGAGGGGGAAGGCACTGGGCGTCCGGAGGTCTGGACATAGGCAACTGATCTTATTATCGCTCAGTAAGTCACATCCTCGTGACATTGACTTCTGTGGAAAAGCGAAGACCTACACAAATTGTTAAAAGGAGAAGACCTACTGAGGCTGATGAAACCCAACACTTTGCTCATGCGTTAAACAGGGAAGTATTGATACAGCAAAAAAAGAGCCCGTGATCTGCAAGGTATATCCCATCCTATTTAATGGACCAGCGGTAGTTAAAGCATATTGTTGTTTCCTATAGGCTTCACATCATATACCGATCCAGTTTTTGAGCAGTACCCAATCAGCATCCACCGTCCTCCTCCCCCCCCTCTCCTCCTCACCAAATCACCGTGCCTCTCTCTATTCGCACCCAGGCCACCAGCACCATGAGCTGATATCCCACTCAGTCACATTATCTTGACACTGAGCTAACCAGTCCTTGCCCTATCGAATTAATGTGAACACCAGCCTATGAAGCGACAAGTATCAATTTTATAAGTCATAGGTTTGACTAGACCGGTAACCGAACTCCCGATCTCCCACACGCGAGGGCTGTGCTCTGCCCATTCGGACACCGCGCCCGGTGTTAAGAGATTGATTATGACAATGCAATGCCCCTTGGTTACCAGTGAGGGCGGAGATGGGTTAGAACCCTGGCCATTTCAGAACCAGATCACATAGAAAACACTGGTTCTCACCAAAACGAGGTGGAATGGCCAAATGAGTAGAGCGTCTGGCCCCCATTTTTGGTAAATCGAAGGATTTGAATCCACGAGTTTGAATCCTGGTTGACTCAAACCAATGACTTGTAAAATTGATACTTGTCGCTTCCAGCCAGGCGCTTGGCATTATTAGGATAGGGCAAGGAATGGTTGGCTCAGTGTCAGGATAATGTGACCCAGTGGGATATAGGGGCATGGTGCTGGTGGCCTGGACTCCCAGTGGGGCAGCACTATAAAGTTGCCATGAATGCACACTGTCACAAGTCGCTACTCATCCTGATATACCTTAGATGTTACAAGGAGGTAAAACTCCGCCAACCAAAGACGTGGCAATAGAAGGTGCATTATGTATCCTGCTAAGGACTTAACATCCTGCTAAACCAAAAGTCTCTAAGTACACCAACAATCAAAAAGAATATCACTTCTCGATTAGAACTAGGCAGCTAGTCTGTAGCAGGACAGGGTCCTCAGCATCAAAATATATTGACTGAGTATGATATCACATCATTGAATCCTCGACAGGGGTATCACAATGGGGTTGCAAGACATGTACACTATCAGCATTGGGTATCCATCCATCTTAAAGCTGCATACTCCAATGAAATCATCAAATTTTCAAACCCAAAACAATTATCTAAATTTGATTCTAGATATCTAGCTTAGATACTGGTGCACTTATTAAGCATTTGTCGCCACACAGAAGGGAACAGTGAGGCAATTGAATAGATCATGTTACTGTAGAATGCTATGGTGTCAGAGTTTTGGCAAGCTTCCCAAAATTAATTTTGCATGGTTGCACTTCAAATATCTCAAAGGTTAGCCACTTAAAATAAAAGTTACTTCAAGCTAAAGTAAGGTAGATTATAATGATCAGCCTAATGTATTTATCTCAGACAATTTCTGAAACTCAAAACCCCCAGACTATGCAACTTCAATATCATCTGACATGGTGTTAGGGTGTAAAACCCTAATCACTCAATCACTCCCTCTCTCTCTGTGCGTTTTAATGTGTTAGTTATACATTATGGAGGTGTGGGGAGGAGTGAGGTGGAAGGGTCGAGGTATATTGTCGCCGACGCGGGACAGTGTTCTATTTGTGCGGGTGGGGGTGATGGTGGGGGTGGTGGAGGTGGGGGGGGGGGGGGTGATGGTGGGAGCTCTGCCATAATTGTCACACCTAATCAAATTCTGCAACACGCCAGAGCGGAAAGGCAATTATTCCTATGTCATAAAACCGCCCGCCGCTAGGGGAGCGGAATGCAATGTACGGCATGGGGTTAGTCTGGGCGGACGGGCGGGGCTTTGGAATGGAGTTTACGCACAGAACGAGTGGTGGGGTGGGGGAGGAGTGGGTGGTGAGTGGGAGTGGGAGTGGGAGTGGGAGTGGTGGGTAGTAGTTGTGGGAATAGTGAAGTACTGCAGGGGGGGGGGGGGTATTCGGCGACGGAGGAAGCGGGTGCAGTGGTGGTGGGTGGTGTAGCACTACGTATAGCAGTGATGGGTGGTGTAGCACTACGTGTAGCAGTGGTGTAGCACTATGTATAGCAGTGGTGGGTGGTGTAGCACTACGTGTAGCAGTGGTGGGTGGTGTAGCACTACGTGTAGCAGTGGTGGGTGGTGTAGCACTACATATAGCAGTGGTGTAGCACTATGTATAGCAGTGGTGGGTGGTGTAGCACTACGTGTAGCAGTGGTGGGTGGTGTATCACTACGTCTAGCAGTGGTAGGTGGTGTACCACTACGTGTAGCAGCGGTGGGTGGTGTACCACTACGTATAGCAGTGGTGGGTGGTGTAGCACTATGTGTAGCAGTGGTGGCTGGTGTAACACCACGTGTAGCAGTGATGGGTGGTGTAGCACTACGTGTAGCAATGGTGGGTGGTGTAGCACTACATGTAACAGTGGTGGGTGGTGTAGCACCACGTGTAGCAATGGTGGGTGGTGTAGCATTACGTATGGCAGTGGTGGGTGGTGTAGCACTACATGTAGCAGTGGTGGTTGGTGTAGCACTACGTGTAGCAATGGTGGGTGGTGTAGCACTACATGTAACAGTGGTGGGTGGTGTAGCACTATGTGTAGCAATGGTGGGTTGTGTAGCACTACATGTAGCAGTGGTGGGTGGTGTAGCACTACGTGTAGCAGTGGTGGGTGGGGTAACACTACGTGTAGCAGTGGTGGGTGGTCTAGCACTATGGGTAGCAGTGGTGGGTGGTGTCGCACTACGTATAGCAGTGGTGGGTGGTGTAGCACTATGTGTAGCAGTGGTGGGTGGTGTATCACTACGTGTAGCAGCGGTGGGTGGTATAGCAGTATGTATATCAGTGGTGGGTGGTAAAGCACTAGGTATAGCAGTGGTGGGTGGTGTATCACTACGTGTAGCAGTGGTGGGTGGTATAGCACTACGTATAGCAGTGGCGGGTGGTGTAGCAGTATGTATCGCAGTGATGGGTAGTGCAGTTGTGGGTGGTGCAGGGGTGGGTGGTGTTGTGCAGTACTCGGTGTAGCAGTGGTTGGGGGTGCATTGGTGGGTGGTGTAGTACTATGTGTGTCAGTGGTGGGTGGTTCAGTGGTGGGTGGTGCAGGGGTGGGTGGTACAGGGGTCCCTGGTGTTGTACAAGGTGTAGCAGTGGTGGGTGGTCCAGGCGTGGGTGGTGCATTGGTGGGTGGTTCAGTGGTGGGTGGTGCAGTGGTGGGTAGTCCAGTGAGGGTTCTTTAGTGGTGGGTGTGCAGTGGGCGGTAGTTCAGTGGTGGGTCAAGTATGGTACCTGATTGGGTGGGGATGAGAGAGGGGGCGGACCGTGGGATGGCGAGGGTTAATGAATGGTGGGTGAGATCGGAGAAGGCGGCAGAGGGAGGGCCGCAGGATGGAGGGAGGGTGGCAGGGGGAGGGAGGGCGGCAGGACGGAGGGAGGGCAGCGGCGGAGGGAGGGCGGCAGGACGGAGGGAGGGCGGCAGGACAGAGGGAGGGCAGCAGGGCGGAGGGAGGGTGGTTGGACGGAGGGAGGGCTGCAGGAGGGAGGGAGGGCGGCAGGACGGAGGGAGGGCAGCAGGGCGGAGGGAGGGAGGGAGGACGGAGGGAGGGCGGCAGGACGGAGGGAGGGTGGCAGGACGGAGGGAGGGTGGTTGGACGGAGGGAGGGCTGCAGGACGGAGGGAGGGCGTAGGGAGTGGGAGATGTGGGAGAGGGGGAGGGAAAGGCGCGTGTATATTTGATCAGAATAATATTTTTTCCATGAAAATCTGATGTGAGCCCTGAATAACATGGCCGCAGCAGGGAACAACAAGATGTCAGAGCATATTAGCGTGTTGAGTGAAGGGCAAGGTATCTACACCCGGGGGAACACTCCTGCTTGAGCGGAGCATATTATTATTATTGCTATAATTGGTATTACTCTTTTGGGGGACGAGCCAATGTTAGTTAGTCTGGTATCCTTCTTTTTTAAATAATAGAATCGAAAGTATTTGGGTGAGGTTAAACTATCTCAGTACATGCAATTTCAAGAGAGTATGAGTGAAGGTGATAGTGCACTATGGTTGCACTATGGTTGCACAATGGTTGTACCATGGTTGTACCATGGTTGCACCATGGTTGCACCATGGTTCCACTATGGCTGCAATATGACTGCACTGTCGATGCTCTATACCTGCACTATGTCTGAACTGTGGCTGCATTATGGTTGCACTATACCTGCATTATGTATGTTCTATGTATGCACTATATAAGAACAATACCTGCACTATGGATGCACTATGCCTATACTATGAATGCACTATATCTGCACTATTGTTGCACTATACCTACACTATGGATGCACTATGGCTGCACTATGGTTGCACTATACCTGCACTATGGCTGTACTATGGATGCATTATACCTGCACTATGGCTTCACTATACCTGCACTATGGCTTCACTATACCTGCACTATACCTACAATATGGTTGCACTATACTTGCACTTTGGCTGCACTATGCCTGTACTATGGCTTCACTATACCTGCACTATGGTTGCCCTATGGCTGCACTATGGTTGCACTATACCTGCACGATAGATTCACTATACCGGCACTATGGCTTTACTATACCTACCCTATGACTGCACTATACCTACAATATGGCTGCACTATGGCTACCCTATGGCTGCACTATGGGTGTACTATGGCTGCACTATGTCTGCACTATACCTGCACTTTGGCTGAACTATACCTGTACTATGGCTGCACTATGTCTGCACTCTGCCTGCACTATGCCGTCCATATGTATGTCCTAGTACTGCAATATGCATGCACTATGTCTGCACTATATCTGTACTATGCCTGCCCTATGCCTGCACTATGTCTGCAATATGCCTGCACTATGCCTGCTCTATGCCTGCCCTATGTCTGCACTCTGCCTGCACTCTGCCTGCACTATACCTGCACTATACCTGCACTTTTACTGCACTATATCTACGCTATGCCTGCCCTATACCTGCACTATGTCTGCACTATGCATCTACTATGCATGTAATATGCCTGCACTATTCCTGCCCTACGCCTGCCCGATGCCTGCACTATTACTCCACTATTTGCGCACTATGGCGGTCCACCAAAGCCACTGGCTAGTCATCTGGTCATGCAATAATTCCGGGCAGAGCACGGTGAAAGATGGCCGACGGCCACCGGAAGTAATCGATCCCGGTCGTTGTGATGCAGATCACAGCGCGTCGGCTGCCTCACGTTTTACCGTCCCCAGTCCCGAGATTCGGCGAGAACTTGCATACTGAGAGCCCATATTAGAGGTGCGTGATTTTTGGACCAGCCTCTGATCCCACCACCTTCGCATCAAGAAAATCTGCATAAACCTCGCCGCAAGTATCTCTTTCTTTCTCCAGCTCTAGCAGATGGCCTTTGATGTACCTAATTAAGATTTTAGCGGGTTTTCTATTTCTTCAGATATCTGTATGGAAGACGATATCGTGACCTTACTATAGAAAGGTTCTATCTGACAAAGTGACTGAATTGGTGTTATGGATGTAAAAATGTGCTTTCGAGATAATGAGGACTGAAGGTGTGTAAGTGCATGATAGCAAAGCAGATAGAACAATATTATTTTTAATATATCTCAGTGAAAAATACCAGTTGAGAAACAGTTGTGGAACTGCATGATAACCTTTTGTAGAGAGAACATGTTTACATCCATAACTCCAATTTGGCCACTTTGTCAGATAGAACCTTTTTAAAGTCAGGTTACAATATCCTGCTTGGAATTTCTATTCAGAACAGCTGTTGTTGTTTGTTGTCTGTTTTACGTCCTAGCAACATCTAAGGTCTCATCAGGATGCATGCAATTTAAAGCATTATGGATTCCGGGTCTATAATAATAATTATACAATATTTATTTCCACATGATCAATGTACACACAAGTTGATATTTATATCAGTAATTTTTTCACATGAAAAAGGAGAAAGCAGAAGTACAATACTTATGAGGTGCTTTCCCCATTTAAAAATAACACAGATACATTACTTATACCATAGAAATGTAGTAGTCTGAACATGAGCTCTACTATCACGCGGTAGCAGCGGAGACTACGGCGCCATCAGCGCAGTTCCACTACACTGCGCTAGGTGGCGGCACGGGTCACCACCGGTCAGACCCCAACTGGGCTGACCTCTACTGCGTGTGGTTGACCCACCCCCCCACACACACCTATAGAGTCGATGTGGGATCTGACGAGTCAGGGGGCGGGTCAGACAACTACTGACGCCGCGGAGAGCAGAGGGTTCAATAAACCAGGTGAAGCGTACACTGAATTGAATCTTGGTGTTCTTTCGTGTGAGAAAGGGTGAGTCGGAGGGCCGTGGGCCATTACAGAAATAAGAAAAAGAAAAGCTAAAACATATCAACATTACCCTCAATACTGTAAATTACATCTCAATATTTATGTAATAGACTAGTGCCATTCATTGACCTCACAGGCAAGGAGCTACATAGTCGAAGGTTGGAGTTCATAGCTAGGTAGATTTCAGCAAGGAGTGCATGTGGGATTAATAATTAAGATCCTCCGCCGGGAATGGCATCAATATGGGTTCGAACCCCGATCTAGGCATGATGCTATAGCATATTAGAAAATCCTCTACCCCGTTCTGTTAGACATATATACATATATTAGACATATACATATTTTATTCATAATATCATATCGTAAATAATAGAGAAATCTAAATTAAGCTGTTGACTCTGATAGAAATAGACCCTGCCAGTTAAGTTGGAAAGTACCCGACCAGAGTGTTTCCAGATTCTGCCGACAGAGGTGTAATACACAAAGAAAACGGCGGTGAAATTCCAGAAGAAAAAATACAAACCAGACGGGATGACCGAATGAGTTAGTGCGTCGGTCTCCAGTAGTGGTAGATCGTGGGGTCGTGGGTTCGAACCCTGGTCGAGTCAAATGAATTACTTAAAAATTGATACGTGTGGCTTCCTAGCCAGGTGCATGGTATTATTAGGATAGGGCAAGGAGCAGTGGAATGAGGAAGACCAATCGTCTGCGATTGAAATTGTCCCTACCTAAATAACTAATGTACAAAAAAAAAAATAAAAACAATAAAATACTTGTCTTTGATTTTTTAGATATATTACAAGGATAAGACCTTGACTCCTGTTGCGATATAACTATCTGAATATAATCAGACACTTTATTATTTGTCCACCAAGCATGCTTTACAAAGATATAGCATGCAAAATCATAGGCAGTCAGAGAATATACCCGACTAGAGTTGTTCCAGATTTTGCTGACTAGCTTAACTGGCAGGGTCAATTGTATGAACAGTGTAACCATTAATGACTGTCTTCTTACTGACCCTTATAAACATATAATATGTAATGCAACAGCATCTCCCCTGGAGCTGATGTACAAATTACTTACAGAATGCACTTTGTGGAAACAAACATGTGCTACACAAGGATTTGATGAGACCTAGACAAGTTCATCGACAGACAAATTATGTGGCTCTTTGAGGAAACAAACACATGCTAAACAAAGATAGGATGAGACCAGGACATGTTCATTGACAGATACATTCAGTGGTTCTTTGAGGAAACAAACACATGTTAAACAAAGATAGGATGAGACCAGGACATGTTCATTGACAGATAAATTCAGTGGCTCTTTGAGGAAACAAACACATGTTGAACAAAGATATGATGAGACCAACAAAGAAATTATGTTGCTTAAATTATGAATAAGTATTTGATCGTCACTCATCGGGTCTTTATGACACAGCATAGCAGGGCAGCAATTGTTATTGGACCATGGAGGGGGATGTAGCTCAGGGAGTAGAGTGTCCACCTGTGAAGGTGTGGGTCATCTGCTCGATCCTGCTCAGTGGACCCATTTGCAGTTTGGGCTATTTTCCGTTCCAACAAGTGGTTCACAACTGGTTCATCAAAGGCTGTGGTATCTGCTGTCCTGTCTGTGGGAAAGTGCATATAAAAGACCCCTTGCTGCTTATCGGAAAGAGTAACCTAGCCTATGTGGTGGCAGCAGGTTTCCTATAAAGAAATATGTCATGTCGATGTCCAATAGCCGATGATAAAATTCAATGTGCTCTAGAGGTGTCAGTAAATAAAACAAACTTTCCTTTTTCATTGGACCAACAACGTCAAACCCCAAACATCCACTCACTCCCTCCCAAGAAGGAAAAACTTGCTACTATAACGAATCGGAAAATAAGCTGGACGTAAATAGATGCTGGGTGGAGAACACTGGAGTTTGCGACTCTCCACAGGGCTTTGCTTTCTGAAATAATATTAACCGGTTGCCATCAGTCACTTGGTAAAAATATTTAATGAAATTTGCTTCCTAGCCAGGCGCTCGGCATTATTCGGATAGGACAAGGAGGAGTGGAATGAGGAAGACCAATTGTCCGTGAGTGAGATGTCCCCTACTTAAACAACTAATTTACAAAAAAAATATATAGAAGCAATGGCCCTGGCACTTCAATATTCCAACATTAATTAAAATCGAGTTGCTTGTAAAGTTCTTTTCTTATACACCACTCATTCCGCCTCAAGATATTAAGCAGTTATTCTCGAATACGAGTGTCAAGGTCCAAGACCCAGTGACATTGTTATCGGTTAGTTGGTTGTTCGAGTTTTACGTCCTGGCAACATCTAAGGTCATATCAGGATGGGTACCAACTTGTTACAGTGCACACTCATGTTGACTTTATAGTGCTGCCCCACTGGGAAATCAGGCTGCCGGCACCATGACCTGATGTCCAACTCAGTCACATTATCCTGACACTGAGCTAACCAGTCCTTGGTATTAATGCTGAGCGCTAGGCTGGGAAGCGACAAGTATAAATTTGTTAAGTCATTGGTTTGTCTCGACCTGGAGCCTGCGCTCTACCGATTCGGCCATTGGTATTGGTACCCTAGGATAATGTCAATTCTGACCCACTTAGCACTTATTGGTGATGCATGCAACAATGCGTGTGTTAATTTGTGTTGTTGTTACATTCGGTGATTAAGCAGGGACAGTTTCAATCGCGGACAATTGCATCTTCCTCATTCCGCTGATCCTTGCCCTATCCTAGTAATGGTGAATGCCAGGTTAGGTAGTCGGTAGACAACCGGTATCATCATGTTTCACATCATTCATTTAACTAGGCCATAGTTTGCATCCAGGACATCCCACATGGGTGACCAGATGGGATGGCCGAATGAGTTGAGCATCCGTCTCCCGTTTTGGTAGATCGTGGGATTTGAAACGACGAGTTCGAACCATGGTCCAGTCAAACTAATGACTTAAAAATTGACACATGTCACTTGCTAGCCAAGGGCTCCAAATTATTAGGATAGGGCATGGAATGGTTAGCTCAGTGTCAGGATAATGTGACCAAGTGGGATATCAGGTCATGGTGCTGGTGTCCTGGGCTCCCAGTGAGGCGCCACTATAAAATTGCCATGAGTGCACACAATCACAAGTCCGTACCCTTCCTTATACAACCTTAGATGTTGCTAGAACGTGCAAATCCCAACAAACCAACAAACATCTATCACAGACGTACCTTCTACTATTGATGTATCTACTACTACTTATGTAAAAGCGATGGTTTGAACAAAAAACAAACATTTCTCGCCGTGAATATGGCCTATGCTGCCGACACGGCGTAAAGCAACCACCAATGAATGAATGAATGAAAACTACTACAGGTGTACTTCTACTACAGATGCACCTGCTACTATGCATTCTGCTGTAGGCAGTGCACCTTCTACTACAGAAAAATAAGTTCGTTTTATTTAACGACGCCTCCAGAGCACATTGGTTTTTATCGTCGGCTAATACATATGACATATAGTCATTCTAACATATTTCTTTGGAGGAAACCTCCTGCTGTCACATATGCTAGTCTTTCCACTAGTCGATAAGCAGCAAGGGGTCTTTTATATGCGCTTACCCACAGACAGGAGAGCACATACAACAGCCTTTGATGAACCAGTTGTGGTCCATTGGTTGGAACGGAAAATATTCCAAACTGCAAATGTGTCCACTGAGCAGGATCGATTGGATGGCTGATACCTTCACAGGTGTACATGCTACCGCCTGCGCTACGTCCTGCTTCATCTTCTACTACAGATGTACCTACTACTACAGGTAGACTTTCTGCTATATGTGCACATTCTACTGCAGTAGGCACCTACTAATGGGAAAGATGGCCTCATTCTGCATTCCAATTGTCATGTTCCTTTCTTATAGCCCACTCCTGCCCGTTCTGGTTTCTCGTTACCATGGTACCCGTTCATTTCCCACTGTTCCCCTTCCCGCCGAGCCCCTTTCAACCATTCCTCTCCCACCAGTAGGCGCTGTGACTGAATCGGTAGAGCGTGGGCCTAGCGTGCAGGAAATCGGGACTTTGGTTTGCTGTCGAGTCAAAACAATGACTTGAAAAATTCATACTTGTTGCTTCCTAATTTGGTGTTCGGCATTAAAAGGATCGGGCACAGACTGGTTAGCTCAGTGTCAGGATAATCTGATTGAGTGGGATGTCAGGTGATGGTGATGGTGGCCTAATTTCCCAGTGTGACAGCACTATAATGTCACCATGAGTGCACACTGTCACAAGTCTGTACCTATCCTGATATGACCTTAATTGTTGCTAGTGCGTGAGACAACAACAAACAAAACAAACAAAAGCTTTACTAAAGATCTCTTTCTTGGAATGCCTCATTATTGCTGGAACCTTCCAACAAACAGCAGCCTTTGGTCCCGTCCAGATATGAGCTCAGATGTTGCCAGGACGTAAAACTCCGAAAAGCAACCAGCAGTCTTTGGAAACGTGCTGTATTGGTTCCTTTCTTATGGTTAATTACTGTGTTAAGCAATCAAATTAAATGAGCTATATTGGTTCCTTTCTTATGGTTAATGACTGGGTCAAGCAATCAAATTAAATGTGCTGTATTGGTTCCTTTGTTATAGTTAATGACTGGGTTAAGCAATCAAATTAAATCTACTGTATTGGTACCTTTCTTATGGTTAATTACTGGGTTAAGCAATCAAATTAAATCTGCTGTATTGGTTACTTTCTTATGGTTAATTACTGTGTTAAGCAATCAAATTAAATGTGCTGTATTGCTTCCTTTCCTACACTTAATTACTGGGTTAAGCAATCAAATTAAATGTCTTGTATTGGTTCCTTTCCTACCCTTAATTACTGTGTTAAACAATCAAATTAAATGTGCATGGTCTCATGATTTTGAGTTTCTGTCACATTTCTTCTCTTTAGATCAATCAATTTGGTTGATCGTTATTATCTGGGTTTGGTTACTGTCACCTTATCAGGGGTTGATCTTCTAAGCTTTACTCCCAAATAAATAACCACAAACTGACAATAGCTAACTACCAAATGTCTCTAAACCAAATAACATGAAGATGAACTAATACTTAGAAAATACAGGTTAGAATAGTGTAAGATTTATTAACTGATTATTGCTTAAGGGACCTGGTCTGAGGATTGGATGATTATTGGAGTTTGACGTCTTGACAACATCTAACGTCATATCAGGATGGGTGCTGACTTGTGACAGTGCATACATATGGCAACTTTATAGTGCTGACCCACTAGGACACCAGCCCACCACCACCATGACCGGATATCCCACTGTCACATTATCCTGACAATAAGCCAACCAGTCCTTGCCATATCCTAATAATGTGACAGCACCAGGCTAGGAAGCGACAAGTATACATTATTAAGTCATGGGTCATGGTGCTGGCAGCCTGGTCTCCCACTGGGGCAGCACTATTAAGTCACCATGAGTGTGCACTGTCAGTGTCACAAGTCGCTACCCGTTCTGATACCTGACCATAGATATTGCCAGGTACCGGGCGCGCTGGCCGAATCGGTAGAGCACAGGCCTCGCATACGGAAGATCGCGAGTTCACGAGTTCGGTTCCCAGTCGAGTCAAACCGATGACTTAAAAATTGATACTTGTCGCTACCTAGCCTGATGCTCGGCATTATTAGGATAGCTCAAGGGTTGGTTAGTTAGGTGTCAGGATAATGTGACTGAGTGGGATATCGGGTCATGGTGCCAGTGACCTGATTTCCCTGTGGGGCAGCACTATAAAATCACCATGAGTGCATACTGTCACAAGTCGGTACCCATCCTGATATGACCTTAAATGTTGCTAGGATGCAAATCAATAACAAACAAATATTACCAGGTCGTAAAACTACAACAATCACCCAACCAACCTATTGGCTCAAAGAGTACAATTTCAGGATTCTCACTATCTACAGCTGGAATACTGACATGAAAATGAACAATCATGATCTCTGAGGTCTTCTGATATTGTCATAGTGGGGTTGATGAAAATGGGAAATATGGCGCCTGGAGCGGGACTCGAACCGACATCTCTTTGCATTCCGGGCGAGTGTGCTAACCATAACACCACCTAGGCTCTCTGATCTCACCTTCCCTACACACGCCTAGCCTATGCGGCTCCTTGCCTGAGACTCTGAGAGGTCAATGTAGACTACTACACTATGTTAGTGGGCATAGTTTACCAAAGAGGAAATAAGGAGTGATTAAGCCATCTGTTTTGATGAAGGGTGCTTGACTACCTTTGACTACTCTTCGCAGAGACGTCCATTGTCTGTGTTTATGAGCAATATTCATAGACGGTGCCGGTATATTTTCCTCTTGATAACGTGCCTGACAGGAAACGGCCGTTTGGCATGAGACGCACACTCATAAAGAGATGTGCATCACGTGACAGTCTGCCTCCTGACCAAAGACAAATGGATTGCCTGCATGCACGTATACCATAGCCCTGCATCATTGATCAGTTATTATGGGTCATAAAGCCACCAGCCTCTTCGGCATGAGTGGGTCAGTCAAGATGGCTGACACCACATGGGATGGCCGAATGAGTTGAGCATCCGTCTCTCGTTTTGGTAGATCGTGGGATTCGAAGCTCTGGGTTTGAATCATGGTTGATTCAAATTAAGGACTTGTATACTTGTCACTTCCAAACCAGGTGCTTGGCATTAATAGGACTGGGCAAGGACTGGTGTGCTCAGTGTCAGGATAATATGACTGAGTGGGATATCAGGTCATGGTGCCAGTGCCCTGGTCTCCCAGTGGGGCAGCACTATGAATTCACCATGAGTGCGGACTGTCACAAGTCCGTACCTGTCCTCGTAAAACCTTATATGTTGCCAGGACATGAAACTCCAGCCACCAACCAACTGTCAGGCACAATGTTTGCAGCCAGCACCACGAGCTGTGACAGTACCATCGCAGCGCGGGAACACAACAGGTACGCGCAGCGGGTAACCATGGCGACAGCCCGGAAGCCGTCTGCGCTGGTGCTATTTATAGACCCGGCGAGGGTATCCTAACGGGACTACACGTAGTGGGCGTGGAGTTGGTTGGTTATTGGGAGTTTTACCTCCTGGCAACATCTAAGGTCATGCCACGATGGGTACCGACTTGTACCACTAACAATGCACACTCATGGCGAGTTTATAGGGCTGCCCTACTGAGAGACCAGGCCACCAGCACAATGACCTGATATCCAACTCAGTCACATTATCCTTACACTGAGACGACCAGTCCTTGCCATATCCTAATAATTCCAAAAGCTTGGCTAGGAAGCAACAAATAATAATTGTTAAGTCATCGGTTTGACTCTACCAGGGTTCTAATTTGTGGGGGTCAAATCCCACGATCTACTAAAACGGGAGAAGGATGCTCAACTCATTTGGCCATCCCGTCTGGCCACGTGCTGCAAGGTAAAGATGCATGGTCATAGCCGATCCATTACATTCATTTATTGTCAACGTCCAACAAAATTGTTTAAATTACTGCCACCACATCTGGCTGGTAGCGATGGCCATGTTCTTTGGTGCTGTTGATAAATGAGGCATTCTGCAAAGTAAAATATTTAATTCTACTCCCCCGCCATACAAAATAAATAAATAAAAGGAACAGTTAACTATCAATGAAAGGCTCATAAATATGAGTGATATGGCTTTATAAATATTATATTCTCTTATGATACGCCAGAGATTAAATTTGAGTCAGCATCACTTCTCCAGTACTTTCTGACAATCTATCTATATATATATAATATATCACTTTAAATAGGGGGAGATATTATATATATATATATATATATATATATATATATATATATATACTGGGTTGTTGGAGTTTTACATCCTGACAACATCTACGGTCAGATCAGGACGGGTACCGAGTTGGGACAGTGTGCACTTAGAGTGACTTTATAGGGCTGCCCCACTGGGAGACCAGACTGCCAGCACCATGACCTGATATCCCACTCAGTCAGATTATCCTGACACTGTGCCAAGCAGTCATAGGTCTATCCCAATTATTCCGAGCGCCTGGCTAGGAAACGACAAGTAAACGCAGGTGGCGCTAGTGGTGGAATTAGGAACTACCACCGACATCGCAGGTATATAGATCACAGAGAATTTACCTGACAGGTGGCATGTCCTTTATTTATACTTGCATGTTATATACCAAATGTATTATACAAATCCATAGTATACCACACGTGTTATACATAGGTATATATAGTATCTGTAAAATAATGATATACTTATGTTGTACACAGATATACATATAAAAATACTCTGGCGCGACTGACACAGGTCAACATCTGGTCGAGTTGAGGTGGGCTGAAATGGTGCCACCGGTACAGTGTTTCGTCTTACAGAGTATAACAATAATCATAATAAGCAATATTACCTTCTGTATCTTTATTCTCGTAGAATACGCTAAACGTTACATATATCTGAAGTGAAATGGATTGGAAGTGAATTCATTATTAAGATAATTCATTCTGTAGAAATAAAAAAATGGTATACAAACAAGGAACAACCACAGATTCCAGGGGATCATTCCTATCTAAATCAATATAATATCAATATATTTCATTACATTTTAGTGACATTGATCGTTGGTGATCATACTCATCGGGCAAATTACTTGGAGAAGTAGGTCAGATGGAGGCGGATCTGACATGTTACGTGATCTCAGTTAATTAGGTCATCTGCTTTAAAGAGGTAGAACAGAATCGACTGCCAAATGTGAATTGCTAGATTGCCAATAAAGCCTAGGTCTGCCCTAAATGGCCAGAAAAGTTTGTTTTATTTAACGACGCCTCTAGAGCACATTGATTTCTATCATTGGCTATAGGAAATCAAACTATTCCTTCAGAAGGCACAATGACTATCAGGATTTGACCTGACGGGATCGCCGAATGAGTTGAGTGTCCGTCTCCCATTTTGGTAGATCGTGGGATTCGAACCCAGGGATTCAAACCCTGGTCAAGTCAAACTTAAAAGTGTATACTTGTCACTTCTTAGCCAGGCACTCAGTATTATTAGGATAGGGTAAGGACTGGTTGGCTCAGTGTCAGGATAATGTGATGGAGTGCGATATCAGGTCAATGGTGCTGGTGAGCTGGTCTCCCAGTGGTACAGCACTATAACGTTGCCGTGAGTGCACACTGTCACAAGTCGCTACCCATTCTGATATGACCTTAGATGTTGCCAGGAAGAACACATGAAACAACCAACCAACCAATCTGTTGTAAAAATAGAGCAAACAAAAGATAAAACCCCCTTTTGAAAGTAAAAAGAACAAAAAAGGCGGGATGGCCGAATGAGTTAGAGCATCCGTCTCCTGTGTTGGTAGATCATGGGTTTGAATCCTGGTCGAGTCAAACCAATGACTTAAAAAATGGATACTTGTCGCTTGCTAGCCAGATGCTCGGCATTACTAGGATAGGGCAAGGAGCAGTGGAATGAGGAAGACCACTTGTCTGCGACTGAAATTTCCCCTGCTTAAACAACTAATGTACCAAACAAAAAACAAAAAAACAAAAAAGGAAAAAAGTTAAAAGTCTTCTTTGCCATCAAAGCTCACTGCACCCCCGGATCATCATAGATCAATATGAATGGCTCTCTTAACACCCCGTTATCCAGAATAAATTTAAAAAAAGGCTTTGGGCACTGTCATCAGCGAAGTGTAAATTATGTTCTTACGTCAGTGTGTTCAAGACTTTTCTTTCTCTTCCAAATCCTGTAGAACTTGCAGGTCGTTTGACGGATTTAATTACTCCGCTGTTTGAAATTACAAATAGGTGGACCAGGCGTTGTGGCCGAATCGGTAGAGCACAGGCCTCGCATGTGGAAGATTGGGAGTTCGCGAGTTTGGTTCCCGGTCGAGTCAAAGCAATGACTTAAAAATTGATACTTGTCACTTCCTAACCTGGTGCTCGGCATTATTAGGAATAATGTCAGAATAATGTGACTGGGTGGGATATCGGGTCATGGTGCTGGCGACCTGAATTCCCAGTGGGGCAGCACTATAAAATCGCCATGAGTGCGTATTGTCACAAGTCGGTACCCATCCTGATATGACCTTAGATGTTGCTAGGACATAAAACACCAAACAAACAAACAAAGAGGTGGGATTGTGGATAGGGGCGCGGGTAATGTTCTCTTGAGGCATTGATGTTTATTTTGATACCTGGTCTGCCCTAAATGGTCCTTTCATTCAGAAAGGAAAGTTTGTTTTATTTAACGACGCCTCTAGAGCACATTGATTTCTATCATTGGCTATTGGAAATCAAACTATTCCTTCAGAAGGCACAATGACTAGCTGCATAGTCCCGTGAAAACATCATATTTTCGAAACAACAGGGCTTATCTAGACTTGATTCTGGTTGGTTGGTTGGTTTGGGAGTTTTACGTCCTGGTAGCATCTAAGATCATATCAGGACGGGGGATTTGATTCTAGATGTCGAAATTACGTAATGGTGAGGGTTTCACATTTGTTGCTACATAGATGGGAATACTAAATCAGTTGAATAGAACTTGTTAGCAGATGGTATCAGAGCTTTGACCTGGCCAGCCATAGTCATGTTCCAGGTTTGCATTTGTGGTTCCAAAGTTAAAGCTGCATAGTCCGATGAAATGTCAAATTTTCAAAACCAACGTAATTATCTAGATTTGATTCTACATATCTAACTTAGATGCTGGTGCACTTATTAATATTAAACATGTGTCGTCACATATAAGCAGCTAATGAATCAATTAATATAACCTGTCACTGCAGAAGCCCATGGTGTTAGAGTTTTGGCATACTTGCCAACATTAATTTAGCATGTTTCCATTTCAAATATCTCAAAAGTTGGCCGTTTAAATCAAAAGTTACTTCAAAGTAAAGTAAGGTAGATTATAATGAACAACATAATATGTTTATCTCAGAAAATGAGAGAAATTCAAAACTATCGGATTATGGCGCTTTAACCATTCAAAATAAAAGTTACTTTGAACTCAAATAAGGTCGTTTTTGTACCACCGCTCCAGCACAAAACTTAGATATCGGCTATTTGGAGACCTCATGTAATGTAGATTTTTATCAAAAAGGTAAAGCCCCAGTCAGACCTCACCGGATTGAGGAAACGGACAGAAAACGGACACTGTCCAGTGAAATACGCCAGTGTACGGTTTATATACGGTACCCATCCGGTTTTGAACATGCACAAAACTTGTACCGGACACCGCCGTACTGACGTGTACGGTTGATGTCCGTTTTAAGGCCGTTTTGTCCGTTTTGTCCGTTTCATGTCCGGTACCAGTCCATTACGTCTCCGGTTTGCTTCCTGCAGTGTCCGTTGACGGTGCTGCGGGAATTTGGTCCGGCAGTTTTCGGCACGTCCGTGATCAGTCCGCTTGGTGTCCGGTTGGTGTCCAGTGGTTGTCCGGTTGGTGTCCGATTGGTGTCCGGTTGGTGTCTGGTTGGTGTCTGGTTGGTGTCTGGTTGGTGTCTGGTTGGTGTCCGGTTGGTGTCTGGTTGGTGTCCGCTCCATCCGGTTGACATTCGGTTGCGGTCCGGTTCTCGTCTGGTTCTCGTCTGGTTCTCGTCCGGTAGTTATTCGTTAATCTCCGTTCCTCGTCCATTTAGCGTTTGTTTCATCCGGTGCATTTCGGAATATTTTGGTACATTTCGGTACATTTTGACATCAGACACCAATGGACTAGACAATTCTTTGTCTGGTGATGTCGGTACTCAGTCCGGTAAGGTCTGACTGGGCCTTAATATATTCATTTTAAAATGTCAGAGAAATCCAAAACCATCGCTCTGTGTAACTTTAATTTATGAACATTTCTACCCAAATAAAGCGATCGATATAGGGGAGTGGTCGATCTGTGCAGGTGGTCGGTTAGAGAGGTTTTACTGTATTATATACCAAATGATACAACGAATAGCAGTAACAAATAGAATAGTAATAATAACTCCCTTCCGCACATTTCTTCCGTCCTCATATGACCTTAGATGTTGCTAGGACGTAAAACAACAACACACAAACAACCATCCACGCCTTTATATTCGCATAATGTTTTACATCACATATAATATACACACACATATAAATTTTACCTCGGTAAACAGCCTCAGGCTAGCCTCAGGCTAGGGAGAGGTAAGCACGTCCGGTACCAGCAATTAGCATATACAACTCACGACTGGATAACGTGTCGTTGGGTTGCTCCGGCAAAATTAGTCTACATACAAGCAAATACGCAGTAAGTATAATAAAAACTGTGGTTAGCTTAATTATGATGCATTAGAGCATCATTATGGAAAGTTTAGACTTTCGTTGGTCCATTTTGACGAGTTATTTGGTTATAAACAACCAAGGATAGAACACTCGAGTGGGTTTCTCGAAGGAACCAAACCGGTCATTAGCGGTTATGTCAACACCCGGGTCACCGTGTGACTATGGGTAGAGATGTGGGTTTCGCCCTATCTCATGTGGAAATTCTCTCGTACTCTAATAGAGAGTAATGTTGGAGATGCTCCTGGGTTTCTTTTATAGACTCCCCTAGACAAAACTTTTTCAGGCGTTTCTCCGAGTTTCGTAGCATTTTCTCCAACTTGTTGACGTAGTAGTCACAGGTGGGAGAAGTGTGCGGAACAGAGGGATGGGCGGGCCGATACACTGGTCCCGACCCCGCGTAAGGTTTGGGCTTGACCCACAACCCACGCACAAATTTAGCTTATTACGCCTGTGTTATAACGGTATAAACACGTTCTCTAACACCAATAGATGTCCAAATGAGTTTGAAACAACCATATTGTGACATATATATATACCGGGACTGACCAAAAATCTTTGTTTCAGTTCCCGATGGCCACGAAGCGGAGTAAGCGCGGTGCAGCAGCAGCCGAGGGGCGTGTTCCGAGTGGATTGGACGAGGAGTACGACTCCTCACCCGTGTTGTCGGCAGGGCCTTCGACACAGCCCGGGCCGCATATCCTCTCCGACCCGGACGAGGACCGCCAGTGCCTGATGTGCCTGCGCCCTCCAGATGGAGGCTCGCTTTGCAAGATTGGAAAGCCACATCTTGACTGCCAAATCGCCTGTGTCTCGGAAGCGGCGTAGGCCGAGTGTCCAAGAGGATTCATTTGAGGATTTCTTGGACACAGACCCGGCGGTGGAGCTTAAGCTCCTCCTCCTCCTTCTCCTAAACGGAGGAAGAAGAAGAAACAGGTGATTTCTTCGGGTGATGAATTCACCAAGAGCGGGCAGAGACTGGTTTTGCGCAAAAAGCGAAGACTAAGTCCAAAAAGAAGAAGAGGAAGAGGAAATATTCTTCTTCTGAGTCGTCCACTGAGTCTACTTCTACGGAATCAGACTCAGACACCGTATATGAAGGGTCTATGCGGACATTGGCACTAAAGTGGCTAAGAAGGTGGAGAAGCCAAAGGCTAAGCGGGTTAAAACCACTACGCTTATGCGCGAGACCGTGAATGGTCATTTTCGCACGTTCAAACCGGCGGAGGTTATCTCCAAGTTAGGAGATGAGTTAACAGGCATAAAGGGTGTTCCCACCTCCATCATTAAAGAAATGGATCGGGATGTCAATATGACGGATGACCGTAAGAAGTTTGAGGATGTGTTGCACACAGTGCATAAGGCAGTGTTGGCTACCCTAACAGCTATTGTTCCTGTGGCTAATAGGATGCAGAGTGAAAAATAAGTTCTCGTCTTTGGCTAAGACAATGGACAAAGGCATTGCAGTGTTAGCGGCGGCAGGTAATTACCTGTCGTATTCGAAGATATGAAAATGTCTTCAAGTCAGTTTGCACAAGATGCTGGCAAAGAAGTGGCTCGCTCTAAGAAGGTTACCGATAATGAGGGGAAGGAGTTTACGCTCTATCTTGCTCCAGAGCCGATTAAAGGGAAACCTTTAGATAATACCAAGATGTTTGGCGGTCAACTACAATACCTCTATAAAGAGGTAGAGACTGCAGCCAAGAGTGGCAAAAACATGGATGGCAAGAAGAAACAGGAAGTTCCTCGTTTCAAAAAGTCACGAGGGGATTTTCGTCCACGACGGTTCACCAGAGGAACCAGACCGAGTTCAAACTTCGGTCAAGGGTTTCGGGGCCGGGGCGCTCGCCCAGGCTGGACCGACAACACCGCACGGCCAATAGGCCGAGGGTTCAACTCGTCGAGACCTTTCCCCAGGGGCGGGTCCAAGTAGAGGTCCAAACACAAACTTTACAAGTCCCTGCAGCCTCTAAAAACACACAAACTGTAAGCAACTTTGTGGCTGGTAATATTAGTAATCATATTTCTGAGTGGCACAAAATTACTAGTGACCAAGAAATTATAGAAATAGTTAGGGGTGTTCAAATTCCCTTTACACAAATTCCTGTACAAAGTATAATACCTTTTCCATATAACATTCAACCAGTTGAACGAGACGCACTAACTAAACAGGTACATAAATTCTTTGAGAAAGGAATTATACAAAAAGTGACACACTGTTCAGGACAGTTTATTTCAAACATTTTCTCGAGACCGAAGCCTAATGGTGATGTTCGAATGATCCTGGATTTAACAATCCTTAATAAAAGGGTGGAATATCGACATTTTAAAATGTTCTCTCTAGATACGGCACGAGATCTGATTACACCAGATGCGTGGATGGCTAGTGTTGATTTACAGGATGCATATTATACGCTTCCCATAATGGAACAATACCGAAAATTTCTTCGATTTATTTGGGATAACCAACTCTATGAGTTTACCTGTATGCCGAATGGCTTAGCTTGTGCGCCACGTTTATTTACTAAATTGCTTAAACCTGTTTTCTCGGTAATGGCGAGGAAGGGTCACATAATGTTTCCATACATAGATGATTCTTTTATTATAGCATCAACACAAATTGGTTGTGTGAATGCAGTTTTGGATTTATGTGCATTACTCACTAAATTGGGGTTTTATGTACATCAACAAAAGTCAGTGTTTAAACCAACAAAACAACTCAAATGTTTAGGGTTTATTCTGGATACACAGTCCCTTACAGTGTCGATAACAGAACAAAAACTAATTAAGTTTATGACTACAGCGACTCAGCTTATTAAGTTATCAAAGCCAAAAATTAGACAGGTTGCTGTTCTTATTGGCATAATGACCTCATATGCACCTGCTGTGTTATATGGGAAGGCCCATATTAAGTCGCTAGAAATAGATAAAAATTTAGCGTTAACACGAACTAAAGGCAATTTTGAGCGAAAGATGTTTATTTCGCAAGAAGGGTTACAGGATATTGGATGGTGGATGCAACATATAGCAAGTTCACCAAATCCAATCCGCATGGCGGAACCTAATACAGTAATTACTACTGATGCTTCGTTAGAAGGTTGGGGAGCTCATCGAGATGGGGTCACAACAGGAGGTAGATGGCTTGATGATGAAAAATCAGACTATATTAATGCACTAGAATTGCGTGCTATTTATCTGGGCTTACGTAGTTTAGTAAAGATAAATAAATCACAGGTTAGAATACTAACTGATAATACTACTGCCATGGCATATATTCGTAACATGGGTGGAACCAAATCAAAGTCTTGCAATCAGTTATCTAAACTGATTTGGAACTGGGCACAGGCTCAACAAGTCTGGCTGACTGTAGCGCATATTCCAGGGTCACAAAATACACTTGCAGATTATAAAAGTAGAAATTTCCATGACCATTTAGAGTGGTCTCTCTCTACACATTTGTTTAACTTCGTTTGTGAAAAATGGGGTACACCTGAAGTTGACTTATTTGCATCACGAAATAATAACAAGTTACCCTGTTATGTTTCTTGGCATCCTGAACCGGATGCTTGGAAAGTAGATGCGTTTGCTATTACCTGGGAAAATAATTATTTTTATATTTTCCCACCATTTAGCATTATCAGCCGAGTAGTGAGAAAAATCGGCTTGGAAGGGACACATGCGATACTGGTGGTGCCCGATTGGGACACGCAACCTTGGCTGCCAGCAGTTTCACAACTGGCAAAAGATCGTATACGATTCCCAAGAAAACTCGGGAATCTGACGCACCACGGACCGCTAGTGGTTCACGGCGACGTGTCAACGACGCCCCTATTGGCATTCCTTTTCTAAGGAAGCAGCTACAGCAATTTGGATTGGACAGAATTACTGAGGATAGGATAGTATCGGATGCCTGGAGGCCAGGAACTGTCAAAATGTATACAACCTATTTAAAGAAATGGGGTGTACATTGTTTGTTAATGAAAGTTAAGCCAACAAATCCAAAGATTTCACAAGTAGCTCGGTTTCTTCGTTCTCTAGAGGATGAAGGACTTTCCTTTGGATCGATTAATGCGGCGAGGTGTGCGTTATCAATTATATTACCTAGAATTGATGGCGAAACAGTTGGAAAACATTATGTTATTTGTTATTTACTTCGTTCAATTTATCAAAGGAATCCTCCAAAACCAAAGTATAGTCGGTTTTGGGATGTTTCTATAGTATTTAAGTTGTTTCAGGCTTGGCCTCACAACTCGTGGTTAGATATAAAACAGTTAGGTTTTAAGGTCGCGGTCCTGTTATTGTTAGTAACCGGACACAGAGGACAGACGATTGTTGCTTTATCCTTAACTGGATTAGAAATAGACAAGCAACAAGCTACGTTTGATTTAGAAAAATTGCTCAAATCGAACACGTTAGGTGACCCTTTATCAACGGTTCACTTAGACTGTTTTCCGAATGATCGGAAATTATGTGTTGTGTCGGCCATACGGGCTTATATATACAAGACAAAGGATTTACGTGCATCACAACAACTATTAGTGAGCTTTATAAAGCCACATAAGGCGATTTCACGAGACACACTTGCCAGATGGACAATTACGGTGTTGAAATTGGCTGGAGTGGATACGAGTAAATACTCTTCCCACTCAACTAGAGGAGCCATGGTCTCCAAGGCACGGGTGCTTGGTATTTCTGTGAAAAGAATACTAGCGCATGCAGGCTGGAAGACGGCTAAGTCGTTTGCAAAACATTATAATAAACGACTAGAAAAGCCTACCGGCGTTGCAAAGCGTCTTCTCGCCAACTAACAAGAATAGGTGAGAACAAAAATTTAGAATGTTATAATAATAAGAAAGAATGATATTAAGGATAAAAATGAATTATGTAAAGGTCTCCCTAGCCTGAGGCTAGCCTGAGGCTGTTTACCGAGGTAAAATAGTATAGTTATACGAGTCTTACCTTGGTACAGATGATGGATAACTGTTGTTTTACCGAGGTATAAGCCTC
The DNA here is from genome assembly GCA_030323885.1 of Branchipolynoe longqiensis. Taxonomy (NCBI): domain Eukaryota; kingdom Metazoa; phylum Annelida; class Polychaeta; order Phyllodocida; family Polynoidae; genus Branchipolynoe; species Branchipolynoe longqiensis. The sequence continues at coordinate 47,125,191 of CM059195.1, read as the reverse complement.
GGATAGATGTGGGCTAGGGCCCTCCCGCCACACCCTGCCACATCTATTCCGTTGGTGTACCTTTTCGGTAAAGTAATAGTATCCATTGTTTGAAAGTCATTTTTATCCTCAATAAGTAGGTTAAGATTGCTGGTACCGGACGTGCTTACCTCTCCCTAGCCCACATCTATCCGAGGCTTATACCTCGGTAAAACAACAGTTATCCATCATCTGTACCAAGGTAAGACTCGTATAACTATACTATATATATATTCGGGGGATATATATGAATAGTTCAGGCACAAAGCCATGTGAAGGTCAAATCAAAAATGGAGATAAGCATTGGAATCAATCCTACAAATGGTTAATTTTGTTATAATCCTACCCTTTTGTTCATTGCACCATAACCATATGATCATATGAGAAGTGTAATTAATGAGACTTACAATTATTTTTTCCGTGAAAGATCTTTGATTTAAACCACATTTTTTGGATTGCCGTTTACATGGTTTTGCGCCTGAATTCCTCATATATATATATATATATATATATATATATATATATATGTATATGATCTATAAGGTAGCCCTCGGATCTAGAGGTGTGGTGATAAAGCATTGCTTATGGTCCTCCCTGTGAGTCTATCGTGCAATATTAAGATCTTCTCCACACAGCCACCCGGCCTCCACACAGTGCACACAGTGCACACAGTGCACACAGTGCACCATAGATCAAGGCCCCCACCCCCTACCCTTACTCCCATTCACATCCCCCCACCCCACTCCCCCCACCCTCACCCTCACCCTCACCCCCACCCCACCACCACACCTCTCTCCTCCACTCCCCCCACCCTCACCCTCACTCCCACCACCAACCCCACTCCCACCCCCACTGCCACCCCCACTCCCCCACCACCACCCCCCACCCAAACCTCACTCACACTCCTACACCTACCGTGTCACACACACACTCCCACCCCGGCCGCTGCTCTCCTCATTCCCAACTACCTCAACCCCCAGCTCCCTCCACTTGGCTCCTGGCTCCTGACCTCCCCCCTCCCATCACCCCATCACCCGCCACCCACCGGCCCACGGTCCCTCCCCCCCCCCCCAATCGGCCCCACGGTCCCCCCTCCTCCTCCCCCCCCCCCCCCCCCGCCGGCACACGGGTCCACTGCTCGCGGCACCCGGTCCCCTTCACCCCGGCCCATGATCCCCGGACTCCTCCTCCCCGTCATACCTCTGCCCGCCCACCGGGAACCGCCCAGCATGCTCCCCGCCTACCGTGTTCATTGCCCTGTGAAGAAAGGACTCGCCGGCTTGACTGAGCGTTAACCACGGTGAAAGCGGCAGTAAATTCGGTCCACCCAAATTCGCGTCTCGCCCCGCCCCGCCCCCCCCCCCCCCCCCCCCGCCCCGCCCCGCCCCCCCCCCCCGCCCCGCCCCGCCCCGCCCCGCCCCCGCCCCGCCCCTGCCCCGCCCCGCCCCGCCCCGCCCCGCCCCGCCCCCGCCCAGCCCCGCCCCGCCCCGCCCCTCCCCTCCCGCCCCGTTTCCCACATCGTCTGCCGGAACACCTCCCTGCCCCCCGCCCGCCCCCGCCAAACCACCCGTACAAACAGTCACGTGATATTACCGTCGCACACGCGAGTTCTGTGGCAGTCACGCGTGTGGCTCCATCATCAATCAATGCTGGAACTACGGTCCGGCGTGACGTAATGGCCGGTCGTCTATCAATTTCATCCCCCGTCCCCAGTCCCCACCCTCTGCTCCCCAGATACCCCCAGCGCACCTTACCAGCTCCTGTCCACCCCGCCCTCATTGCACTCCCCACCATTCCCGCGGTCTCTGACGTCCCCGCCCTCTCCACCCTCTCTGCACTCTTCACCCTCTCTGCCCTCTCCGCCCTCTCCCCCTCTCCACCCTCTCCACCCTCTCCACCATCTCCACCCTCTCTGCCCTCTCCACATTCTCTGCCCTCGCCACCCTCTCTGCCATCCCCGCCCTCTCCAACCTCTTTGCCCTTTCTACCCTCTCCACACACTCTGTCTTCTCCTCGCACTCCGCCCTCCCCGCTCTCCCAGCTGTTCCCACCCTCCAGACATTCCCGACCTCCATGCCCTCTGTCCTCTCGGCCCTCACGGCGCTCACTTCCCTCACTGCTCTGCCTGCCCTGACTGCCCTTGCTGCCCTCACCATGCTCACCACCCTCTCCACCCTCACTGCCCTCTCCACCCTCTCCACCCTATCCACCCTATCTGCCCTCTACACCCTCTCTGCCTTCCCCACCCTGTCCAATCTCTTCCCGCTTTCCACCCTCTCCACACTCTGTCTTCTCCCA
>CM059195.1:47066504-47122375 GCA_030323885.1 Branchipolynoe longqiensis | reverse complement strand
GGAAAGGGTCGGTAAGGGGGTAGGGAGAGAGGGGGTGAGGGATGGTGAGGGGGATGATTGAGGGTGGGGGGAGGGATACGCTGAGAGAGGGGGTAACGGGAGGTGTGAGGGATGGGGAGGGTGAGGGGTGGGGAGGAGGTGGGGGAACCGGTGAGGAGGGGGTGATGGAGGCGGTGAGGAGGGGGTGAGGGAGGGGGCAAGGGAGGTGGGGAGGGAAAGGTCAGTGTAGGGAAGGGTGTGACAGATGGGGTGTTTGTGAAGGAGGGCAGCGTTTGAGGAAGGGGATGAGGAAGGGGACGACGGAGGTGTGTGGGAGGGCTGCTGGCGAGGCAGGGGAGGGGATGGTGGATGATTGGTGATTGGGTGATTGGGTGAGAGGGCAAGCGAGAGAGGGAAGTAAGAGGGAGTGTGTGAGAGATGGGTTGAAGGGGGGTGGTGTCAGGTGGGTTGATGGAAAGGAGGTGGGGCGGTGGGGGTGCGTGCGGGTAAAGGGATGAGGGAGGGATACGAGAGGGGTGGGCAGGGGGTGAGATGGTGAGGGGGCAGGAGTGGGAGATGTGAGCGAGTGCGGGGGAAGGAGTGGGAAGGGTGGGGAGGTGATGGGGAAGGAGTGGGAAGAGTGGGGGAGTGAGGGGGAAGGAGTGGGAAGAGTGGGGGAGTGAGGGGGGAGGAGTGGGAAGGGTGGGGGAGTGAGGAGGAAGGAGTGGGAAGGGTGGGGGGGGGGAGTGAGGGGGAAGGAGTGGGAAGGGTTGTGCGAGATACGCAATGCGCTTGCACAATTTCCCGATATTTAGTATATTGGTTATGAAGAACTATTCTATAATCAAATGAAAATGGTCTATATAATGATAAATAGTATGTAAAACCAAAGGTATATGGGATTGTGTGGAGTTGGTAATCTATTCTGGAGTTAGTATGGAGATTAGGTATTAATATAGATAGTGAGAGAGGGTCACTTCTTGACATGTGAGAAGGTCACTTCTTGAAATGTGAGAGAGTCTTTGGAACTCTCGTCACATACCCCCTCCCCCCCAAGTGTTATTTACGGATCATTGCACACCCAGCCACAACAGTGCACTGTAGAACTACACTCCATGCCTTGGTTACAAGGTTCTAGACCCTCATTGGTTGATATAAGAATGCCTGTTATTGATTGGAGGATTTGATCATGTGTGTACAAACATCTTGATTCCTGAAGCTATATATATATATAATAAATGAGGGAGTCTAACTCTCCTACCTTTCACTCTATATCTGCTTTCCTTCCTTGCCTGTAGTGATTTCCTATTAGCCTATCTACATCACTCAAACTGCCAGCCATCGACTTTACACGCTGATTTACATGATCTTTAACTTGCAATGCATGCTTGTTACAAAAGACGGCCTTTACCAACTTACCAACGGCTAAAGGGGCGGTGGCCTTTGCTTTGTTCTGTTGACGCCTGCACGAAATCACCGTCTCCATATACTACTCACAGAACCTTAGTTAGACCAGAGAGCGTGTATATAAACAGATGAGAGGGACAACTCCCGCGAAAAACGGTAACACAGGCTACAGTGGCGTTCCTGGCGGTTAGTGTTGAACAAGCCTTGAGTTTGCCGGTACGCTCAGTGCAAAACATTTGTTTTTATTCAAAATTAATAGAAATCCAGAACCCTAACCTTATAAATTCAATATAATCTTGTTGGTAAACATGTTTTCTATATGTGTACTAAGCGCTTGTTTCTATTTGGTGTAGTTTTAGAGATATTTCACTTTTTCTGTAGGAAGATTGCACACGACCATTGACAATGCCTTGAGTTTGCCGTACGCGTAGTGAAAAACATCAGTTTTATTCCAAATTAATAGAAATCCAGAACCCTAACCATATCAATTTAATATAATCTTGTTGGTAAACATGTTTTCTATGTGTATTCCAATCAGTTTGTTTCTAGGTGGTGTAGTTTTAGAGATATTTCACTTTTTCTGGATGAAGATTGCACACGACCATTGACAATGCCTTGAGTTTGACAGCTGTGTCATACCCTGTTCAACAACCACCACTTGGAGCGCCACAGTCGGCAGATGTTACATGCTCTAGTATGGGAGTTGTCCCTCTCATCTGTTTATATACACGCTCTCTGGTTAGACCTACACTGCAATTTACTGACTGTTCATCTGCTCTGGGAAGATATTGTAGTTTATGTGTGTGTGTTTTATAGTAGGTTGTACTGACCTCTCGGGCAAAGAGGCGCATAGACAGGTAGGCGTGGACAGTGTGGTAACATCAGGGATCCCTAGGTGGTATTATGGTTTGGCAACAGGCCCGGAATGCAAACTTTGTTTGTTGTTTGTTTGTTGTTGAGTTACGTCCTAGCAACGTCTAAAGTCATATCAGGACGGGGTATGTGGAAGATGTGGATTCAGGTCCTGCTCTAGGCGCAATATTTCCCATTTTCATCACCCTCCCCACAACAATTAGTGTGCATCCTAGCAACATGTAAGGTCACATCAGGACAGGTACTGAGTTGTGACAGTACATGCACACTTGTGGCAACTTTATAGTATTGCGACACTAGGAGGCCAGGCTGCCAGCACCATTATGTGATATCCCACATAGTCACATTATCTTCAATACTGAGCTAACCAGTCCTTGTCCTATCCTATTAGTGATGAGCGTCAGGCTAGGAAGTGACAAGTATCAATTGTGCAAGTCTTTGGTTTGACTCGACCGGACGCGCTCTAACAATTCGGCCTTCGCCTCCGGTATGAGTATGTGTCTTTGTATACAGTCAGATTGGCTTTAAAAAAGTATCTTCATGAGAAACAGAGGAATATTTACGCTGCAGACCAGGATTAACTGCAGTAGTAATTGCAAAATAATTAAGTCAGATTATTTTTAATATTTAGGTCAATGGGTAAGGACTAAAAAATGTTCCTTAATAAAAAGTTAGTAGTGCCAAAATATATGGTTGAACTCCTAGTGACATTGACATTGTATTCATGTAGGCAGTTCTTTAAATATGATAATTATGTAATTATGTTGCAGGCACGTATGTGGTTCTTTAAGTATGACGTATATTTGTAATAGGAATCGGTGGAATGATGTTGTGCTCATGTAGGTGGTTCTTTAAAGATGATATATGTCTGTTATAGGAATCACGCTAATGATATTGTGCTCATGTAGGTGGTTGTTTAAAGATGATATATATATGTTATAGGAATCATGGTAATGATATTGTGCTCATGTAAGTGGTTCTTTAAATACAACATATATCTGTAATAGGAATCGTTCTAATGATGTGCTCATGTAGAGTGGTTCTTTAAATATGACATATATCTGTAATAGGAATCGTTGTAATGTTGTGCTCATGTAGGTGGTTCTTTAAATACAACATATATCTGTAATAGGAATCGCGCTAATGATATTGTGCTCATGTAGGTGGTTCTTTAAATACGATATATATCTGCAATAGGAATCGAACCAATGATATTGTGCTCATGTAGGTGGTTCTTTAAATACTATATATATCTGCGATAGGAATTGTGCTAATGATATTGTGCTCATGTAGGTAGTTCTTTAAATACGATATATATCTGCTAGAAAAATTGTGCTAATGATATTGTGCTCATGTAGGTGGTTCTTTAAATACGATATATATCTGCTATAGGAATAGTACTAATGATATTGTGCTCATGTAGGTGGTTCTTTAAATACGATATATATCTGTAATAGGAATTGCGCTAATGATATTGTGCTCATGTAGGTGGTTCTTTAAATATGATATATATCTGCTATAGGAATCATACTAATGATATTGTGCTCATGTAGGTAGTTCTCGTAAATACGATATATATCTGTAATAGGAATCGCGCTAATGATATTGTGCTCATGTAGGTGGTTCTTTAAATATGATATATATCTGCTATAGGAATCGTACTAATAATATTGTGCTCATGTAGGTGGTTCTTTAAAGACGATGTATTCCTAGAACATTTAAATGTGTCGTAATTGGCATCTTGCAGCCAGTTAGGTTTTCCTTTTTCTATCCTTTCTCTCTTTTTCCCTGTTTATTTCTTTGTTTGTGATATATTATTTGTTCTTGCACTTTTATATATTATAGCAATATGTTTCGCTGTATTTCAAGATATGAACAAGACACTTAAATATGTATTTAATGGAACCATATTCGAATAGTTACCCACTGTGGCACTGAACTACACCACCAACTTTGCTAAAATTGAAAATTCACCAATGTTGGCTAGTAATGGGTCCATTGGCAGTGTAATGACCTTGTAGAGGGCATTGTCTCTCGCTGGTTAATGACCTTTGCTGGTCATCAAAACGCTGGGCGCTGGGAACATTCGCACAAAATGAGAGCCCTGGGAGGAAGGTGCCTGTCTGATGGTGTGTGTGGGTGTGTGGTGTATGGGTGTGGGTGGGAGTGTGGATGGGTTGGATGGGTGGGATGTATGGGGTGGTGTGTGTGGGGTGGTGTGTGTAGGGTTATGGCATGTGTGTGGTTGGTAGGGTGTATGTGTGGGTGTGGGTGTGTAGGATGTATCTGTGTGGAGGGAGGGTATGTGTGTATGTGGTATGTGTGTCGGTGTGTGTGGGTATGGGTTGGTTGGTGAGAGTTTGTGGATGTGTGTGGGCGTGTGTGTGGGGGGGGGTTAGATGTATGTGGGTGTGCGCGTAGGTGGGTGTGAACGAGATGTGTGTTATCTGTGTGTGTGGTGTGTGTATGAGTGTGGGTGGTGTGTATCTGGGTGTGGGGTGAGTGGTGGGTGTGTGGGTGGGTGTGTATGTGCGGGATGTAGTGTGTGTGTATCTGAGTTTGGGGTGTGTGGTGGATGTGGGTGTGTGGGTGTGCGAGTGTGGATGTGGATGTGGGTGGGTGTGGGCGTGGGTGTGGGTGTGGGTGTGTGGGTGTGTGGCGTGTGTGGTACGTGTGTCCGTGTGTGTGGTGTGTGTGGCGTGTGGTGTTTGTGGTGCGTGTGGTGTGTGTGGTGCGTGTGCTGCGTGTGGGGTGTGTGGTGTGTGTGGTGTGTGTGGTGGGTGTGGTGTTTGTGGTGGGTGTGGTGTGTGTGGTGTGTGTGTTTGTGTATGGAGTGCATGTGGCGTGGGTGGGTGCGTGTGAGTTGTGGTGGTTGTGTGTGAGTTGTGGTGTGTCCGTGTTAGTTGTGGTGTGTGCGTGTGGAGTGGGCATATATGTATGTGTGTGTGGGTGGGTGTACGTGTGTGTGGGTGTGTGCGTGCGTGTGAGTTGTGGTATGCACGTGTGGAGTGTGTGGCTATGTGCGTGTGTGTATGTGTGTGTATGTGTGTGGGTGTGGGTCTGTGCGTGTGGAGTGTGCGTCTATGTGCGTGTGTGTATGTGTGTGTGCTTGTGTGTATGTGTGTGTGAGTTGTGTTGTGTGCATGTGAGTTGTGGTATGTACGTGTGGAGTGTGCGGCTATGTGCGTGTGTATGCGTGTATGTGTGTGGGTGTGGGACTGCGCGTGTGGAGTGTGCGTCTATGTGCGTGTGTGTATGTGTGTGTGCTTGTGTGTATGTGTGTGTGAGTTGTGTTGTGTGTGTGTGAGTTGTAGTATGTATGTGTGGAGTGTGCAGCTATGTGCGTGTGTATGCGTGTATGTGTGTGGGTGTGGGTGTGCGCGTGTGGAGTGTGTGTCTATGTGCGTGTGTGTATGTGTGTGTGCGTGTGTGTTTGTAAGTTGTGGTGTGTGCGTGTGAGTTGTGGTATGTACGTGTGGAGTGTGTGGCTATGTGCGTGTGTGTATGTGTGTGTATGTGTGTGGTGTGGGTGTGCGCTGTGGAGTGTGCGTATATGTGCGTGTGTGTATGTGTGTGTATGTGTGTATGTGTGTGAGTTGTGGTGTGTGTGTGTGAGTTGTGGTGTGTGCATGTGAGTTGTATTTTGCCTGTGTGGAGTTTGCATCTATGTGCGTGTGGGTATGTGCGTGTGGGTGTGTGGGTGTGGCTGGTGGGGTGGGGAGATCGCCCTTGGTGGAAGGGTGGAGGGCGAATTATAAGACCTCGTGAAATTAGCTTCAGTTAGGGGCAAAGGCGGCTCTTAATGGTAGGGCAGGGAATGGGGTGGTGGATGAGTGGATGTGGTTGCGCAGTGTGTGGGCGGTGGTTGCCTGGGTGTGTATTAGGGCGGTGACATGGGGTCTACCGTGATGTGCTGGGGTAGTCGGACAGTTGTGTGGTTGTGGCATGGTGTGGTGGTATGCGGGTATGATAATAGAAAATTAGTTTTATGTAACGACGCTTCTAGAGCACATTGATTTTTTCATTAGCTATTGGATGTGAAGCATATGGTCATACTGACATATTTCTTTGGAGGAAACCCACTGCTGCCGCATAGGCTACTCTTTCCGATAAGCAGCAAGGGGTCTTTTAAAGGCACTTTCAGACAAACAGGACTGCACACGCCACAGCCTTTGATGAACCAGTTGTGAATCACTGGTTGGAACGGAGAATAACACAAACTGCAAATATGTCCACTGAGCAGGATCGATCGGATGACCCACACCTCCTTCAGAGGTGGACACTCTGCTGCCTGAGCTACGTCCCGTTCCCTCGTATGATAATAGAGTGGTGGTGTGGTGGTTCGGTGGTGTGATGGTTTGCTGATGTAATACGTTGGTGGTGAGATGGTGTGACGGATTGATGGGTCAGTGGTGTAATGGTTTAGTGCTAGGATTGTTCAGTTGTGTGATTTTGGCTGTGTGAGGTGGATTATTTGATGGATTGGAGGCATTTTCATGAAGGGGTGTGTGTGCAAGTCGTACAGTGTCCACTATGAATCCATCTGACAGGTATGTTATTCTGGGTCTGGATTTGTTGTTGGTTTACGTCCTAGCAACGTCTAAGGTCATATCAGGACGGGTACCGACTTGTGAGATATTTCACATTTTCTATATGAAAATTACTCACGGCCATTGACAATGCATTGAGTTTGCCGATATGCGCAGTGCAAAACATAAATATTATTCAATCTACACGCTTAGCCGTTTAAAATAAAGTTACTCCATGTTATTGTAATGACCAGATACGGTGGTCTAGTCGGTATAGCGCAGGCTTCCGTGCGGAAGGTCGGTAGTTCGAGTCCCGGTCGAGTAAAAACGATAAATTATCAAATTGATACTTATCGCTTCCTAGCCTTGCACTTGGCATTATAATGATAGTGCAAGGACTGGTTATCTCAGTTATCTCAGGTTATCATGTTGTCGGCGGACTGATCTCCCAGCACTATAAAGTCATCATGAGTGCGCACCATCATAAGTCAGTACCTGTCTTGATATAATCATGATATAATCATATATATAGTGAGCAGAGTGACAGTTGGCTCATGGTGTAGAGGAGGCAGGGAGGAGAGAATGCCCGCTCTGCAGTGAATAACATGGACGATAAGATGGTTAGAGAGAAACATTAAGGGGCTGCCGTTATTTATATCCACATAATAAATGATATAGTCCATACATTGCCAGAACGTAAAAGTTATAACAACAGATTAAAAAGTATAGCTATTGGAAAGTAGGTTGTCGCGATTAACCTAACATAATTATCTCTAAATAAGGCGGAAATTCCAGACCACCTAACTATGCATCTTTAATGCACTAATGGACTGCATATGGTGCGGTTAGTGTGTTGACAGTGTACATGGGAGGGTGTACCCGGTGGCAAGGGCAGGAGAGTGCTGGGTAGGTGTGGCTGGCATATGTTGAACATTATTGATGATGACATACATGTATAATTGGAATTATGTGTGTGTGAGGGGAGGTGGTGGTGGTGGTGGTGGAGTGTGGGATGGGGGGGGGGGTGGTCTGTGGTGGTGTGTGAGGGATGGTTGTGAGAAGGGGTGCGAGCAGTGGTGGGTGTGTGAGGGGTGGTTGTGTCTGTGAGCTGATGGACATGCGAAATATTCAACCTAGACTAGAACAGGTTTCAAACCCTCACCATTCCGGAGTTCGCGTCCGGGGGTGGCGTACTAACCGTTACAGTACCGAGCCTCCCTGGTGCAATCACCTTATCCTCGCCTACCTGTCTAAATGGTTGGTTGGTCATTGGGTTTTTGAGTTTTACATCCTGGCAACATCTAAGGTAATATCAGGACGATTACCGACATGTGGCAGTGCAAAGTCATGGTGACTTTATAATGCTGCCCCACTGGGAAATCAGGCTGCCAGCACCATGACCTGATACCACTCAGTTAAATTATCCTGACAATGTGCTAACCATTCCTTACCGTATTCTATTAATGCCAAGCACCAGCCTAGGAAGCGAGAAGTATCAATTTTATAAGTCATTGGTTTGACTCGACTGGGAACCAAACTCCCGATCTCCCGCATGCGAGGTTTGCGCTGTACCGATTCGGGCACCGCGCTCGCTAACACAGTGAGATCCGGTTAGTGATGTTAGTGATCTTAGTGTTGTTAGTGTTGTTAATGGTGTTAGTGTTGTTAGTGGTGTTAGTGGTGTTAGTGGTGTTAGTGGTGTTAGTGGTGTTAGTGGTGTTAGTGGTGTTAGTGGTGTTAGTGTTGTTAGTGGTGTTAGTGGTGTTAGTGATGCTAGTGTTGCACCATGTGTATTATAACATAGACTATAAGGCAACCCCAATAATCTTAAAATTTACATTAAGTGATATTTTGCTTTGGTCGTAATGCGAAGCATTGCGTTTGATGCGAGGAGAGGAAGAGACCCTCCCCCGCCCCGGGCTGTCGCGCAGCGTTCTCGCCTCACGCGACACCGCCGCTCCCTCCCCCGCCCCAGGCTGTCGCGCAGCATTCACGCCTCGCCCGACGCCCGCTGCTCACCGTCCCCTCGCCCTCCCCCAGGCCGGCAGCATTCACACCTCACCTGCCGTTGCCCCCTACTCCTCCTTTATAAGGTCGCCCGCCGGCCTCCCTCAGGCACTCGCCCTCCAGCCGCCGTCCTGCTCTCTACCCTTTTTCCTCCACCCACCCATCTCTCTAAAATACTCTCTTTTCAGCTGGTGGAGGGCTCCTCGGCACCCCCTCGCTGACCCTCTACAAACACTGACTCGGCCCCCTAAGGGCACCCTGCACTTACTCCTGAGTTGCTCCTCATGGGCCCCTCTCTTCTTCATTGCTCCTCATGAGCCTGTACATACTCTTGACTTGCTCCTCATGAGCCCCTCTATTGTGCATTGCTCCTCATGAGCCTGTTTATCCTCTTCTGTATACTGTTCATGTTCGGGCGTCAATAAACGCCTGCTTTTCCACTCCTGCCTTCATCTCTTCCTTTTCGCGCATCTCACTATTTTCAAGTCTGTAATATGCCCTAGATTCAGTCATTGAGGACAGTCATTAGTATTAGATAACATTAATGCCCACAGTGTGACAACCAAGACCATAAAGCTATGTTTATGTCCTAAATAACTCATAGAGAATAGTTTCTTTTAAACTATGCAAATTCTTACTAGAGTCATATTTGACGATAATAATTTTGAATAAGTACAATTCTGTTGGCCATGTTACAGCACCTTTGACTATGGTGAGCAGGTGACAAGCGATGTTTATAATTTACTGTTGTTACCATCATTTGCTTATTGTCTAGATAAATCAGATTCTAGGTTATTATTATCTGAACTAAAAGTGTAGAATTTTGTTGTGTCATTAAATGGTTGTAACCACATTTACTAACTGTACTTAGCACTAGGTGGGTCGGCATCCTACAAGACGTCACCCATTAATCATACCCTAGTGCATTTCAGCCACACGCTTAAATACGCCTGTAAGAACTGCGTCGTGTGCATATTAATTTATCATTAAATGATTGTAACCACATTTACCGACTGTACTTAACACTACTCGGGAAGGCATCCTACAAGACATCACCCGTTAGTGATACCCTAATGCATTTCAGCCACACCCTTACACGCCCATCGCACCAAGCTAGTTCTCAAAATATCCGACCCGTTCTAAAACAGGGTAGAACATGGCCGCCGAAAATTGTGAACATGCTCAAAGTTCTAGAGCACCCTTCCATCCTTGCCCGTCCATGCAGTTCATAAAAGGTTTGTAAAACATTGCTACTACGTTCACTACATTCACTACGTTCGCACACAGTTTGAGCCTGTTCAGCAACATTTTCAAGAACGTAGTAAGAACTACTTTGGTGTGATTGGGGTATTAAATATCCCTGTCAGCATGCTGCTGTGTGCAAATCCAAGTGGACACTTTCCCTTAAAAGATGAGCTACAGCGAAATGCGACAAGAAGTTCACCAAGTTAATGATGCATCTGTTGATGGTTTTGAGTTTCTGGCATATTTCCTTTTAGATAAATGTATTAGGATTATTATTATAATCAAGTCTACTTTAGTGTGAAGTAACTTTTATATTAAATGGCTAACATTATAGATAAAATAAGTAAAATCATATCAAATTAATGTTGCTACCCATCTCAAAAGGCTTGCCCTCATAGGCTTCAAGTGGTAGGTTGTTTGTTGGACTATTAATTCCTAGCAAGATAGAAGGTCATCAGGACGGTAGATTTAAGTAGGAACATGGCCTCTTAACTTTACTTAGCATACTCCCACCCCCCCTTCTACGCAGAACAAAACATGTTTAATAATTAAAGTCCATAAGGTAGATATGCATGATGCGCAGCGAAGGAGGAAGTGAAAGCAGGAGTGGGAGAAAAGCACACTTTATTAAATGTCAAGTGGGGGTGGGAGGGGGGGGGCAATGTACAATGATGGGGAAGGTAAATGTCATCATCATCATGCTGTCGGTCGCGATGCGACAAAGACTGCTTTCATTACTTGACTGCCGCTCTCCATTTAGCTCTCTGCTGTGAGAGTTGTGTCCATGAGTCGGTCTTAATGTCTCTCAGCTTCAGGTTTCTCTTGATGGTATCTTTGAACCGGAGACGGGGGCGCCCTCTCTTTCTGTAGCCAGAAGACAGTTGAGAATAGAGGATCTGCTTTGGTAGCCTGTCTGATGACATCCTCATGAGGTGTCCAGTCCACCGGAGATTCTTTTTGATCAGAAGATCTTCCATAGAGGGCAGCCCCATCCGTTCGAGTATTTCCTTATTCGTCACTTTGTCCTTCCAGGTTAGCCTCATGATTGAACGCAGATGTCGCATCATGAAGGCATGCAGCTTTTTCACCTGCTGTCTGTACACTGTCCAGGCCTCGGCTCCGTATAGTAGGGTGGATAGCACGATTGCGCGGTAGATCTTACCTTTGACCCGAATGGACACATGGTGGTTGTTCCAGAGTCTCTGGCGTAGTCGGCCGAAAGATGCGCTAGCCTTGGCCATCCTCCTCAGTATCTCAGCATCAATGTACAATGGATAAATAAAGTGCATGAGGAATTGAAATGTCAGAGTGTCATTTTATGGGATGGGCCCCGAAGAGCCCTCCGCCCTAGAAGATATAGGTAAGATAGTAAGGGTGAGTGGGTGGAGAACATTGGTCGTGTAGTGTGTCTGGCAGGGCGAGGAGGCAGAGTGGAGAGGGAAAGCTGGGACGCAGGTTATAAGGAGGGAGGAGAAGGGGGGGGGGAGGGGGGGGGTTGTTATGCATCCCAACGGTCGGCGGCGGAAATGGAGGGGGGGGTACTCCTCCTTCACTGCGAATCAAGCGCAATGCAAGCGTTACGATCAACCAAGGTTAACGATCTGGCAACAATCAAAATCATGTAAATGCTTAGTTTCCACACAATTTGATTCTTCCATCGGATTATGCAGCTATTAATTAATAAATTAATTAAGTGTTTTATTGATTGTATTGATTGCCAACGCCAATTTACGGACCCTTTCATAGAATTCATTTCAGGTGGAAATAATCTCAAATATGATGGCTCCCATTTCACTTTAAATACCCAGACAAAACGATGGAAATCACATTGAAGAGCAACTTTTAGAATCAACTTGCATATTACCAAAGAGAGGAACAAAGGCTGCCTAAACAGCAACTGAGGTTTCCGGGGGATATTGGGATTCTTGAATGAATTATGTCCTGATTCGGTTGGCAATTAACTTGAATCTCGATTCGGTTGGTTGGTTGATTGTTGAAGTTTTAAATGTTGGCAACATTTAAGGTCATATCAGGACCGGTACTGTCTTGTGACCATGTACACTCATGGCAACATAATAGTGCTGCCCCACTGGGAAATCAAGCAGGCAGTACCATGACCCAATATCCTACTCAGTCACATTATCCTGACACTGCGCTAAGCAGTCCTTGCCCTATCCTAGTAATGCTGAGTAACAGACTAGGGAGCAACAAGTACCAATTCTACAAGTCATTGGTTTGACTCGACTAGGAACCGAACTCCCGACCTTCAGCACTCGAGGCCCGCGCTCTACCAATTAAGCCACCGCGCCCGGTGGCCCAGGTGGAAATAATCTCACAAAACGATAGAAAGGATATTGAAGAGCTATTTTTAGAATCACCTGGCAGCTTTCCAATGAGATGAACAATGGCTGCATATACAGCACGTGAACGTCTTCTGGGATATTGTGATTCTTGAATGAATTCTTTCCTGATCCGGTTGGCAATTCAATTGAATCTGGAGTAGGTTAAGGTCCCTTGGAAGATTGGACGAGATGGAATGGCCGAATGAGTTGAGTGTCCTTAAATGCACGGTTTTGAACCCTGGTCCAGTCAAACAGATGACTTAAGAAATGTATACTTGTGGCTTCCTACCCATGTGCTCGGCATTATTGGACAAGGACTGGTTGGCTCAATGTCAGCATAATGTGAGTGAGTGGGATATTGGGTCATGGTGCAGGTGGCCTGCTATACCAGTGGGGCACCACTAGAAAATCACCATAAGTGCACACTGTTAGAAGTCAGTACCCATCCTGATATGACATTGCTAGATGTTGCCAGATCATTAAACTCCAACAATCATACTTGGTTGATGGTAATTTCAAACGCATCCTCATCAGCAACTTCCTTAGGATGATAATCGCAAGGGGCTGCAATTTCCACGCCTTGATTTGCAATGTCAGCAAAAGCAATTGTGACGTTCAAAAAAGATAGGGTGCTGGTGGAGAGGTGATGGCGAGGTTTTCTGAAGTTTCTAATTATTGCCCTCAGCAGGGCCAGGTGTTTTTATCCTCAGACAATTATTTTACTGGGGCAGTTATTATGTTATCAACGAGCCGCAGGGAAGGTGAGTTATAACAAAGACCCTATAATACTAAGACTGCTCAGTCAGCCTGTACTGTGTAATCAAAATGATCAAACCCACCACTTGGTGCGCTGGCTGTTCTCTTGGTTAAACAGGTGCTATATTATATATATAAATGTATATATGAATGTGAAAGATGTGTGATGATGGCGATGCTGATGATGATGCTGATGATGATGTGTATTTGTTCATAGCAATTTCATATTGATGTGTATTCATACTTACCTATCTCATGTATAACATAATTGTATGTGTTTACATGTGAAACACCAACCAGCAGCCAGGCTGATCAAACCCACCACAAGGTGGCATTGCAAAATTTACATTACCATGGGAGAGATAGGGAGTGAGCTGTCTTAGTATTATAGGGTCTTTGGTTATAACAGGGAGGGTGCTGGTCAATACAACTGCTTATGAGTTTCATTTGTGTAGAAAATCCTAATCATAATTACAAAAGAATCCTACTTAAAATGAATAATAATAATAATAATAATATTGATCACATAGTCATTAATTTCAAATGCAAGTTGTTGTGAGAACTTGGTTGGATTATACCATAACCGGTCCAGCTGTCACTCAACAATGGCCAGCAGCAATAAATGATAAGTGGAGCGCTGTATTTATATTCCCCGCCCACTCGCCCCCAACAGAGAAAATGCTATTGTTATTGTTTTATTGGGGTAGTTTTACTGGGGTAGTTTTATTGTGGGTGTTTTTGTTATCGGTGTTATTATTATTGTTGTTATTATTCTTGTTATTGTTGATGCTAGTGTTATTGTTAGTGTTGTTAGTGGTAATGTTATTGGTGATGTTAGTGGTGTTAGTGGTGTTAGTGGTGTTAGTGAGGTTAGTGGTGTTAGTGGTGTTAGTGGTATTAGTGATGTTAGTGGGGTAGTGATGTTAATGGTGTTAGTGGGGTTAGTGGTGTTAGTGGTATTAGTGGTATTAGTTGTGTTAGTGGGGTTAGTGGTGTTAGTGGTGTTAGTGTAGCTAGTGTGGTCTTAGGGTGTTAATGTTCTTAGTGGCATTAGTGGTTTAGTGGTGTTAGTGATGTTAGTGTTCTTAGTGTTCTTAGTGATGTTAGTGATATTAGTGGTGCTATCATTGTTAGTGGTGTTGGTGGTGTTGGTGCTGTTGGTGGTGTTGGTGTTGTTGGTGGTGTTGGTGTGGTTGGGGTAGTTGATGTTGTTGGTGATGGTGGTGGTGTTGGTGGTATCGGTGATGTTGGTGTTGTTGGTGGTGTTAGTGTGGCTAGTGGTGTTAGCAATGTTAGTGATGGTGTTAATGGTGTGACTGTTGTCAGTGATATTAGTGATGTTGGTGATGTTAGTGTTGTTAGTGGTGATTGTGATGTAAGTGATGTTAGTGTTGTTAGTGGTGATAATGGTGTTAGTGGTGTTAGCGTTGTTAGTAGTGTTAGTGGTATTAGTGGTGTTAGTGGTGTTAGTGGTGTTAGTGATGTTAGCGGTGATAGTGATGTAAGTGGTGTTAGTTGTGTTAGTGGTGTTAGGTGTGTTAGTGGTGTTAGTGGTGTTAGTGTTGTTAGTGGTATGTTGGTGGTGTTTGTGTTGTTGGTGCCACGGGTGGTGTTGGTGGTGTTAGTGTTGTTAGTGGTGTTAGAGGTGGTAGTGGTGGTATTGTTGTTAGTGTTGTTAGTGGTGTTAGTGAGGTTAGTGATGCTAATGCTGGTAATGGTGTTAGGGTTATTAGTGATGTGAGTATTGTTAGTGATGTTAATGGTGTTATTGTTGGTAGTGGTGTTATTGTTGTTGGTGTTGTTAGTGTTGTTAGTGTTGGTATCAGTGTTAGTGGTGTCATGGAGTCAGTGGTTTCAGTGGTAGTAATGGTGTTAGTGGTGTTAGTGTTGTTATATGTGTTAGTGTTGTTAGTGGTATTAGTGATGTTGGTGGTGTTAGTGGTGTTAGTGGTGTTAGTGGTGTTAGTGGTGTTAGTGGTGTTAGTGGTGTTAGTGGTGTTAGTGGTATTAGTGGTATTAACGGTGTTAGTGGTGTTAATGATGTTACTGGTTTAGTAGTGTGGGTGGTGTTAGTGATGTTGTTGTTGTTAGTGTTGTTAGTGTTGTTAATGCTGTTAGTGGTGTTAGTGGTGTTAGTGGTGTTAGTGGTGTTAGTGTTGGTGTTAGTGGAGTGAGTGTTGTGAGTGATGTTAGTGGTGTTAATGTTGTTAGTGTTGCTAATATTGTTAGCGTTGTTAGTGTTGTGAGTGTTGTTAGTGGTGTTAGCGGTGTTAGTGTTGTTAGTGTTGGTGTCAGTGTTTGTAGTGTTGGTGACGTTGTTATTATTGTAGTTTCGTTGTGTTATTGTTGATTTAATGTAGGTTTATTGTTGTTTACGTATGGGTTTAATTTTTTTTTTGTATCTGTAGTTTTGTTTTTGAGGTTTGTTTTTGTGTTGTTGCTGTATTGTGTGGTTGTTGTCTTGATGTCGTTGTTGTTATACTTTGTGCTGTCTTTTTCTTGTATTTTGTTGTAGTTGTTGTTCTTCTTGTTTATGTTGTTGTTCTTCTTGTCTTTGTTTTGTTGTTCCTTCTGTTGGCCGTATTGTTATTGTTATTGGCTTTGTGATTGCCTGAGATGTTTGTTTTTTGTTAATCCCTGTTGCTTGCTGTTTGTTCTTGTTTATTGTTATCGATTTTTTTAGGGGGGAGCGTCTTTTTGTTGGATGGGGAGTATATTCTCCTTACATTGGGTACTAAAACCCCAGTCACACTACAGCTTGTGACCACTTTGTGACCACCTTAGACCAAAGAACCCACACTCACCCGTGACGTCCTTGCTACCAAAACAAGGGTTGCCGATGTCTGGGCATCACTGGTGACTGCGGGTTCTTTGGTCTAAGGTGGTCGCAAAGTGGTCGATAGCTGAAGTGTGACTTGGGCATAAATAATGATGAGCAGCACTTGCAGAATGCAGATGCATGTATGAAGCCACATGCGGGACCAACTGCTCGCGAACATAATGGACGCCCGCCTCCCAATCAATGTCCTTAGCGATGCTGCTGACTTATGCCTTTAATAAATAGAGAATCAAAGGAGGGATCTTTTAGCTCCCGCACCCACAACCACCCACTTATGTCTATCGGACGTCCCTTACAACAGACCTTTTCCATCGAGCATGTGCACGGAGTTGCTATCCACATCAGTTGGTTGGTTGTTGGGAATTTTACGTCCTGGCAATATCTAAGGTAATATCAGGACGAGTACCGACTTGTGACACCCTACTGTGAGACAATGCCGTAGGGACCATGACCCGATATCCGACTCACTCAGATGTATATTAGTCACCACACCCACTGATCCAGCAACACCTCTCCTCTCCTATCTGTCAAACGTCCTCCATCACAACCACTCACCCACACTTCCCACCTTGAATCATAACATCACCCATCTCACTCATTCATTCATTCATTCATTCAGAAACACCACCGCTCCTAGTCCAAAGGTCTCCCATCCTCACTCCCCCCCCCCTCCTACCCGCCACCACCACCAATGCCAACACTCACCCCACCCACTCATTCATTCAGAATCACCCGCTTCCAACCACCCCCCCCCAGCTCTCCCTCTACCTTACCCCCCCCTCACCCCACCAACCCCCGCCCACCACGCCCCCACCCCCTCTCCCCCAACTGACTCAACTCACGGACCTAGAACGCTCGTTATCAGCAGACGAAGGCAACACGGCGTGGGTCGTTAGTAGTCGCTATGGCAACGAACATCTAGGTCAGGCGGGCATGCGCACATCCTTATGGAGGGCGGGCGGGGAGGGGACGGAGGGGGTGGGTGGAGGGATGGATGGGAGGGGGCGGGAGCGAGCGGCTGGAGGGAGGGAGGGGGCGCGAGGGAGGGGGCGGGAGGAGGGGGGGGGGGGCGCGAGGGAGGGGGGGAGGGGAGGGGAGGGGCTGGAGGGAGGGAGGTGTACTGGGGTATGGCTGCCACAGGGTGGGTTAGGGTGGGGAAGGGCGTAGGGAGATGTAAGTTAGGGTTGGATTCTGTGGGTTGTGTTGGGGTGGGCTAGGGTGGGGTGGGGAGGGGTGGGGATGGGTAGGGTACAGTGGGGTGCGGTGGGATAGGGTGGGGTGGGGTAGGGTAGGGTAGGGTAGGGTAGGGTGCGGTGGGTTTGGGTGGGTTTGGATAGGGTGGTGTGCTGGTGTGGGGGAGACCGGTGGGGGTTGGCGGGGGGATGTGGGTGGTGGGTGTGTGGGGGCAGGAAGTGCCTTACTTATTGGCCTCAGACGCGGTTTTAACCGCTAGGTGTCTGTGTTTCATACCCCTGACATGCGCAGAGATATGGGTCGACAGGGAAATCAAATAAAACCTGACTGAAATGCAAGGGAAAGAGTGAGTCTCTACCCGAAATGTAAATGAAAATATCTGTAAATGGAGAGATATTGTAAGCGTCAGGTTGAAACGGGTTATTTTATTGGCTTTGTTTGTTCGGGTTTTTTTTTCCATTTTTATTCGCTGAAGTTGTACAGTATAGTCCAATGGCTTTGGGTTGCAGTTATATTTTCTCTAGATAAATATATTACTTATTAGGTTATTCAGAATAATCCAGGTTAAATTACTAAGGACATCATAAATAACTATATTTGGAGATATTTCAATTGCAAATTTGTGAAATTAATTTTAACATACATTTTAAAAGTTTAAATATGAGAGGCTTAAGCAGTGACACGTTCTATTAAATGTATTCAGTATTCCCCTCGATGCGGAAATTTGTGCTTAGACGGGATGGCCGAATGAGTTAGAGAGTCCGTCTCCCGTGTTTGTAGATCGTGGGATCATGGGTTTGAACCCTGGTCAAGTCAAACCGATGACTTAGACATTTATACTTGTCACTTCCTAGCCAAGCGCTAGCATTATTAGGATAGGGCAAGGAGCAGTGAAATGAGGAAGACCAATCGCCTGCGACTGAAATTTCCCCTGCTTAAGCAACTAATGAGTGTAGTATTCGGCACTGACCTCTCAGGCAAGTAGCCTCATAGACAGGTAGGCGTGTATAGGGTGATGAAATCAGGAAGCCTAAGTGGTGTAAATGGTTAGCACACTGGCCCTGAATGTAAGAGGTGTGTTATCGAATCCTGCGCTATGCACAATACCTTTTCCATTTTTATGATAGGGCAAGGACTGGCTGACTCAGTGTCAGGATAATGTTACTGAGTGGGATATCATGTCATGGTACTAGTGGTCTGGTCTCCCAGTGGGCCAGCACTATAAAGTCGCTATGAGTGCGCACTGTCACAAGTCAGTACCTGTCCTGATAATGGGATGACCTTAGATGTTGCCATGACTCAAAACTCCAACAACCAACCAACCGCAATATATATATACATACCCGCACAACAATTATATTTATATATAATTCCAACAACCATATATATATATACATACATATCTCCATACAAAACAAAGCAATTGCTGAGAATTACTGCTGACATAAACACAACAGGACTCGGTATGCCGAGGAGGAGCAGCTGACAGGACTAACCGGAAGTAGAGGCAATCACCGGATGGATCCATCATGCAGCTGTCAACTTCCGCTTTCCCATGATGAGCCTATATCTACTAGTATGCAAGCGATTGACCCCAGTGCAAGTAGCTTTGTGTCTAAAAAGTAGTTCCTGTGTGACTGGTTTCCGGTTTGAGCTGGTGTGAGCAGCTCATTCAATGCGCAGATGATGATAATGACAAGTGTATCGGTTAATTATAATACAATTGGGAATGTAAATAAGGGCAACCAGTGGTCCATAACTGGTTCATCAAAGGCTGTAGTATGTGATGTGCCATCTGTGGGAACATGCATATAAAAGACCCCTCGCTGCCTAACGGAAAGAGTAGCCTATGTGGCAGCAGCAGGGTTCCTTCGAAGAAATATGTCAGAATGACCATGTGTTTGATGTCCAATAGCCGATGATGTGAAAATCAGTGTGTTCTAGAGGCGTCCTTAAATGAAACAAGCTTTGTAAATAAGGGTGATGTTTAGAAGCGGCTAGAATCTATTTCTATTTCAAGGCATCGCTTCAATCAAGATAAATACGTCAGCTCCAAGATGATGTTTATCGGTTTGCTGTTGGTTAGAATTGGAGAAGAAATCTTGCCAAATTTATTTTGGTGTGCATGTCAAAATTGTTACATCATTGGCTTAAGCGGTAACAGGTTCTATTCAATTCACTTCGCATAACCTTCAAATTCAGAACATCATGTTTAATTAGTGCATCAATATTCCAGTTGCTGCTTGGTTGGTTGTTGGGAATTTACATCCTGGCAACATTCAAGGTCATATCAGGACGGGTACCGACTTGTAACGGTTCGCACTGATGGCAACTATATAGTGCTGATGCACTGTGAGACCATGCTGCTGACACTATGCCCCAATTTCCCACTCAGTCACATTATCCTGATACCGAGATATCCTACTAATGCCAAGCACCACCCTCGATAGCAAATAGTGCCAATTGTCAGGTAAGTCAGTGGTTTGATTCAGCCTGGTTTCGAACCCCACAGCTTATGCACAGGAAGCCTAAACTCTACCGATTCGGCCATCGCATCCGGTGCCAATCAAACTGTTGTTGCCTTCTATTGATCCTGGGTAAATATATATATACATATATATATTTATACATATATATATATATGTATATAAGTATATATATATATATGTAGCTCACAAATGTACCCATTTTTAACCGGTGATTATGGAATTCCTGCAAAGTAGGGGCAATTTTCAACCTACTAATTGCCGCTGTAAAGGTTCTGTCACACATCACCGGATTGGGGAAACGGAAAGAAACTGAACAAAGTCTGTTGATATTCGGCAAAGTCTGGTTTGTGTCTGTTGCATATCCGTTGCATATCCGTTGACAAACCGTTGATATCTGGCCCAATCCATTACAACTTTTGAGCAGGCACAAAACTTGTAATGGATTGTGCCGGACTGACCTATGCGGTTATTATCCGTTCTGCATCTGTTCCCCATCCGTTCCCCTCCCTTCCCCATCCATTCCCGTCCGTTCCAGTCCGGTCCCGTCCGTTCCCGTTCGTTCCAGTCCGTTCCCGTGCGGTCCTGTCCGTTCCCACTTGTTAGATATCCATTACACGTCCGTAATGCAGGTATAGCAATACCTCAGTGAGTTTGACGCCCCTGCCTTGCAGAGTTCTAAACCACTGCCTTGTGGTACAGGTCCTTGACAGAACCGAAGGCTAAGGGAGCAAACCCTAAACAGAAAACCATGTCACTGTGGCAGCATTAAGGGCGGTTGATGTATGGAACTCCCAACATCTACCGACCAGCCACTGCAGGGACAAATAGTTTTGCGCCTGTCTTGACATGTTCTTGCCGGTGTGAAACCTCTATTTGCTCCCCGAGAGAGTGCCGCTGGTAACTTGCAAAAGCCAGCAGCACTTCAACACTTTTGCAGGCAGCTTTCATGAAATGTGATGCTGAGATACAGAGGAGGATGGCAAAGGCTAGCGCATCTTTCGGCCGACTGCGCCAGAGACTCTGGAACAACCACCATGTGTCCATTCGGGTCAAAGGTAAGATCTACCGCGCAATCGTGCTATCCACCCTACTATACGGAGCCGAGGCCTGGACAATGTACAGACAGCAGGTGAAAAAGCTGCATGCCTTCATGATGCGACATCTGCGTTCAATCATGAGGCTAACCTGGAAGGACAAAGTGACGAATAAGGAAATACTCGAACGGATGGGGCTGCCCTCTATGGAAGATCTTCTGATCAAAAAGAATCTCCGGTGGACTGGACACCTCATGAGGATGTCATCAGACAGGCTACCAAAGCAGATCCTCTATTCTCAACTGTCTTATGGCTACAGAAAGAGAGGGCGCCCCCGTCTCCGGTTCAAAGATACCATCAAGAGAAACCTGAAGATGAGAGACATTAAGACCGACTCATGGACGCAACTCTCACAGCAGAGAGCAAAATGGAGAGTGGCAGTCAAGTAATGAAAGCAGTCTTTGTCGCATCGCGACCGACAGCATGATGATGATGATGACACGTCCGTTGCCATTCGTAATAGTTCTTTTTGTATACTGAATTGTCCGTTGATCATTAGATACATTATCAACCGTTACTGTCCCTTACCGTCTGTTACCCATACGTTACCCGTCCGTTACATAATCGATACATTTCAAGTCCGAATAACACCGGACTAGAGAATTCTTTGGCTGGTTCCGTCCGTTGCTCAATCCGCTATAGTGTGACAGACACTTTACATTGTACTCTCCCTCCGATTACAGGTCACCTTACCTGTCAGGCCAGAATTGGTTTACATGCAGATCTCTCCATAGAAAACATGTACTGCTATTCTATTTCCATATATGGAAACGGTAATCCATTTCCCTGATTAAAATTAAGAGGGGAATTGCTCATGTCGGTTCGACAACATGGATAATTTGCACGTGAACAAGGGGGGTACTGCGGTGATGCCACATGAGTTCAATCACGCTAACTACCACGCCCCTACCAGAATTCTCGCGAACCAACTCTTGCATGCGAGACTCGGGACTTCATGCCGGGTCGTCATCGGCCCACCAGATCCTGCTTTCACCACTACGCCTCCAGCCGCCAGACCATCAACACCACCAGCCTTATTCAGCCGCCCACCCATCCCTACAATTGATGAACAAGACACTACAAGCAATAGGGTTGAGAGCCTGAATCAACGAACAATTGACCTGTGAACTTTTGCCTTGTGAACATTACTACTACACCTGGCTATTACTTGAATAAAGTCCATGTCAAAGAACCTGCTTGGTCATGCCGAAAATTCTCTGCTGATTAATAGTTGATAGCACCGATTGATTCAAAATGTATTTAAATTCAAATTATCACAGAATGACTTAATTGTTGTGTCCAGTTAAATATGGAGTTTAAGTTCTAATCATTGAAAATACTAAAGTGACAAAAGATAAGGTGATTTAAATTAACGTGGTATGGCTACATATGTGTCCTGCTATCGCTAGAGGTACCCCTGTAGAGCTACCACTTGTTGATTTGATAATACAAATAGGGGTGCAATGTCCCAAGTCTCAATTGAGACAAGTGCAGAACAATGGCCTAGCAAGCTGACCAATGCAGAATATAATTTTGGTAATTGAATAATTCCTTAATGACATAGCCCAAAAGCAAATAAATACAGTAATAGAGTGGGTGGGTGCAAAAGTGAAGAGAGTGGAGTGAGCTACGGTTTGCTATTTGTACCCGGTGACCGATATCTGATGTCACTTCCGCCCACTGCCACCGCACCAACCACACTCATCCACCAGACGCTGAACCGACACCACCACCCAGCTTTTTTCACCACCCCACCTGACCCTACTATAAGACAATTCAACATGCAAGATTTGAGTGCTGGGTCGTGTAGAGACTCAAACCTTCTACCTGATTTTGAAACTTGGCATGATACTCTTGATGAACTTAGATTAAATCAAATGTAGTCCCGTCTCGTGTCCTCAATGGATATTTTTTTCAATTTCAGGCCCATATCACTGATGACGAATGTGGAAGAATTAGTGTTCATGGTAACATGCAAGATAAAAAAGGTATGAATTATGAGAAAGTCAGAGATAACCATGAGAGGAAGTTTCATAAGAAAGATCCAGCAGACAAGGTTATATGCATGTTGTGAGCAACAATTCTAAAAAACTGGATCTGCGTATCATGAGAGCAGAACTGGATGCTTAAAACCCTGTAGAGACAATGATGGTCACCTTGTGGAGCACAAATTCTTTGCTGCATATACTTTTGAAATATATAAATTAGTCATGTCTTAAACCAGTTTTTCGTAATCCCAATTAGTTTTCAAAATAGATAAGTGACTTTTTCAGATATGCTATATATTGGCTTCCTATGATGAGTAGTTGGATTGCTGTTGGTGTTTTATATCCTGGCAATATCTAAGGTCATCTCAGAATGGGTACTGAATTCTGACAGTGCATAGTGGCGTTCTCTGTGGCGAAGTGGTTAGAGTGTCTGACTTTTTTCTAGGTCAGACTCCTAATCTGAGGGTCGGCGGTTCGATTCCCCGTGCCCCCAGGTCTACCAATTTGGATTTCCACCGCTGTGTATAACTTACAGCGCCATCAAAGGCCGGTTGCTCTCATACCATGTCTATGTGGTGTGGGAGGTTAAAAATCCCTTGGGTCGGTAAAAGTGTAGGCTCGGGCTTTATATCGACCAGCAGTGGAATGAGGAAGACCAGTCGTCTGTGACTGAAATTTCCCCTGCTTAAACAACTAATGAACCAAAAAAAAAACAACAAAAAAATAGTCATAGCGACTTTATAGTCTTCTCCCACTGGGAAACCAGGCTGCCAGCAGCACGATCTGATATCCCCCTCAGTTGCATTATCATGACACTGAACCAAACAGTCCTTGTTGTATCCTAATAATGACGAGCGCCTGGCGCAGAAGCGACAAGTTTTAATTTGATAAGTCATTGGTTTGACTCGACCAGTGTTTGAATCCCACGATCTATCAAAGCGGGAGACGAACGCTCAATTCATTCGGCTGATGTTGTTTTACGTCCTAGCAACATCTAAGGTCATATCAGGACGGGTACCAACTTGTGACAGCACACACTCATGGTGGTTCAATAGTGCTGCCCCACTGGGAAATCAGGCTGCCGGCACCATGACCCGATAGCCCACTCAGTCACATTATCCTGAGACCGAGCTAACCAGTCCTAATAATGCCAAGCACCAGGCTAGGAAGTGACAAGTATACATTTTTAAGTCCTTGGTTTGGACTCGACCGGGAACAAAACTTGCAAACTCCCGATCTTCCGCACGCGAGGGATGTGCTCTACTGATTCGGCCACCGCGCCAGCTATCTCAGTAACTGAATATGGACGAAAGCAATCTGCCGAGGGTACGTTCGAAGTGAGTCCCCTCGGAGTCGTTTTATAGGAGCTTTACCCGCCACCAGGTCATTCTCCACACTAGTACTCTCGTCCTTCTACTCTGTCTAACCTAGCTTGTGTGGGAGTCAGGTGGGGCAATAGGAGGGCAGATAGAACAGGGTGTAGGAAGGGGGGTGGTGGTGAAGGAGATGTCGATGGAGCCATGCATCCCACTCAGTCATAATATCCTGACACTTAGCTAACGAGTCCTTGCCCTATCCCACTAATATTGAGTACCAATGTAGGAAGCGACAAGTGTCAATTTTGTAAGTCATTGGTTTGATTCGACTTGGAATTGAACGCCCGACCTCCAGCACTGGAAGCCTGCGCTCTACTGAGTTGGCCACCGCGTCCAATTGAGGGTGTTAATGTTGTTAAGAACATTTAAATTTTTTGTTTTGGTGTGTGCTTTTTTTGGTACATTAGTTGATTAAGCAGGGGACATTTCAGTCGCAGACGACTGGTCTAACATTAGTTGATTAAGCAATGGAAATTTCAGTCGCAGACGACTGGTCTTCCTCATTCCACTGCTCCTTGCCCTATCCCAGTAATGCCAAGCATCAGGCTAGGAAGCGACAAGTATCAATTTTTTAAGTCATTGGTTTGACTCGACCATGATTCGAACCCACGATCCCATGATCTACCAACACAGGAGACGGATGCTCTAACTCATTCGGCCATCCTGCTGCAGACAATTGTTCTCCCTCATTTCTTTGGTTTTCGCTTTACCCTAGCAATGTGGAGTGCCAGGGTAGGTAGTGACAAGTATACCTTTTTAAAGTAATATAGATCTGACTAAGCCAGGATTCGACCCTATGACATCTGCCAAAGGAAACTACCTAGTATATTGTTTAGTTTGTTTGTTGGGGTTGTTATGTCATGCTGACATCCAAGGACATATCAGGACGGGTACAGATGTGTAACAGTGTACACTCATGACGACTTTATAGCGCTGCCCCACTGGGAGACCATGCTATCAGTATCATGACCTGATACCCCACTCCCGTCCTGATATGACATTGGATGTTACTAGGACGTAAAACAACAATAACCAAACAAATAAATGATATCCCACTCAGTCACGTTATCCTGACACTGAGCCACCCAGTCATTCTCCGATCCTAATGATGTAAAGCGCCTGGCTAGAAAGCGACAAGTATACATTTTTAAGTCATTGCTTTGACTCGACCAGGGTTCGAACCCATGGGTTCGAAGCCCATGACCTACTAACACGCCCACCCTCTGGGATCTCGTTGATATTTGTGACATTCCTAGTGCGATAGTTAATATAGCGGAGGGACATGGCTAAGAATAGCGTAGTTTGTAAATTTGCTGATGCACAGATGTTGTGTAACCTGGTGGATTAATTGTTTCTATTTCCCATATTACCAGTTCGGGAAGGGCCTTCCTGAATTGCTGAATGCGTGATCGGATAAGCAAGTAATGGCCAACTATTTTCGCGAAAATACAAAAAAGATAATTAATGAGTTAAAAAGGAAATTAAATGTAGTTTATTCAGGTAATAATGCCTTGTGTCAGCGCCAGTGCACTTGTCTTCTGGATGTTTAGTACAATTTGTTGGTACATGAATGAAACTATAAGTTGCAATAATAACCATATGAAAATCCTGTTCGATAATAGAACCATAATATAAATGAACTATTAGTTGTAATAATAACTGCATTCAATTTCAGTTCAATTAAAATATTCTGGACTCGGTGAATATGCATCAGATGGAATTGCATGATTCTAGAATTGTCTTTAAACATTTCTTTCTTCCTTTGTCTTTCTCTCTTCTTTTTTCAAAAAAGATATAATGGTAGAATAAAAACTAAATAAATATGCTGAGTAAGCAATATTCCTGGATCCATCTCTGAACTCTGAACTCTGTCTTTTTATCTTCCCTGTGTCATTCAAATTCAACCAATGTCACCGATGGTGGACAGGGCGCGGTGGCCTAATGGGTAGAGTTGCTGCCTCGCATGCGGAATATCGGGAGAACCGTTCCCAGTCGAGTCAAACCAATGACTTATAAAATTGATACTTATCACTTCCTAGCCTGGCGCTCGGCATCAATAGGATAGTGCAAGGACTGGTTAGTTCAGTGTCAGGATAATGTGACCCAGATGGGCTATCAGGTCACGGTGCCAGTTCCTTGATTTCCCAGTGGGGGAGCACTGCAATGTTGCCAGGAGTATGCACTGTCACATGGTGGTACCCGTCGCTTGTTGACAGTAGCCATAGTTTGTAAGTAACGGTCAACTATTTGCGGGAAAATACCCCAAAAAGTTCACTGCTAGAATCAAATAAATGTGCTTAGTAAGCAATATTCCTAACTGTATCTCTCTCTGTTTCTATGTGGCCTGTGGCGCACAGATTCAACCAGTGTCACAGATGGTGCATACTGATGGTTTTGTTTGTTGTTATTTTACCTCCTAGCAACATCTAGGGTCATATCAGGACGGGTACCACCTTGTGACAGTGCGCACACATGGCAACTTTATAGTGCTACCCCCCGGAAAGACCAGGCTGCCAGCACCATGACCTGATATCCCACTCAGGCACAGTATCCTGACACTGAGCCAACCAGTCCTTGCCCTATCCTGATAATGCCGAGCGCCAGGCGAGGAAGCAACAAGTATCACTTTCTTAAGTTATCGGTTTGACTCGACCAGGGTTTGAACCCATGACCCCATGATCTCCCAACATGGGAGACGGACGCCATAACTCATTCGGCCATCCTGTCTGGTCGTATACTGATGGTGAAGGTGAAATACTTGTCGGCAGTAACCATAGTGACTGGGCACAGTGAGAATGGTATGTGTGTGTGGGGGGGGAGGGGAGGGGGGCGCGGGAAGGTTTCTTGAAAAGCTTGGCGGGAATAGGCAGGCGACAACTGAGATATGGATGGATACCTGGTATTGCTGGTTCTAGATGGCATTGTCTGAGGGTGGAAGGAGGGCAGTAAGGAGTGGGAGAAGGGTGGTTGTGTGGTGGGAGGTGTGTGCTGGGTGCGTGTCGTTGGTAGCTAGGGGGTGAAGAGGGCGGGGGGAGGAATGGTGGGGATGGGAGGATCCGGGCATGAGGCTGGGGTAGGTGGGGCGGTGGGTGTGTGGATGGGTGAGTGGGTGGGTGAGTGGGTGGGTGAGTGGGTGAGTGGGTGAACGTGTGAGTGGGTGAGTGGGTGAGTGAGTGAGTGGGTGAGTGGGTGAGTGGGCGAGGGGGTAAGTGGGTGAGTGGGTGAGTGGGTGAATGGGTGAGTGGGTGAGTGGGTGAGTGGGTGAGTGGTGAGTGATTGAGTAGGTGAGTGTGTGAGTGGGTGCGTGGGTGACTGGAGGATGGTGATGGGTGAGTGGGTGATGGTGAATGGGTGAGTGGTGAGTGGGTGATGGGTGAGGTGGGTGATGGTGAGTGGGGGATGGGTGAGTTGGTGATGGGTGAGTGGGTGATGGTGAGTGGGTGAAGTGGTTGAGTGGTTGAGTGGTTGAGTGGATGAGTGGGTGAGTGGTTGAGTGGGTGAGTGGGTGAGTGGGTGAGTGGGTCAATGGGTGAGTGAGTGGGTGGGTGACTGGGTGAGTGGGTGAGTGGGTGCATAGGAGAGTGGGTGAGTAGTTGAGTGGATGAGTGGGTGAATCGGGTGGTATGAGGTGGTGAATGGGTGGTTGGGTGGGCACGTGGGTGGCTGGGTAAGTGGGGTCGAATGAGGTGGTGGTGAGTGGGTGGGTGAGTGGGTGGGTGAGTGGGTGGGTGGGGTGGGTAGGTGAGTGGGTGCGTGGGTGAGTGAGTGTGTGTGTGGGTAAATGGGGAGTTATGAGGTGGTGGAGAGGCTGGGTGGGTGAGGGGACACTGGTCGGTAGCTGACTGGTTGAGTAGGGTTGTCTAAGGTAGTGCTGGGATAGCTAGGTGGGTGGGGTGGTGTGAGGCGGAGGGTGGGTGGGTGGGTAAATGAGTGATTCCGAGGGATGAGTGCGTGGGCAAGTTGAGTTGAATGAGATTGTGGGTGGGAGGATGGGTTAGTGAGGTCGAATAAGGTGGTAGGTGGGTAGGTAAGTAGGGTGGTATGACGTGAGAGGGTGCTGGAGGAGACGCGTGTCTTGCAGGTTCAAGGCGCTTACAAGCTGGAGGAAGGATCCCCAGGATCCCCAGAGACCGCCAAGGTACAGGAGCTCAGCCCCACTGGCAACCCAACGGGGGAGGGACAGGAAGCCGAGTGCTTCTAGGCTGCCTCCAGGGGGGAGGGGGAGGGCCTGGGGGGGTTATAGGCCGCCTCCAGGGGGGGGGGAGGTGAGGCGGGGATTACCCATGAGAGCTCCTCACCAGGGAGAGCGGCTGTGTTGACTGATCACCTAACTCTAAGGTGTAGAGTTCGGCAGTGGGTATAGCAGTTCTTTAATGCATAGTAGCAGCAGCCACTCTTTAAGATATATTACACATTTAGGGCGGCTGCTTTAGGGATACAAGCATCCGGGTGATGTGTGCCCTTTCAATTAAGCGGCCATTAGAGGAGGTTATATTTAGCGATTGTTTATATATCCGTGGAGCATGCGCAGTGAGCTGCTAGCACACAGCGTTAGTTCCTGGCATTGCCAACAGAGGGCGGGTTCGTGGTTGGAATTCCTCTATTTGAGCTTTCCGTCAGAGCATGATGCACAGTGAGTTGCTAGCTGTAATATTAGTTATTGCCATTGCCGCTAGGAGGCGGGTTGGTAGTGGAAATCCTATGCAAACCCACTTGGACTTAATCTTGGACACAAGGTGGGAGATCTATAGATAACCACAACCTTAATCTCCGCTGAAGAAGGTGGGAGGTGGCCGAATGAGTAGAGCCCAGGCCTCCCATGCAGAAGATGTGGAGTTCAATTCCAGGTCGAGTCAAACACATGAATTACAAAATATATACTTGTCGCTTCCAAGCTTGGCATTGATAGGATAGGGCAAGGACTGACTAGCTCAGTGTCAGGAAAATGTGACTGAGTGGAATATCTGGTATTGGTATTGGCAGCCTGGTCTCTCAGTGGGGCAGCACTATAATGTCACCAGGAGTGCGCACTGTCACAAGTCAGGACCAATCCTGATATGACCTTAGATGTTGCCAGGACATAAAGCTCCCACAACCATCCAACCAACCTAGGAATCTTATAGCGTGACTGAGTGGGATATCTGGTCATGGTGATGGCAGCCTGGTGTCCCAGTAGGGCACCACTATAAAGTTGTCGTGAGTGAACACTGTCACAGGTCGGGATCCATCCTGATATGGCCTTAGATGTTGCTAGGACATAACACTCTCACATCCAACCAAGCCAGGAATCTCATAGCATGACTGAGTGGGATAGCGGCCATGATTTCCCAGTGGCGCAGCACTATAAAGTTGTCATGAGTGCAAACTGTCACAAGTCGGGATCCATCCTGATATGACCTTAGATGTTGCCAGGACCTAAATCTCCAACCACCGCCCAACCCCACTGAAGCCACAGCAGTGACATCACTACCCAATGTTCTACCAGGGCAGTCTATTGACATGGAGTGGGGTGCATTTGTGTACACGTGGTCGCCCAGACCAGCGACAGAAACCACTATTTGGGAAGCCACAGTTAGAAGCCACAGTTGAAAGCCACAGTTGGAAGCCACAGGGCGGCGTGTTCCATTGCAAAGTCATTGATTCGTTATGCTACTGCTAGCTGCCGTGATGGCGACCATGCCATGGAGGGACCAAGGTTGTATCGCAAAGGCCAAATCGCATGTCCTACATGACATGGCTAGGTTTGGGCGTGGATTTAAATTCAATTCAATGTAATATTACCGCATTAATCTGCTAACTTAAAAAGGGGGCAAGCACTGGTGTATTTAGTAATGGAGTATGTTGGTAGACCATGGGATCATGGGTTCGAACCCTGGGCGAGTCAAACCACTGACTTAAAAATTGATACTTGTCACTTCCTAGCCAGGTGCTCGGCATTATTAGGTTAGGGCGAGGACTGGTTGGCTCAATGTCACGATAATGTGACTGAGTGGGATATCAGGTCAGGGTGATGTTGGGATGGTATCCCAGTGGGGGAGCACTATAAAGTTGGCATGAGTGCGCACTGTCACAAGTCTGTACCCGTCCTCATATGATCTTAGATGTTGCTAGGACGTAAAACAACAATTATATAGTCACATCACTGTGACGATGGTAGATTATTCTACCATCACGGTTCTGCTCAGGTGAGTGTTAGGGATAGTGTTAGGGTTAGGATTAGGGTTAGGGTTAGGGTTAGGGTTAGGGTTAGAGTTAGGTTTAGTGTTAGGGGTAGGGTTAGTGTTAGGGTTAGGGTTAGGTTTAGGGTTAGAGTTAGAGTTAGAGTTAGGGTTAGGGTTAGTATTAGGGTTAGGCTTAGGGTTAGGATTAGGGTTAGATATGTTGAGTAGGCATTGACTGTAGACTATGGGTCTAAAATTATGATACAGTGATGCTAGACTACCAATATATTTCACTGGTACCGCAATGCTAGACTGCTGTGCTGCTGTCATGGTACCGTGATTTTAGAATATCATCATGCCAAAACAGAGCCGTGACAATAGCGGTGTCCAATTAGTAAAAGGGAATGCTATTTAAAGTTGTATGGTTAGATGAAATATAATTTTGTCAAAATTAAAAAAACTACTTACACTTAGATACTGGTGTAATAGCTAACGATTTGGGACAGCATATACAGAATAACCAGTGAATTTATAACCTCACCCCTTTGGACACTCACTTTGAAACACCCATTAGGCAGGGAGGCCATTAACCAATTAGGCCAATCTTATGACCTCATTAGCCTCCCCCGACCAAGTAGGCCTACTGTGCAGGGAAGGGGAAATGAGGTGGATGTTTCCCCCCACTCCATGTTGGATATTCAATGCTGTTTGGCCAATTCTATAAATATAATTAATCAATTTGGGTAATATAAATCTTGACAAATTTACATTTGTCAATTAAAATTGCATCAGCCATCGGGACTATGCATGGTATGAGGGAGGATGAGACATGGATGACATAACAGTAAATAATAAAAGAGCAATAATATGTACATGAGAAATGGAAGCAGTACGCATATCCTTGGCAGTCTAAATGTATGTGAGGATGCACATGCATGTGTTTTGTGTGCATCCGTTTGAAA
Organism: Branchipolynoe longqiensis; assembly: GCA_030323885.1. NCBI lineage: Eukaryota > Metazoa > Annelida > Polychaeta > Phyllodocida > Polynoidae > Branchipolynoe > Branchipolynoe longqiensis. Next base: position 47,091,134 of record CM059195.1, on the reverse strand, counting down.
TTTGTCAGTTAAACTCTATATACAAGGAAAATCATGTGTGTGTTATTGAATGTAATGCTTAATGCTATGATAGCAGCAGCCATATTCTACAATCCAGCCACACCTTAGCATTAATGGCTTGACGGAATCTCCCGCAAATGTGTAGATCTCCAGGTTAATGCTATGATGGCAGCAACTGTTCTGGTAATGCGTTATTGTTTGGACAGGATCCATCGCAAATGCGCCGGTTTCTGGGCTTGACACTATGATGGCAGCAGCTGTTCCGCAGCGTATGCACCACAGATGGCTCAGGATCGCAGAGCATGCAGTTGTCATAGGTGAGTGTAGAAACTGATATGGTGCTACGACCCCAGGCCATCCTCTGATGCATACGCTGTGGAATGGCGCATGGATCCCGGCCAAACGATAACACGTAGGTGCAACCAAAACAGCTGCTGCAATTATAGCATTAAACCCAGAAACCTGCGTAATTACGGCGGATCCTGTCAAACCATTTATGCTCAGGCCCGGCTGAATCATAGAATGTGCAGTTTGATGGCTGGTTGCATAGTTTGATGTTTTGAAATTTCTGCCATTGGGACGATGTCAATCATATACCGATGTATATGTGATGTTGGATATTCGATGCTACTTTGTCAATTTGATAGATATCAAATTCTGTCAGGTTCTAGGATTAGTAGGTCATCTCACATCACATTGTCACCACGAGATGACCATCTGAGTCATAGCCACAGCACTTTTGGCAAGCTTGTCAAAATTATTTTGGGTTCTTTCAGCTCACATTGATTGTGTGCATAGCAGCCCAAGGTGCAGAATTTCATGGTGCAATATTTATTAACACGATAACGATGAAACTGCTGCTATTGACCTAGTTCTCATGTCATCAGTGTTAATAGCCATCAAGGTGCAATATTAATTGGCGATAATACTGGTAGTGACCTAATGCCATGTCATCAATATCAATAATAACCATGGTGAAATGTTTCTTTGTCGGACAAGAATAATAATACTGATAGTGATATCATCTCATATCATCAATATCAATAATATTCCTGGTACTGTAATAACGATGATCATGATGATGGTGTTGCAATGCCACAACATCATTATTTATAATATTCATGGTGCAACATTCATCAGTGTGATAATGATGATAATGCTGCTCGTCAGGCAATGCCACATCATGAATATCTATAATATTCATAGCGCCATATTCATCAGTGTGATAAGGATGATAATGTTGCCAGTGATGTAGTGCCATTTCAGAAATATTGATAATATTCATGGGGCAATAGTCATTGATTACAATGCAGCTAGTGACGTGTTATTGTCTCATCAATATTCATAATATTCATGGTTCAATACTTTATAATACTGCCCCAGTGGAAAATCAGGCCATGATCCAATATCCCACTGAGGCCCTGTCCTCTTAATGTTGAGTTCCAGGCTAGGAAGCGACAAGTATCAATTGTGTAGATCATTGGTTTGACTCGACATGGAATTGAACTCCCCATCTTTCGGGATGGGAGGCCTGCGCACTACTAATTCGGCCACCACGCCCATTGCGCAATCAGATGCGGTGTCCTAATCGGTAGAACGCGGGTCTCGTGTGCGGACGGTCGGGAGTTAAATTCCTGGTTCCCGTTCGAGTCAAACCACTGACTTTAAAATTGATACTTTTCACTTCCTAGCCTGGCACCTGGCATTAACAGGATAAGGCAAGGACTGGTTAGCTCAGGATAACGTGACTGTGTGGGATATCGGGTCATGGTGCCAGTGATCTAATTTCCCAGTGGGGCAGCATCATAAAGTCCCCATGAGTGTGCACTGTCAGTGTCACAAGTCTGTACCCTTCCGTCCTGATATGACCTTAGATGTTGCCAGGATGATAAACTCCAACAAACACACACATAAATTCAGTGCCCAAAGGTTGTTCACTCGGCCGCCATTGTGGAACCATTATTAACGGCTGGGAAGGGATTTGGCGTGTGGGGGCGTGGGGGGAGGGGGGTCATAATGTGATCGGCTAATAACCGTGTAAGATGATCCAATGGTGCCAGTTCACTAACCGATGACCAACGCATCGCAACACATCAGTTAATACACCAGACCCAATTTGCTAACAGGTAAGATGACAAGGAAACTACCAAATTGAGACTATTGCTGTTTGGTGATGAAAAGAAGGCGCAATGTGAGTTACCGGTTATGGACTGGGTCAATAAACCATCACAACAAAAAATAAAAAAATGTGTATTCACTTATCAGAGTATAGTAATGAAATGGAATAATTAGACAACGACACAGCATATTAGTTTAAAGTTGGGTTTTTGATCAGCACAAAGTTCAATTCAAATAACAACAGGTTCAATCACAGTGAGGTCAAGAAGTTTTTAACCCTAGCCCCTAACAATGTCACGTAGGGGTGGGCAGGTGGCAATTTTTAGGCTAGTCAGTGTCCTCCTCGTGCCTGCATCGATGTGAGCTCTCAGCCGCTGGTCCTGGCCTTATATATGCACAGAGGGCGATTAGTTCAGGAATTCGACCACAGATGGCAGATCGATATCATTAGTTACGTAATCAAGTTTCGTATTTTGAAAGTGACTATAGGCAGCACTAGTGTACAAGGCATAATGTAGTGCGGCCGGTTCTCGATAGGTGCAGCATAAGGCCTTCTTAGTATTACGAGGTTATGGCTGTGTCCGAATGTCAAATTACCTGTGTTGCCGAACATCAGGGACAATGATAATGGTGAATTAGCGTGTGTTTATAATATCATTATCACCATTGTCATAACAATGCTGTGTATAACTTACAACATTGTCAAAGGCTGGCTGCTCTCATACCATGTCTATGTGGTGTGGGAGGTTAAAAATCCCTTCGGTCGCTAAAAGTGTAGGCTTGGGCTTTCTTTCGACAAACTGTCTAATGGTGAAAACAAGTCTATTCAGACTTATCCATAATAGGCAGTATAAATCTTCAAGAAAAAAACAAAACAAGGAATATTGCACACTGAATATTATTAATATTGCTAACATCGTATTAATTGGTACAAATTGTAATTGCATAATGAATGAATCGGGGAGGGGTGGGGTGGGGGGTGAATGGCTTTGTTAATTTGTAGTAAATGGGGCCCCGGCTTCCTATTCCATATGGATGTGTGGAGCAGTGGAGAGGAGGAGAGGAGGGGGAGTTGGATGTGTGGAGAGGATTATTTATTAATTCAACAACGGATCTCCCGCCAATATGTGGGTTCAAATTGCGGGCATACCTTGGCCAATTAGCACCCAATGAAAGCATCTCGAACGGGAACAAAGCATATGTACTAATAGAGACAGTGTCTATGTGTTTTAACACCTTCATGTAGATTACATGTCAATTCAGCAATGTACATTTCATTCATATTCAGCAATGTACATTTCATTCCTATTCAGCAATGTACATTTCATTCCTATTCAGCAATGTACATTTCATTCCTATTCAACAATGTACATTTCATTCCAATTCACCAATGTAAATTTCATTTCTATTGTCGGGTTTTGTACATTTCATGGCTGCTCATTGCTGATGGTGTGTTTTATGTTATATTTCTTTTATTCGGTAATTTCTTTGTAATGTAATTAATAATTCATACCGATAACGTCCGATGTTTTTATCATCTGAGTAGAGTGCAGGGATTTTGATTTTCTTTGCAGTTTTCATTTTTCCCTCGTGAATGAATGATTCATTTTCAGAAATTAGCTGAAATTGACAGTAAAGGATCAATACACTGAAATGTGCATGAAATATGTTGATTACTATTCACCCAATATTTATTTCCACAAATATCCTATTGACATGAACTGTAACTTACATGCGAGTGCACCTATTTAATCCGGCCTATAAGATTCCTGTAGCATTCATTTTTGTTTGATTGCATGATATCGATTTCAGACATAAATATTGCTACTATCAACTAACACTTGTGCCTACAACAATCAACAAAACCGAAAAACAATCAAGCATTTAAAGTAAAAGATTAAAACTAAAGAATACCATCTCATCAGCAACTGACACCCGTGCAGTTGAGAGAGTATATGTCACATTACTGATAATTTACCCTCTACTGTTATCTCATATGTTTATGATTAACTATTGCTTTGTACTTTAAGGTAATTGATCACTCGTTTGTTAAATCGTTCACATGACTCATATGCCCTCATCACATTTCATTTTCCCAATATATCGGGGCCTTCGCTCGTTCACTTCTTGCCCGATGATACACAGTCAATGTACATGCCGCCGGGCGGGCAGCGCCCGAATAAAAGCCTTGATTAACCCACTCATGCCGTGAGCAATGGTTGATTGCATGATTATCGCTTTCAGGCATAAATATTGCTGATATCAACTAAAACTTTGGTGATTTTGATTTGGCATTGGTTCTTAACACGCTACAACACCGACACTACCTAAACAGATATGATACAGTCTGCGATTTCACTAATGTTTGGCTATTATACATTCTTATTCCGAACAATTCTAGTGTAGTATCAACTACACACATCATGTTTGATACACAGCATGTTAACATAGCATTTTCAGATAAATGAAATTACCTCTGTCCTTAAACTATTTGAAGCAAGTCGCAACCAAATGACATGTCATGGTGTTCTTGAACAGCGAGTGAGAATGGATCATGGTGTAAATTTTTCCAATCTAATGGCATGAGGATATATGAACTCTACTATAATAAATTGCAACTTATCTATATAATGGTAAATGGTAAAATAGAAAATCCAAAGGCATATGAGGGATATGTGGAGTTGGTAAACTATTACTCATTAAGTATAGAAATTGTATAGTAAAATAGTATTGATGAGGAGTGTCACTTCTTAAATACAGTCTTTAGAGGAGTTGCCTCACATACCCCTTCCCCCCAGGTGTTATTTATGGATCACTACACACCACAAGGCACTGTAGCCAGCATGATAAGGCCTTGGATACAAGAGACTGAACTCTGATTGGTGGATAGATAAATACCTGTTAGGGATTGGGAGAGCAACCCATGTGACCACCACCATCTTGGATTCTAGAAACCTATATAAGATAATAAACCAGGAGTCTAGCTCTCCTACTTGTCACTCTTTCTCTACTTTCCTTCATTACCTGTATTGATTTCTCATTAGCTTGTCCACACCACTCACACCACCAGCCGGCGACTTTACAATGGTATTGAGGGCAATTTATTAATATTATATTTACTTTATAATTACCTTCACCATTATGAATATTAGCATGTTGATTACTACTTTGAATATCCTGCTTTCTACTGTGCCCATTATTATGCGTATTATTATGTTACTTAACGTATGATTTGTTTATAATTTGTGTATTACCATGCCTATTATGTACATTATTAGGTCCAATAATTGTTGCTGTTCCTCTGTTATTTCCAGTCAACCATATACAATAACACAGAGACAGTCCAAATAAAAATGTAAAATTTAAGACCTAAATGCACTGGGATTGGTCCCACTGCTTCACTGGTAACAGCTGGTCCAGTGTATTATTAACAACCACACTCCAACAACATAATTCATAAACTCAGATAACTAACTACACTAGAGTTAGATTAGAATATTTCTAACAAACTGACATTTATATACCGCTTGCCTAACTGCAACTGAACATTAAAACTTACTACAACTTTACCAACTGAATACAGAAGGTAACTTCTGCTTACATTCTAAATACTACGTAAATACTCACATTGATCTGACTAATATTGATCTAATTATATGACATTACTGTTACCATATTGCTATGGAACTTTTGGGTTACAGAATTTCATTGTGATACATGCTGCAAATTGTGTGGCCAAATGAGTTAGAGCGTCTGTCTCCCATGTGGTAGATTATGGGATCGTGGGTTCGAATCCTGGTCGAGTCAAACCGATGACTTAAAAATTGATACTTGTCGCTTCCTAGTCAGGCACACAGCATTATTAGGATAGGGCAAGGAGCAGTGGAATGAGGAAGACCAATCACCTGCAACTGAAATTTCTCCTGCTTAAACAACTGATGTCCCCACAAAAAAAAAGGTATTGTATACCTTATTCTATATACCTTTTGTGTAAATAACCCTGAAGTGAAAAATGGCTGGAAGACCAGTGATTCGACACTGACAAAAGAATTATCCAGCAGAATAAATATAGTTACAACAACAACAAAAAAGAAAAAAGAATAGTGTAGATTATTCTGGATATTATTATCTTAATATTATGTATATTAATATGCTTAGTGACACCTTTATTACGATGTTTATTATTCCGGTTATTAGACTGTTCATAACAATGTTCATTAGATCGGTTGGTTGTTGCGGTTTTATGTCCACGCAACATATCCTCTATTCTCAACTGTCTTCTGGTTACAGAAAGAGAGGGCGCCCTCATCTCCGTTTCAAGGATACCATCAAGAGAAACCTGAAGCTGAGAGACATTTAGACTGACTCATTGACGCAACTCTCACAGCAGAGAGCTAAATGGAGAGCGGCAGTCAAGTAATGAAAGCAGTCTTTGTCGCATCGCAACCAACAGCATGATGATGATGATGACATCCGGGCAACATATAATGTCATACCAGGATGGGGCAATGTTTATTATGATACTTGAAGTGTATTATTATGTTTATTAATGTTTGTACAGTGGTACATGAACAAATAGTGTACAGCTATGGATCATGATTTGCAAATTTATATTACATATTGATAATACTCATACGGGGCGTTAATTAAACACACACACACAGACACACACAAATAGATCAAGTGAAATCAGACATGTCTATATTTTGGACAGGATTTGGATTAGGCAGTCGGGAGTGATCTAGTGCCAAGCCGATTCTAAAACCAGATCTGAAGTAATTAGATAATTAGATAATTAGACTATCATCAACTTGCTCCAAATGATCGGTGACATGTTAGTCGCCCACAAGGGACCGGAAGTTGAAATGCACACGCAGCAGTGGAACTCTCCCACATGAGTCCTAGTAAGGATGTAAAATTATCCGATTAATGGCGCCACCCCCTCTCCCCCTACCCTCCCCCCTCTCCCGTCCTCCCCACTCATCCCTAACCCATCGGCCCTCCCCCCTCCTCCCTGCCACTCCCCCCTCCTCTTTCCCCTCTTCCAGTCCCTCCCATTCCCCTCCACCTTTCCCCTCCTCCTTCCCTATCCCTCCACTCCTCCTTCCCTCTTCTTCCCCCTTCCCCCTTTCCTCCCACCCGACCCCCCTTTCTTCCACCCGACCCCCTTTCCCTTCCCCCCTCCCTCCCCCCTCGCAGCTACACCTCTCAACCCCTTTCCCTTCCAACCCTGACCGCCTCCCTCCCACTGCTCCACCCCTCACCTTCCCCTACTCTCACCTCCGTATCCCTTTCCCCTTCCCAATCTCCCGCCCCCTCACCTCCCTTCTCAATCTTCCATTCCCCATTCCCAATCAGCTCGCCCACCCCCTCCCCATTCCAGCTTCCCGTAATCCCTCCCCATCCCGCCGTCCTAAACCCCCATCCTCCCCTGTCCCATCCTCCCCTCCCTTCCCCCTCCCCCCCTTCCTCCCCAATCCAGCCTCCCGCATCGCTACCTCTGCCTACATCCTCCTAAACCTCCTCCCCCACATCCTGCACTGCAAACCATCCTCCCTTCCCCCTTCCCCTCCCCCCTTTCCCCAATCCAGCCTCCCGCTATGCTAACCCCTCCTGCCACCTCCCGAAACCTCTCCGCCCCTGTCCCATCCTCCCTTCCCCTTCCCCTCCCCCACCCCTTCCCTATCCGGCGTCCCCGCAAACCAACCCCGCCCCCCCTCCGCCACCACCCAAAGCTCCCCCTCCACTGTCCCCTCCTGTCCACTCTTTCCCCCCACCTCCCCCCTCCCCCCATCCATCACCTCCGAAACCTCCACCGTCTGTTCTATACAGGGTAAGCACTACCTCCCTCCTCCGCTGTCACCCGTCTACCCGTCTGTCGTCGATCGTCACTGTCCCTCCCCTCCCTCCCCTCCTTACCCTCTCCCCTCCCTGCCATCACCCCCCAGTTTCCCCCCGCTCATAGCACACCTACTTCTACTCCCGACAACTCCCATTCTCTGCCGTCAAACCTAATTGTATTCCCTTCCATCTTAATCTCATCACAAGCCTATCAACAGCTACTGCCCTTGCGTTGTTTCAGGCATAAGTATCACGTCCTGCGGCAGCGACAGCAGCAGCAGCGGCAGGAGCAGGAGCAGGAAGAGGGGCAGGAGCAGGAGCAGGAGCAGGAGCAGGAGCCGGAGCAGGAGCAGGAGCAGGAGCAACAGTAGGGGCAGACAGAATTAGAGGCAAGAATGTGAGGAGCAGGACTAGATTAGGTGCAGGAGTAGGAGTAGAAGCAGGATGAGCAGGGCGGTGAGGAGCCAAAAGGATATGGGACAGGAGGAGGAGTAGAGTAGGAACAGCAGCAGGAGTCAGAGCAACAGCAGGAACATGAGCAGGAGCATGAGGAAGAGGAGCAGGAGCAGGAGTAGACTAGGAGCAGGAGTGGCAGTAGGAGCAGGAAGGGCAGCAGGAACAGCAGCAAAACCGGCAACACCAAACCCTACAGCAAGAACAGAGTAGAAGCAAGAGCCAAATCAGCAGAACTAGCAGTAGCAGAACCAGCAGCAGGCAACAGGCTGAGGAGCAGTCAGCAGGCAGCAGGCTGAGGAGCAGGCAGCAGGAGCCGCATCCCGAACGGCCCCGAGTAAATGTCAGCGGTATTTATGGCAGCTTCGCGTCCTGTAAATAGGCGGCAGCGTGCCCGGAGCACGGCCAGGGAGCCGCCCGGCAAGGAGTGCTCCAATTACCACCCAGCGAACAGGGCGCGTGGACGTGCCCAATTTGGCCGGCGTCTCATTCGGAATGCAAGCTGAGAGTTAAACAACTGTGATTGACTGACCAAGCCTGTTCTCTTTAACGGAATGAACGGGCGAGGATGTAGGTGCTGTGCGCTTTTATAAATAAATGCAGAACAGGTCGTCACCGACACGGCTTGTTCCCTGTCTCAGTGACCAGGACGCAGTGGCTGAGTTGGTTAATAGTGGAGGTTTCCGGTGTGGAAATGTTGGGCATTTGAATCTCGGCCGAGTCAAATTAATGACTTAATAAATTTATACTTGTTGCTATCTAGCTTGGTGCTCGGCTTTACTGGGATCCCTTCACATGTCCGTGATCTATCACACATGTTCCACATAGTATCTATTCAGTGGTGCTTAGTATCTATAATTCAGTGGCAGCAAATATATATGTATATATAGCACTTCCTGTCTATCTGCACCTACATCACCGTAACCCGATTCCCGTTACCGTGATCTATCACACATATATATGTCCCATGTAACGTCAATCTACCATTACCATGCTCCATCACACATAGATATACCACTCACTGCTGATATACAGTTGTGTCACTGTGACACCCTTCATGCTACCATGATCTATCACACATATATATATATATCACAATTACTGTCCATCTGCAGCTGCGTCACCATGACACCCTTCCCGCTGTCATGATCTATCAGACATATATAGCTCGTATACAGGGAACCACAATGGCAGCGGGCCGAATAGAATAGAGTTGCCGGAACCCCTCGCTCTACACCACAATTACTGTTTATCTGCAGCTGTGTCACCATGACACCCTTCCCGGTACAATGGTCTATCACACATATATACCACACTTACTGTCCATCTCCACATGTGTCACACATATATACCACACTTATTGTCCATCTGCAGCTGTGTCCCCATGACACCCTTCCCATTGCGGCAATCTATCACACATATATATACCGCACTTACTGTCCATCCGCAGCTCCCTCACCATGATGCCCTTCCCATTGCGGCAATATATCACAAATATATAGATATCACACTTACTGTCTATCTGCAGCTGTGTCACCGTTACGCCCCTCCTGGTGCTGTGCTTGATCATGCGGTAGCGGCCTGTCTCGACGAACGGCTCCTTCAGCAGGTTGTTGGTGCTGATCTCGTAGGGCACGTCGCCGATGACGCGTACAATCCGGATGAAGTCCAGCGGCTTCTCCTTGTGCACCGTGCACGTGATGGTCACATTGTAGCCCTGCCTGATGGCGCCTGCAGGCTGAATCTCCAATTCGGGAGCTGCTGTTTTCTTCGATAGCGAAACGCCTGTCCGAAAGGAAAGAGAAGCATTGGGAATTTGTTAGAATTAGGATGGTTTGTTAACTTCTTTTTTTTTTTAAACTTTTTTTTTTAAATCTAATTTTATTTTATTTTAGTTGTTTTTTGTTGTGGGGGTGGGGGGAGGGGGTCCGTTTTTTTTCTTGATTTCTTTTTGTTTGTTGGTTGGTTGGTGGTTCGTTTGTGGTGGGGGTCACTTTACTTGATCAAACAGGAGAAATTTCAATCGCGAATAATTCATCTTCCTCATTCCACTGCTCCTTACCCTATCCTAGTAAGGATGAACACCAGGCTAGTTACCGATAAATATCAATTTTCAATTGTCATAAGTTTGAACTCGGATCGAGGATTCTATCACCACCATCTTACCAGGTGGGATGGCTAAATGAGTTGAGCATCCGTGTCTGGTTTTGGTAGATTATGGGATTCAAGCCCACGGGTTTACACCCTGGTCGAGTCAAACCAATGCCATACAAAATTTATACATGTCACTCACTTCCTAGCCAAACGCTTGGCATTATTAGGATATCTCAAGTATTGGTTGGCTCGATGTCACGATAATGTGACTGAGTGGGATATCAGGTCATGGTGCTGTTGGCCTGGTCTCCCAGTTGTAATGAACATGTTGGCCTGTTTATTTAAAATCCTTTCCCAGCATGCCTCAATCATGACCTGAGCAGGAACTTTGACCTGACACACACATGACCCGCTTTGTAAAAATATACGGATTTTCGGTTAAGAATTATATATTGGCAGAAAGCATTATTATTCTTGGATGCCGGAGTGGGAACCAGGTTATGTAAACTGAAGGTAATAGAATCCCACTCCCATTGTACATGATACTGAGTGATGTGAAATATATGTTATATGTGATGCTTGGAGTTAATGAAGAGATTTTCTATAAAAGAGACAGTACATGATTATTGAAATGTTCCTCTATGTGTTCATAAAGAATACAATAGGAGGAAAAGAACAATTTTATATCTATATCCATATCTGTAACTGTATGCAACATCCTGTCCACCCAAGACCACCGACTGACCCACCTGCCTAATTTGCATATGTATAGAGTGCACCACCTGCAGCTGGTTTGAGTGACAGCCCCTACTGGGGGTGGCCACCCACCCAGTCTGTGGGGAGTGTCTGATTGGCTGGCTGGGGAATGTCCGGTCACCTGACTCCCTTGGCCTATCCTGACCACACACTAGTCTCAATTAAGTAATTATTCAAAATTCTGCTTCTGAGACACTGAAGAGAATGACTCTCATCCTGGCTCTTGAGTGAGACACACCTACTTTGGAGCAGGAACCCCAGACACTCTGTCTGATGCTACCTAAATTCATCTATTCAAATTGAGTGTATACACAACCATATGACTCCTGTCCCATGGGCTGTAGGCACTGCTTTCAGTATACATGCTAAAGTGACAATGAGACATAGTGTGGGCAGTATATGAGGAGTGCAGGTGCTAGGTCACATGTAAGGGGGATGACAGGAGTTGCTGCCAATAAAGCACAACTTATTCACTGTTCATCTGTGTGACTGGTTTTCCTTCCTCTTTCCAGACATGGTTAAATTGATTAGGCTGATTGCATCACAGGTGAAATGAATGGGGAGAGTTTTGTAATTACATAGGGTGCTCACAGCGGCAGAGCTGTGAGCACCCTATGTTTTTATAGCGTGTTGTCCCATATATATATATATGACACCAGTCGGGCAGCACTATAAAGTCGCCATGAGTGTGCATTGTCACAAGGCTGTACCCGTCATGATATGACCTGAAGTGTTGCCAGGACGTAAAACTCCAACAACCAACCAACCAATCTATTAATGCCGATCACCAGGCTAGTTAGCCACAAGTATACATTTTCAAGCCATTAGTTTATGTCTTCATGTATTTATGTACATATATAAATCAGTACCGATTCACGGGCATGTACATATAGATATATAAAAATAACTGCATACATATGAGAGATGACAAAGATAGTAGTCCTCCGGTGCGACTGACACTTGTCGACACCAGATGGCGGGGAGGTGGGCCGCAGGTGGCGCCACCGGTCAAGTGTGGAGTCTTACGGAGAATAACAATGGTATCAAGTAACATAATAATATAATATTATTATAAAGGAAACAATTCTTTCGTATTTTTATACTCGCATAATACCTTATACATCACATATATGAGTATAAGAGTTCAGTGGCAAAATCCCGTAAATGCCAATCCAAAAGTGTGCCTTAGCTACAAAATGTTTACCTAAAAATAATTGTAATGCTCACTAATTCCACTTTTCATATGATCACATGGTTATGGGACAATGAACAAAAGAGTAGGAATATTAAAAAAGAACGTTTTTGACGGATTGATTCCCATGCTTATCTCCATTTTTGGATTGTCGTTTACGTAGTTTTGCGCCTGAACTGTATGAACAGGTGTCCATATGTACATGTATAAATATATACACATATATACATACACACACATATTATATATATTTATATTTATATATAATATATATAAATATATATAATATAAGTCCGACGATCAGCATGGCATGATGTAAACAACCCAGATTGTACTAATTTGTAGATGGCTACATAGCAACCCTCATGTCCTTTTTCTAGTTCAGCATTAGTGTTCTGACACTCCCCAGCCCGCTCTATTAACCCAGTTCCAGATGCGACCTCGCGGGAGAAATGGATACCAGTGACCTGGTCACTGAATGGGTTGCAACACACCAGTTGACTCCACTGGATAAAGTTTGTTTGTTTGTTGTTTTACATACTAGTAACATATAATGCCATATCAGGACGGGTACAGACTTGTGACAGCACACACTCATTGTGACCTTATAGTGATGTCCCACTGGCACTGGGAGACCATGCCAGCAGCACCATGACACAATATCCCACACAGTCACAGTATACTGTGCTAACCAGTCCTCGTCATATCCTATTAAAGCCGACCACCAGGCTAGCTAGCGACACATATCAATTTCATACATCATTGGTTTGACTCGGCTGGGATTTGGACTCCCAACCTTCCACACAGGAAGCCTGTGCTCTATCGATTAGGTCACCGCATCCAGTCCCACTAGATACATTATTATCACTTGATCTAGGTGTCTATTATTCAATCGTGACCAAGACACAAATAACTTAGTAAATGTCTTCTACTTTTTAATGCGCTAATAATTCTCCTGCATATTCTGGAGTCTTCTATTCTATCATTGGCTCTGGTCCAAGTTGATATGTCCTTTAATTTGTCACGTAAAAGGTTTATAGCTTATCGATTGGTTTATCTCCACATTACAAAGTTAACCGAGCGGTATCACCAACAATAAGGCTTTAAAATAGCAGCTTCATATTCAAGTGTTGCGGATTATATCCACCATCATGACCAGAAGGGGTGACCGAATGAGTAGAGCGTCCGTCTCCTGTTTTGGAAGATCGGTAGATCCGAACCCATGAGTGTGTGGGTTCGAAACCTGCTTGAGTCAAACCAATGATTTAACAATTGATACATGTTGCTTCATAGCCTGGCACTCGGCATTATTAGGATAGGGCAAGGACTGGTTGGCTCAGTGTCAGGATAAAGTGACTGGGTGGGTTATCAGGTCCTGGTGCTGGTGGCCTGGTATTCCAGTGGGGCAGCACTATAAAGTAGCCATGAGTGCGCAATGTCACATGTCAGTAGCCATCCTGATATGACCTTAGATGTTGCTTGGACGTAAAACAACAAACAAACAAAAGAAAAATCCATCATCATGATATATTTATCTCAATAAATATGACCGAAAGTCAACATTATTGAGAATACAAATCTAATAGTAACGCTATAGTGTATTTATTTTCCTTACGGCCTGGACTGGGTGGCCGAAGCGGTGCTAGCGAAAGAATCGATAAGCGCATAGTGTGGTTAATGCTTAGTACGCTCATTCCAGAATGGCAGAAGTGTTGGTTCGAGGACCGCTCTGGGAACACTGTTCCCATTTGCTTGAAGGACATTGCTCCCATGAGGATACTTGTATGTTAAATGGTGCACTATAGTAGTAATAATGAATAACGAGAAGACACAAATACAGTTTGGAGTGAGTAATATCCTCTGGCTGACCTCTAAGACCCCAATCTCTTTATTTAAAAAAAGAATTCAGGCAGAAGTGACCAACCGGTAGTGGAACTGGAAGAAACAGCTGACCGGCTACCTTCGCTTACCTGTCCCCACAGACAACTGTGCACCAAGTCACTCTAACCGCGTTGTACAGAACATTCCAGAACCCCAGAGATTCAAGCCATGAATCCCTCTGACCGCTTAGCATAATACTTGTATGCTGGTGGCCTGGTCTTTGAGTGGGGCAGCACTATAAAGTCACCATGAGTGTGCACTGTCGCAAGTCGGTACCCATCCTGATATGACCTTAGATGTTGTCAGGACTTAAAACTCCAACAACCAACCAATCATTGCTGGTTGTACGCCCTCCCCGTCCCCTACAGCCACTATTCTCCACCCACACCATCCCCCTCCCCATCCACCACCGCAATGCCTCTCTACCCCTTCCCCATCCCTATCTACTAGCCCCCTATTGCCCTCCCCCCCCCCCCCCCCCCCATTCCTCTCTATCCTCCCAGTTAGTGGCCGGTCAGAATGAGGTCCTGGGGCAAAGTGGTGCGCAGTGCACAGCGTCAATCCCAATATGCGGTGTGGACATTTGCTCCTGGCGTTCAGCCAAACAGGAAGGTATTCAGCTCTATCAGGCGAAAGTGGCGGATGCACATTTACGTATAGACAAGCACATGGTCACTCCGGGGTAATGGTCAGGCTGATCACTGGCTCCTGGTTTAATTGGCTCTCTGATTTATAGATCACTGATTTAATTATAACTCTGATCATATCCCAGTCATTTAATGGTCGCTGATCACATATCGGTGATTTATTAGTCATTCCGATCAATGGTCACTTGTTTAATTGTCACTCTGATTCATAAATCACTGATTTAATTATAACTCTGGTTTATATATCACTGTGTTGAGTGTCATTGATTTATAAATCACTGATTTGACTATCACTCTGATCATATCCAAGTTAGTTAATGATCGCTGATCACATATCAATGCTTTATTGGTCGTTTTGATCACTGGCCATTCGTTTAGTTGTCACTGATTTATACATCACTGATTTAATTATCACGCTGGTTTATTAATCACTGTTTTGATTTTCAGCGATGTATAGATCACTGATTTAACTATCACTCTGATCAGATGTCAGTTAGTTAATGGTCGCTGATCATATATCAGTGATTTATTGGTAATTCTGATGAATGACCACTGGTTTCATTGTCTCTCTGATTTATATGTCACTGATTTAATTGTCACCCGGATATATATACCCCTGATTTAACACTCACACTGATCATACCCCCGTTACTTAATGGTCGCTGATTACATAACTGTGATTTATTGGTCACTCTGGTCACCATGCACTGATGTAATTGTCCCCCTGATTTATATATCATCGATCTAATTGTGACTCTGATTTATATATCACTCATTTGACAGTCACTCTTATCATATCACACTTATATAATAATGATCGCTGATCACATACATATCAGTGATCTATTGGTAAATTGTATCACTAGTTACTGATTTAATTGTCACTGATTTATATATCACTGATTTAATTGTCACTGATTTACATACAACTGATTTAACCATCACTTTGATCAGCTTCCAGTTATTCAATGCTCACTGACCACATATGAGTGGTGGATTGGTCACTGATTGTTGGTCACTGATTTAATTGTCACTCTGATTTACATACTACTGATTTAACCTTGAACCTGGTCAGGTCTCAGTTATTTAATGATCGCTGATCACACATATCTGTAATTTATTGGTCAGTCTGATAACTTGTCACAGATTTAATTGTCACTAGGAGTTTTATATGACTGACTTATCGGTCGCTCTGATTGGTTGGGTAGTTGTTAGAGTTTTATGTCCTGGCAACATCTAATGTCATATCAGGAGTGGTACTGACTTGTGTCAGTGCGCACTCATAGCGACTTTATATTGCTGTCCCACTGGGAAATCAAGCCACCGGCATCATGATCCAATATCCCACTCAGTTGCATTATCCTGACACCCAGCAAACACGTCATTACACCATCCTACTAATGCCGAATGCCAAGCGAGGAAGCAATAAGAATCAATTTTGTAAGTCATTGGTTTGAACTCGATGGAGAATTGAACTCTGCATCTCCTGCACTCTAGCAATTCGGCCACCGCACAACACATTTACATTATAGTAGATGGCACAATTGAGCATAGAATAATATGTATCGCTTCCATACAAAAAGTATATAAAATTAAAGCGACACGATACAAGCGGATGATGGTGCATGCATTAAAGTCAATGGCTTTGGCAAAAGAAAACACTTTAACAAATAACTGGAAAAGAATCAGAGAATGTTCTGTTAGATATAATAGATTCTACAAACAGATGTTACAGTGAGTCATGGCTGTGAAGTGTAGACATGATGTATGTATATCGTGATTTTCACATAACATGCCACCCTACAATCATCTCATGACCTTACCACCCGTCCGGTAACATAAATCTGATATGATAGCGATCCCATTATGTAAATATCATATGATATGGTGTTCTCTGTGGCGGAGTGGTTAGAGTGTCTGACATTTTTCTAGGTCGGACTCCTAATCGGAAGGTCAGTGGTTCGATTCCCTGTGCCCCCCACCTCTGCAAATTTGGCTGTCCACCGTTGTGTATAACTTACATTGTCATCAAAGGCTAGTTGCACTCATACCATGTCTATGTGGTGTGGGAGGTTAAAACTCCCTTGGGTCGGTAAATGTTTAGGCTCAGGCTTTCTATCAGCAAACTGTCTAATGGTGAAAACAAGTCTATTCAGACTTATCCATGATAGGCAGTATCAATTTTCAAGAAAATAAAAAAGATAGTTCTCCCATCATGCCATTTTGTCCACAATTGGTGACATCACTACATTACAAAATCCCTGCAGTTGAATACTGGATTACAGTTCTCATACTTTTTTCGGGGGGTAACTATTGTCATGGGGGGAGATGAAAATGGGAAATATGGCACCTAGAGCGAGACTCGAACCCACATCTCTTTGCATTCCGGGCCAGTTTGCTAACCATTACACCACCTAGACTCCCTGATATCACCACACTCGTCCCCCTGGAATTGTTACTCTTATAATGCTGACAATTACATACATATGGCAATGCAATGCACTTGTGTGTAGGTTCAACAAATATACAGCGCGTAGCTTGTACAGGATCATGGTCACAGCAACCAGTGTTGTGGGGGTGATGACAATGGGAAATATTGCACCTAGAGCTGGACTCGAACCCACATATCTTTGCATTCTAGGCCAGTGTGCTAACCATTACACTACCTAGGCTCCCTGATATCACCACTCTACCCACTCCTACCTGTCTATGTGGTTACTTGCCTGAGCGGTGAGTGCAGATGACTATGATATTTGATTCATCTGAACACATATTTTGTCAGTGCCGAAGCACTGGTTTTCTAGCTGTTGAAACGATCACATTCGGTTTGTACACGGTGATAGGGAAGTGGAATGTGCTGCATTGTGTGCAGCACACCCCATTTTGAACATTAAACGTGGGGAACAGCGTACGCTGTATAGTGTACAGCGTAGGTACTCAACATAGCACAGGAATGAGTTGACATGAATTGTTTGTTCGGCTAGGTTCTTGATTGTTAGAGTGTTACGTCTACAGTCCTGATATGACCTTAGATGTTGCGAGGACGTAAAACAACAAACAAACAACATATAATGTCTAACATCATATCAGGATGGCTACCAACTTACGACAGTGCGCACTCCTGGCAACCTTTTAGTACTGCCCCACTGGGAGACCAGGAAGCCACCACAATGACCGGATATCCCACTCAGTCACATTATCCAGGCACTTAGCAAACCAGTGCTTGCCCTATCCTATTAATGCCGAGTGCCTGGCTAGGAAGTGACAGGTGGGAGAGTGCGGGCCTCCCGACCTTGCGCACGGGAGGCCTGCACTCTACCAATTCGGCCACCGCGCCCGGTGATCAATCACCATGAAGAGCACAGATGTCACAAGTCGGAACCCATCGTGATATGATATCACGCTGAAGTGTTAAAATACAAAACAACTCAAAATCACACAAAAGTGCACTGACACATGTCTACATTGGCATTTATTATATATTTTATAAATTAGGTTACAATGAGTGAGTTGTTATAGCCAATGTTAGTCATGAATGAGGTAGACAGACACTTAAACCTATAGATACATTTAGTCATAGTAGGGCTGGGTGGGAGGCTAAACAAACCTGAGACCATGATAATACATGTTGTTGTCTTCAAGCGCTAAGGACAAATAATTCAAAGTCACAACGTCTGACAGAATGATGACATCCGCTAAGGCTTTACGCTAGATGGCGTGGGCGCTGCAGTAACAATATCATTTTGACACTTCGGGCTAGATGGCGCCACCTATCGGATTCAAGCATCGACTACGTTGGTGTCTCTGTTATGGAGAAATGCGATAGCAGGTCGGAACAATTAAAAACATCACTATAAATACATGGTATATACAGAGGCTAGCTCGTAATATATAAGTTTGTGTGCCGATCCTGTGTGTTCAATTACCCATGTTGCAGCCAACATGAACGATACAAACAAATTATATTTTTGTTTAAACCATGAAAACATTAGCGATATTAATTTTGGAAATAGACCTGGAAGATGCCTGTTGATGATGTGGATTTATCTCGCTCCTCGTCTAATAACCCCATCAGGCATACTGTCACGCAGGTGTCATGGACACCAGGTACTGGAGACAGGTGAGGTGACAACTGGAGGTTTCTGGGTTAATTAGCTCCTCCAGTGAGCACCACTCACCATACCGCCTCCCCTCCTCCCCCCACTGCCACCCTCCATCCTTCCCCCTTCCTCGCACCACCAACCCCTCCATCTTCTCCCTCGTCCCTCCTCACTAGCCCCTCCCACCCTCCCTCCCCCTCCCACCCTCCTACCCTCCTAGGCCCTAGCACCTCCGCTCCCTCCTCCCTCCCATCCCATTCTTCCTCCCTCTCCTCCAGCCCTCCCCGACCCTCCCCCCTCCACATCTCCCACACCCCCTCTCTCCTTTCCGTCGCACTCTCCACTCCTCCTCCCTCCCATCCCTTTCTTCTCACCTCCCCCCCCAGCCCTCCCCCAACCTCCGCCTCCACGTCTCCCCGACGCCCCTCCCTCCGCTCCGTGTCACAAGCCCTCCATCCCTCCGTCCCTCCCCACCCCGGAACCTCCACCTTGCTCCCTCCCCGCTACAACCTCCACCCAGTCCATTCGCCCGACCCCCTCATCTACCTCTCCACCCTTTCCCCTCCCTACTTACTTTTCCCTCCTCCCACCCCCTCCTCCCACACACCACCCACATCCACCATCCTCCCCACCATATCCAAATCCCTCCTCCCCACCTTCTCCTTCCCCACCATCGCTTCATTTCTTCTCCCACCAGCCCAACCAGCCTACCACCTCCCCCTCCTCCCCACACACCCCTCCACTCTCCCAACATTCCCCATCCTCCCCACCCTAACCACAGCCCCTCCTCCCACCCCTCACTCCAACTCTCCCCAACACTCGACCCCCCCCCCCAACCTCCACACATCCCTACCATCCCTCCCACTCTCCCACCATCCCCCCTACCCCCCCCTCCCCACACCTCCCACTCTCCCACCACCCCACCCCCCACCCCCCCACACATCGCCTCCCACCTCTCCCACCACCCTCCCCCACCATCCCGACAACCCCTCCCCTCGCCCACTGCAACCCCTCCCCCACACCCCCGCATCCCCCCCCTCCCTCACATCTCACCCTCCTCACATCCCTCCCCCTCTCTCTCACCACCCCCTCCCCCACCATCCCCCCACATCCCCCCACTCCCACCACCCTCTCCCACCCTCCCCACATCCCTACCCCTCTCTCCCAACACCCCCTCCCCCACCCTCCCCACATCCCTTCCACTCTCCCACACCACACCCCCCCCTCTCCCCACCCTCCTCTTCATCTACCGTCCGCAGCCCCATCCTCCCCACCACCTCCTTCCACCACTCCCACCACCCCCCTCCCCCACCCTTCTAGATCCCTATCTGTCCCAGACTGGATTCTAATCAGGGCAATGAGCTGCTCAGCCACATAATGCACCGAGCAGCTTGGTCTATTTATAGAAGCGTGATCTGATGGCGGAGGATGGATGGATTTATGGATGGAAGGAGGTGAGCTGATAGATGAGAGATGAATTATGAAGGATGGGAGCTGTGAGCGCGGGGTGTGTGTGGGTGTGTGTGTTGTGTTCGCCTGCTGCGCAAGGATACATCTTTTGTTCGTTTATAAACATTCACTTGGTTGGTTAGTGGTTGGAATGTTATGCCCTAGCAACATCTAAGGTCATATCGGAATGGGTACCGACTTGTGCATGTAGTATGTATGTGTGTTTATGTGTATGTGTGTATATATGTGTGTATGTGTGTGTATGTATGTGTATGTATGTGTGTATGTGTGTATGTGTGTATGTGTATGGATGGGTGTATGTGTGTATGTGCAATATGGCCTATGCTGCCGACACGGCGTAAAGCAACCACCAATGAATCAATGAAATCAATCAAGCATTCAGCAAGCAGGATAAATAAACCAACTAGACCGGCAATAGACCATAATTATGCGGGTCCCTGAAGGCAGTATGTTGATCTAGGCTCTCAGTACGTACAATATTTATGTCATAACATTGGTATAGCTTCAATCAAAGTGCACCGTATCATAATGCATTCAGCATCATCATCATGCTGTCGGTTGCGATGCGACAAAGACTGCTTTCATTACTTGACTGCCGCTCTCCATTTAGCTCTCTGCTGTGAGAGTTGCGTCCATGAGTCGGTCTTAATGTCTCTCAGCTTCAGGTTTCTCTTGATGGTATCTTAGAACCGGAGATGAGGGCGCCCCCTCTTTCTGTAACCAGAAGACAGTTGAGAATAGAGGATCTGCTTTGGTAGCCTGTCTGATGACATCCTCATGAGGTGTCCAGTCCACCAGAGATTCTTTTTGATCAGAAGATCTTCCATAGAGAGCAGCCCCGTCCGTTCGAGTATTTCCTTATTTGTCACTTTGTCCTTCCAGGTTAGCCTCATGATTGAATGCAGATGTCGCATCATAATGCATTACATCTCAGGATATGAACCAATAAGTGTCTTGCCACTTAGAAGGGAACTTTGAGTCAATTTAACAGAAACTGTTACTGCAGAGATATATGGTATCAGAGCTTTGACATGCTTGCCAACATTAATTTGACATGTTTGCACTTCAAATATCTCCAAACTTAAGGTTTTATAATAGAAGCTATTTTAAGCTTTGGCATTGTTAGGATAGGGCAAGTAGCAGTGGAATGAGGAAGACAAATTGTCCGCGATTGAAATTACCCCCGCTTAAAGCTGCATAGTCCAATGGTTTTGAATTTCTGCACTTTTTCTGAGATAAATATATTAGATTGATCATTAGTATCTACTTTACATTAGTTCAAAGGTATTTTATTTTAAATGGTAAACTTTTGAGATATTTTGAGTGCAAACATGGAAAATTAGTTTTGGCACGCTTGCCAAAACTCTGACACCATAGACTTCTGCAGTAACAGGTTCTGTTAAATTGATTCAGTATTGCTTTATACGCAGAAACAAATGCTTAATAAGTGCATCAGTATGTAAGTTAGATATGTAAAATCAAATCGAGATAATTGGTTTGGTTTTGAAAATTTGATATTGCATCGGACTATGCAGCTTTAATCGACTACTATATCAAAACTAAACTGAGGTACATTCTACCAATCAGTTTAATGTGTTTGAATATGGTTTCAGAGTGTTGGTATCAGTGCCAACATTAATTTGAGATATTTGCACTTCAAAAGTTAGGATTTTATAATAAAATTTACTTCAAACTAAAGTAAAGTAGATTATAATGCAGTATATGTCCCAATAGACACGCACGGCACAAGTTCGGACACATGGATGTGTGTCTATTTATTTCCCCTGGGCGCAAAGTAATTGTTTGCAATGGTTTGTTTCAAATTAACATGTACTATGATTACATA
The DNA here is from genome assembly GCA_030323885.1 of Branchipolynoe longqiensis. Lineage (NCBI taxonomy): Eukaryota > Metazoa > Annelida > Polychaeta > Phyllodocida > Polynoidae > Branchipolynoe > Branchipolynoe longqiensis. The sequence continues at coordinate 47,068,736 of CM059195.1, read as the reverse complement.
TGCAGATATTGTGAAACATTCATCACTGTTTATTATTTCATGGATTTGTTTTTGTTTTGCCTCTGAAATAAAGTGGAATTGTCTTATTTTATGTGCATTCAGTCTTAATATGATCGTCAATTTGTGCATGCTTTCAATTTTGAAATGGGGGGGGGGTGCGGGTGTGCTTCTATTTGGTAGTGTAGTGGTCTGCACTGACCTCTCAGGCAAGTAACCACATAGACAGGTAGGCGTGGGGAGTGTATTGATATCAGGGAGCCTAGGTTGTGTAATGGTTAGCACACTGGCCCGGAATGCAAAGAGATGTGGGTTCGAGTCCCGCTCTAGGCGCAATATTTCCCATTTTCATCACCCCCACGACACTGGTTGCCGTGATCAGGATCCTGTACAAGCTTAGCGCTGTATGGTTGTTGAACCTACCCTGTGTATGTATGTGTTAGTGCATTGCCTGTATGTATGTAATTGTAAGCATTACAAGACTTACAATTCCAGGGGGACGAGTGTAGTGGTCTGCACTGACCACTCAGGCAAGTAACCACATAGACAGGTAGGCGTGGGGAGTGTATTGATATCAGGGAGCCTAGGTGGTGTAATGGTTAGCACACTGGCCCGGAATGCAAAGAGATGTGGGTTCGAGTCCCGCTCTAGGCGCAGTATTTCCCATTTTCATCACCCCCATGACAGTAGCATGCTTCTATTGGGACAAATATATATTGGCCACTTGTGGCTACCACATGTTTTCCTGCTCAAGTGGGACCCTCCCCCTGAATGTATTGGATGTCAGTCGCCACTGACAGTCAAGGACATTTGATTTATGGCACATGTGTTGATTTATGGCACTGTGCCAACAATTTTACACTGCAAACAGCATGCATGACCTTTTTACTAAAGTAAAACAAGACGACATGGGTGATGAGCTTTGGGGTGAGGGGATGGGGGGCAGCTGTCACCACATCGATACCCCACCTCATATAATTCATTACAACTATTTTTATTAATTAATTCTTTCATCTATCTTATTTAATTATATGATTCTGAGCTTTTAAAAATTCACAAGCATCTATTGACACATAATTGATTGTATGCTTTTACATTATATGTAAAGGTGATGGTTGAATAACAAACAAACAATTCTCGCCATGAATATGGTCTATGCTGCTGACACGGCATAAATAAACCACCAATCAATCTATTGGGACTTATACGGTAATCAACCTAATATGTTTATCTCAGAAAATGATAGAAACTCCAACAGTAACAGATGTAAATTTAACACACAAAATAAATATTTGCTTCGCTACCAACAATAAAAGAAAATAATCAATTATCAACATTGTAACATGGAAACTAAATCTGACAGAAACTCAAAGCCATCGCACTATGCAGCTTTAACACACACATGGGCAACAATCACTCTTTGCTTCGCTAACAAAAAAAAAAAGAAGAATTATCTTCATTGTAACGTGGAAACCAAATATCTGGCACAAAGCACAGAGAAAGAGCGATAATAGATGTATTGGTGGATCAATATGTATACGGCTTTAGTCTCAATTTGTACAAAACAAAGATGGCGTCAGTGTGCATGTCTGGCGTCCCTGGAGGATTCAAGTCAGTGCCAGTGGATGGACTAGTTACCCTCCCTAGGGCTTGAACTAAGAAACTTCTGTATCGGTAGCAGTATATTCTGGAGGCACTGGTGTTATCTTGCATGTACTTGTATATCCTATTGGTATTTGTATATTGGGTTAAGTTGTAGATAAAAAGATCACCCCATACTTATAGTACTTGTGTTTGTTTGTTATTGTTTTACGTCCTAGCAACATGTAAAGTCATATCAGAAATGGGTACCAACTTGTGACAGTGCACACTCATGGTGACTTTATAGTGCTGCCCCACTGAGTGACCAGGCCACCAGCACCATGACCTGATATCCCACTCAGTCACATTATCCTGACACTGAGCCAACCAGTCCTTGCCCAATCCTAATAATGCCGAGCGCCTGGCTAGGAAGTGACAAGTATCAATTTTTAAGTCATTGGTTTGACTCGACCAGGGTTCGAACCCACCATCCCATGGTCTACCAACATGGGAGACGGACGCTCTAACTCATTCGTCCATCCCGTCTACTATATGCAGAATGGCTGGGTGTGCTTACCCAGTGGTCCCATGGTAACAAGTAGTCGTCATACATATACATTAAACAATAATACATGTCCCACTCCATTTGCACTC
>CM059195.1:46874011-47066004 GCA_030323885.1 Branchipolynoe longqiensis | reverse complement strand
ATTCTCTTATAATACTCATATAATATAGACAAATTGAGAACAAGCAATGTTTATACCTATTTGATCCTATTAGATAGTACCAATGACTGGGTTTTATTTTGCACTGTCTGATACTGTAGTCTTCTAACACAAGGAACTCATGAATAATGTGATGTCAGGGAAATTATATAATACACCTGTGACTCTGTATACTACTGCTATTACTAGACAGTATCAATAATTAGTATCTTGTGAATTCAGGTAGAATACGCAAATCACTAGTGTAGTAATAGTCCAGTCATGAGCTCCACTACAATACGGTGGCAGCAAGGACTGCCTCATCACCATCACAGTTCACAGCGATGGGTGGTGGTCTTGTAGCCGCCGGGCAGTGCAGTGACAGGGCTGCCACCTACTGCATGCGGCTAGCATAACCTCCCCATCGAGGAAGTTGATGTGGGACCCAGCAGGGCAAAGGCGGGTCATATGATCATGGACACCGCAGTGAACGGAGAATAAAGATGGCTAAGAAGCAAGGATACTCGTTTTCCTGCCTGCTTATGGGGTCTACATCATGAGGGTCAAGTTCCGGGTGGCCAACAAGGGGTGCCATCACACTAGTAAGATAAAATGGTCGAGGTTAGAGATTTTTTCCCGATTTTACTCTTGTTACCTGGGTACTGATTAAATTGATTGCGGCAGGTCTGAATCGAATCCTTTCCCCAGCTGACCGATGTCATTAAGGATCTCATCAGCATCAGGTAACACGTTGTTGTTTGTTGTTGTTTTACGTCCTAGCAACATTAAGGTGATATCAGGGCGGGAACTTCAGGTAAAACAGGAGTTTCATGTCAAGGGGCAGTTCCATATGGATATCAGCGCTACATTGCATAAGATAGGAATGGTGCGAGGTGAAACTGCACGATGCAGAGTGAGTGTCAGTGTTGAGTGTCATTGTTGAGTGTAAGTGTTGAGTGTCAGTGTTGAGTGTCAGTGTTGAGTGTCAGTGTTGAGTGTCAGTGTTGAGTGTCAGTGTTGAGTGTCAGTGTTGAGTGTCAGTGTTGAGTGTCAGTGTTGAGTGTCAGTGCTGAGTGTCAGTGTTGAGTGAGTGTTATTGTTGATTGAGTGTCAGTGTTGCGTGAGCGCCAGTGTTGAGTGAGTCTCAGTATTAAGTGAGCGCCAGTGTTGAGTGAGTGTCAGTGTTGAGTGAGTGTCAGTGTTGAGTGAGTGTCAGTGTTGAGTGAGTGTCAGTGTTGAGTGAGTGTCAGTGTTGAGTGAGTGTCAGTGTTGAGTGAGTGTCAGTGTTGAGTGAGTGTCAGTGTTGAGTGAGTGTCAGTGTTGAGTGAGTGTCAGTGTTGAGTGAGTGTCAGTGTTGAGTGAGTGTCAGTGTTGAGTGAGTGTCAGTGTTGAGTGAGTGTCAGTGTTGAGTGAGTGTCAGTGTTGAGTGAGTGTCAGTGTTGAGTGAGTGTCAGTGTTGAGTGAGTGTCAGTGTTGAGTGAGTTTTAGTGAGTGTCAGTGTTGAGTGAGTGTTAGTGTTGAGTGAGTGTCAGTGTTGAGTGAGTGTCAGTGTTGAGTGAGTGTCAGTGTTGAGTGAGTGTTAGTGTTGTTTGAATGGAAATAACCCTGGATGGAGGGAATGGGAGAGAACAAGAGATGGGAGGTAGTGGAGAGGGAGAGGCGAATAGGAGAAGGGGAGGGGGAGGGGGTTCGGGGAGGGGGAGATGAGAATAGGAGAAGGGGAGGGGTAAGGGGGACGGAGGGAGATGGAGAAGGATAGATGCGGGGAATCGGTGATGGGGAGAGAGCCAGAAGGACAGAACGGGGGAGAAGGAGAAGGGAAGAGAGGGAGAGGATTTAGAGAGGGATATGATTGAGAGATGGATCCACTTGAGAGAGGGAAGAAATTGAGAGAGGAGCGAATTGAGCGAGAGACATAATTGAGATAGGGACATAATTGAGAGAGGGACAACATTGAGACGGACCTAATTGAGATAGGGACCTAATTGAAAGAGGGACATAATTGAGAGAGGGAGATAATTGACAGAAGGAGATGGATGCAGAACATTGAGAGAGGGGGAGAATTGAGAGAGGGAGAGAATTGAGAGAGGGAGATACATTGAGAGGGGGAGAATTGAGAGATGGGGAGAATTGAGAGAGGGAAATAATTGAGAGAGGGTAAGTATTGAGAGAAGGAGAGCATTGAGCGAGGGAGAGAATTGAGAGCGGGAGAGAATTGAGAGAGGGACAGAGTGAGAAAGCGACAGAGGGGGAGCAGGAGGAGGGAAAGGAGGGAGAGAGTGGGGAGTGACAGATGGAGGGAAGGAAAAGGCCTTAAGGAGGTGATCACTATTTGTAATGTGTATATTGTAACATGAGCTTGTAGCAACGCCCGTTAGCGGCGAAGCCTCCATGTGCTTTGGAATAGATTGAGTTGTGTAGGCTATTCTTGGTAGCAGGTTACCTTTCCAGTAGACTCTTCTCCTGCACAGTGTGGAGGGGGAAAAAACCTTGTGAGATGGGGGCGGTGCTGCCATAGGTTTGCTGCCCTCATTAAAATAGTACTCAGCTCCATTACCTGGCTTTGGTTTTTCTGAGCGCCAGAGTTGCATAGCAACCGCATCGCTATTGGATGGAAGGAGCTTAGTGGTGTTTATGTATATAATGGGTAATTCTCTCAAACTGGGCACCACATATTTGGTTTTCCACATTACGATGCTGATAATTTGTTCTTTCTTTCATTGATTGCAAGTCAAATAATTATTGTATCCTCCGTGTATTAAGTATGTTAGCAATAGTACATTTATTGAAGCTATCCCAAGAAAGAAATTAAAAGTTTACTTATATGATTTTGTTCTAGGGTTAAGAAGTGATAATTTACACATGTACACTATGCCTGTAGCCAAACTTCTTTTTAACTTTGTTCTTGTAACTCATAACCTTCTCTGCTTAAGAGTAATCAATAAAATCTTGTTTGACTATGTATATGTTAAAATGAGGTTCTGGATGTGTCTTTGATTTTCATGTTACACAACTGATATTAATGAATTGCTCAATTTGTATAAGATCTAATTCAAAAAGTGAAATTCATTTTTGTTCAACTCTGACATATGCACAACATGCAAACCTTCATAGGACATTGGATTAGGCTATTATTTGGAAGGGTTTCTGCTATTATTTGGAAGCTTTTCACTGTTGGTTTCCATGTCACACTTTCATGCCCAGTTTTAAAGAATGACACATTATATATGTATATATGTATATATATGTACATATGTATATATATATATACACAATATAATTTATTAGGTGGATATAAATAACGGCAGCCCTTTAATGTTTGTCTCTAACACATTAACTTCCATGTTATTCACTATGGGGCGGGCATTCTCTCCTCCCCGCCTCCTCTACACTGTGAGCCAACTGTAAGTCTGCTTACTTTCAAAACTATATACATATATATTATATGTTGGTTGTTGGAGTTTTATGTCCTGGCATTTTACATCATGGCAACACCTAACGTCATATCAGGACAGGTACTGACTTGTGACAGTGCACACAATCAGGGTAACTTAATAGTGCTGCCCCACTGGGCGACCAGGCCACCAACACCATAACCTGATCATTTACTCAGTTACATTATCCTGACACTGAGCTAACCAGTCCTTGCATTATCCTAATAATGCAGAGCACCTGGGTAGGAGGCGATAAGTGTAAATGCTAATCATGCAAATGGAGGAGTAACATTTGAAAGTGCAAGTTTGCATAATTCACAGGTACACATAGTATTCATGACTACCACCACCCAATATTTAAAAGCTGATGCTAGTGCTTGAGACACACTTCAGTATATCATGCAAGACTCATGAATAACTTGCAGGGTCCCTTCACTTTCCTTCCCTGTGCATTGTCAACCCAGACTGATGCCAATACCACATCATACACGTTGTATTTTTCATCGCCATCAATATATTCATCACCTCTCAATATTCACTGCCGCTTTTGGCCATTGTGTGTTAGATGCTCGTAAAGTAAATATCCACACAAAAAGAAATACAAAAAAAAGAATAAAGTGTGCATGTGATTGTGAAGGAGAATGAGTCACCTGTCGGACTCATATATATATATATATATATATATATATGCTGAAGCAGAACCAGGTACCAGACTGACTGCCTCATGACATGCTAGTGTAGTGAGGTGCATCGAGCTCGCCACATGAAAGCCACATGCACAGGTGGGTGTGGGTAGGGGTAGTTAGTTGTTCGGTTGCTTGGCTGTTGGAGTTTGATGTCCCGGCAACATCTAAGGTCATATCAGGATGTATACCGACTTGTGACAGTGCACATTCATAGCGGGTTTTATTGTGCTGCCCCATTGGGAGAGCAGGCCGTCACTATAATGACCTGATCTCCCACTCAAGTTTGTTTGTTTGTTGTTGTTGTGCGTCCTAACAAGATCTAAGGTCATATCAGGACGGATTTCGACGTGTGACAGTGTGCACTCATGGCAACTTTATACTACTGCCCCATTCGGAGACCAGGCCACCGACACCCATGACCTGATATCCCACTCAGTCATTATCATGACACCAAGCCAACCAATCATTGTGCTATCCTAAAAATGCTGAGCGTCTGGCTAGGAATTAACAAATATCAATGTTTAAGTTATTGGTTTGACTTGACCAGGGTTCGAATATGGAATGTTCATATTACAGAACTGTTGATTCGAGTCTGGGTGTATGTGTTATGGTACCATTCGTTGCAACAACAAAAAGACGCCTTTCCCCATGCCATGGAGCCATGCCCAGTATTCTATAGATGATACCTGCTGCATTGTGTTTAATTGGGGCTCGCACTACCTGAATATTAGTAATTTAATGAATGCAAAACAGGAAATACACTCCTATCTCTGGCTGACATAACGCAACATAACGCAACATTATTATAAAAAGGTTCTATCTGACAAAATGGTGCTTTCGAGATAATGAGGACTGAAGCTGTGTAACTGCATGATAGCAAACCAGATTGAACAATATTATTTTTAATATATCTCACTGAAAAATACCAGTTGAGAAACAGTTGTGTAACTGCATGATAGCCTTTTGTAGATAGAACATGTTTACATCCATAACACCAATTCATTCACTTTGTCAGATATAACACTTGTTATAGTAATGTCACAATAATAAAAGCCTGCCTTACTGTATTTAAAGTAAAACATCCAAATGCCAACTGTGCCGATCTACTAGCTTGGCCGGTTGCCTGCGGTCCAGGCCTCCTTGTCCTACTTCTCAGCTAGCACCCTGCTCACCACACTGTTCCAACAACTCTATAGAAGCATAGAACATATCAAAGTGTATATATCTATCGGATTACCAACCAACCAGCTACCAACAACATTCTCAATAACATTTGTATAAGTAATATTTATACTACACATTTGTAAATTGGAATTACCAATTCCATGGAGGCTCAGTGTAGTGAGGTGCCGTAGTGAATGGCCATAGGTAGATATAGAGTTATGCTGATAGCCCCAGAATGACAGTAGTGTGGGTTTGAGTGCTACTCTAGGCGACATGTTCCCTTTATTTGCACACACAAAAACCTCAACCCCACAAGACTAGCAACCACAGCACTAGCAACCATAGCACTAGCAACCACAAGAGTAGCAATGTTCTATGTACCGTCCCACCTCTTCCTATATATGAGCCTGTCTCAAAAGGTGATAACTCTTTATTTGTTGTCCATCGTAATGATTGACACAAAACAGCACAGAAATGGTTACACTGAAAACACAAGGACATTTGCTTCAACTCAATATGTATTCTATTGGGATTATGAAACACCATGTAAAAAACAAATTAGTTTATCCTGAGCAAATGCATAGGCAGATAGTATGTTGATCATTACAATGGACAAAGTTTTATCCCGTATTGCTTAGCACCTTTTGAGACAGTCTCATATTCTTCGCTCCCTTGCAATATTTCTCTTTGTTAACCCAAATCACGTCCACAGTCATATCGGTACTAAAAATAAAATGTTAAATGAAAAGACCTCTTCTTTTTGTCTGATCTGCTATGGAAAGTGGAGTAAATGAAAATAAGTTGGACAATACCTGAGCTGTAATATGACACTTTATGTGTGCTGTGGACGGCCAAATGACTTGGGCGTCCACCTTCCGTTTTGGTAGTTTGTGGGGTTTGATTATCTTATACCCCTGTCACACTACGACGTAATGAGCCAACGTGAGCCTAACGTGGTGATATTTCGTCATTATGTTGATGTACGTTGGATTACATTATGATGACATCATAATGACGTTAGAGTGATGTCGAGCTACGTCATATTACGTCGTGTTACGTCAAGTTACGTCAAGGTTTTGGACATGTTCAAAAGTTTCGATGTAGGTCGAAGGTAAGGGTTTACGTTCGCCGTATGTTCTGTTCACGTTCAGCGAACGTCAATGACGTTAAACGGACGTTATTCCAACGCTCCTCACTACGTTCAACTACGTTCCACTACGTTGACCCCCATTAAACCAAGTGCAAATGCCCATGGGGCGTAATGGGAACGTCAGGACAACGTCAGGAGAACATCAGGAGAACGTCAGGAGAACGTCAGGAGAACGTGCATTCAACGTACGTTCAACGTCTCATGACTTAGCTAACGTCACGTAACGTTCTTCTGACGATGGAATAACGTTCATAACGTTCCGTCAGCGTCATTACGTTGACCTCTCTCGTCGAACGACGGTATCACTACGCTTTACCGACGTTACTCTCTCGTCCACTACGTTGCATCCACGTTCAACTTGTGCCCAAATTTGCATACTACGCCGAGAAGTTCAACGTTCTTCACGTTCTCCCTACGTTGACGTCGTTACGTCGTAGTGTGACAGCCCCATTACACATGGTGTTCAAATATATCACATAGAATATATGTATGCATAACATGTCATTGTCTATCTTTGATTTATCCTGATGTTGTTTGTGTGGATTATAAAACTATTTAAATACATACATTAATTGACTACTGTCAGAATGTAGGTAGACCACATGCAGTGGTCGAATCTGTAGAGCGCAGGCTTCTTGTGTGGAAGGTCAGGAGTTTGAATCCCATCCGAATAAAGCCAATAACTTACACAAATTGATTCTTGTTGCTACCTACCTAACCTGGTATTACTAGGATATGGAAAGGACTGGTTAGCTCAGTATCAGGATAATGTGACTAAGTGGGAAATATGGTCATGATGCCACCGACCTGATCTGCCAGTGGGGTAGCGTTATAAATTTGCAATGAATGCGCACTGTCACAAGTTGTATATATCCTGATATGAACTTACATGTTACAAGAATGTAGAACAACAACCACCAACCCTCTCCCTTTTCCCCTATCCCCTATCCCAAAAATATCTCTCTTATCTGGCTCTCCTGTCCATCTTAACTTTAGCAACCAAGCTAGTCCTAACCCATTCACCTACTAGTATTGTTTGGTTGTTGTTCTTTTACGTCCTAGCAACATCTAAGGTCATATCAGGACGGGGTACCGACTTGTGACAGTGCACACTCATGGCAACTTTATAGTGCTGCTCCACTGGGAAATCAGGCCACCAGCATCATAACCCAATATCCCACTCAGTCACATTATCCTGACACTGAGCTAATCAGTCCTTGCCCAATCCTATTATTTATAGTGTTGCCCCACTGGGAAATCAGGCCGCTGGCACCATAACCCAATATCCCACTTAGTCACATTATCCTGACACTGAGCTAACCAGTCCTTAGCTTATCCTATTAATGCCAAGTGTCTTGCTAGGAAGCGACAAGTCATTGGTTTGACTCGACCAGAGTTCGAACCCACAATCCCATGGGTTTGGATCCGCCAGGCTCCCAAAACAGGAGACGGATGCTCAACTCATTCGACCATCCCATCTGGTACCGACTAAATAGAGTAGTTTGTTTTATGACAGTGTAATTAAACTTATAAATTCAAAAGCACCCAATGTCATTTCCCCAAGACTTCCGCCATTCTCATACACCATCTCATTTCTATCATTTATTATCAAAGTCATAAATATTTATTTGTATCGTTTACCATCTAAAGTCATAAAGATGTGGTGTATAACGTATTATGTGAGTATAAAAATACGAAGGGAATTTCCTATTATTCTATATTATATATTATTACTTCATACCATTGTTATTCTCCATAAGACTCTGCACTTTACCAGTGGCGCCACCTGCACTCACCCCCACCCTCCACCTGGCCGACATTGTCAGTCGTTTACGGCAATCATCTTTTATGGCTTGAAGACCAATATTGCAGCACTGACAAATGACAATTTTCTGAGGAAGCACACATTTCCCAAGAATAAATCAAATAGAACCAGATAAAAGCCATCCCAAGACTGGGGTAGTACCTTACCCAATGGCTGAAAATAGGAGCTGACAAGCAGAATGATTATTAGTAACTTTCTGTAATATTACTATAAGCTTATCAGCGGCTGAGGGACCGAGGCAGTGTGATGCAAATTGGAAATATTACACCTAGAGCGAGATTGACAATTGAGACTCCTTGCCATTCTTGGGCTAGCATCGTAACGATTAGACTAGCTAGGCTGCCTGATGCAATCACCCTATCCATGCTTCCATATCTATGTGGGTCCTTGTTTGAGAGGGCACAGCAGACTATGACATGCTAAACAGCTGAGCTGAATCATTGGCAGCCATTGTGTCACTTTATGAGGAACCACCTCTTTCTGTTTCTTTTTTGTGTTTGTTTGTTGTCTTACATCCTAGCAACATCTAAGGTCATATCAGGACAAGGAACCATCTGTATCTTTGTTTCTGTTGTTTGTTTGTTTGTATTACATCCTAGCAACATCCAATGTCATATCAGGATGGGTTCCAACTTGTGCTCATGGGGACTTTATAGTGCTGCCCCACTGGGAAACAAGTCCAACAGCACAATGACCCAATATCCCATACAGTCACATTGTCCATGATGTGCGCAACATGGGTAATTGATATCGTGAGACTGTGTATTTCCCATTGACCAACGACTTTTGGCGCCATCTATATTCTTGATCCTGAACTAGCAAAAATGGTCGTCGATTGACCCGCCACCTACTGTAGATTCCTTGAACTCAATACTACGCAGTTACTGAAACTGCGCAGTAGATTTTAAATGTGACCATTGGTGCCACCTATATATTTCTTGTGAACTACGATTTGGCCGCTACTGATGCACCATCTACTGTAAATTCGGAGCAAAGCCTATGACGCAGTTACAAAGTCTAGACACTTCGACCTTAGCTTTTCAACCGATAGGACGTGCTACTTCCTGTAGATTTCCCGTCCCACCCACCCAACTGATGACATAGATCGATAGGGGTAAGTGCCTGTAATCCTCGAACTCATCAACATTTCTATTTTTCAATCTTAATGTAACAAGCTAATCTAGTAAGAATAAATGCCACTATAAATACAACTGTCTCGCGTTTGTTCAATTATCATGATCCAGTCATGGTCCTATCCTATTAATGTTGAGTGCCAGGCTAGTTAGCGACAAGTATCAATTTCATAAAGTCATCGCTTTGAATCGGTTCCCAACCTTCCGCATGGGAAGCCTGCGCTCTACAAATGCAGCCATCCCGTCCAGTAGCACCTGTTTCTGACACCTTAATGAAATAAATATTGACCTTTGACCATTGACCTTTAGCCAACTGTCCCACTTACATGTCATGGCCTCAGAGTTTTCTTCTCACTTCTGCTGAATGAATTTGAATTCAGCAACTCTTGTCACTTCGCTATTGTCAATTCTGTTTGCGGTGGTGTAGATGTGGTGGGACGTGCAATTATATTAACGTGATTTTACTGAATTGAGTTAATTTTCTTAAATTAGCTAAATTAGATTGTCGGTTGACGGCATTGTTAATTCAGTTATCTAAGTGACGATAGCTTTGAGTAAGACATGTTGAGGCTATCTAATTGAAATAAGTGATATATCGCAATGAATTATTCATTGCATTGGTTGAAATTGCTAATGAAATTTGCACATTTCCCAGACACACAATTATATTAGGCGCGGGATGTTAACTGTATGCATAGAAATGGTTGTCCCATGTTACTTGCGTCATAATATGCAGCAAAGCATGGTTTAAATATGCTGATAGACATCAGGGGCGTAGCTAGACCTTTAACTATATGTACTCCTAATTTCGGCAGGGGGTTTAGGGGGCCGCTTAAGCTTAAGCTGGCGGATTTTACACATCTTAGACTTGAGTTGTTGACACTCCGGACCACTACATGCCTCCTCTCTCTCTCTTTATTATTATTTTTTTTATTTTTGACAAAACGATGTGGACGTTTTGGCGTACGCGCATATGCCTAACTATGCCCCTGGACATATATATATATATATATATATATATATTTGTAATCCTCCAGTGCGACTGACACTGGTCTACATCCGGTGGAGGCGAGGAGGCCGCAGGTAGCACCACTGGTACAGTGTTGGGTCTTACGGAGTATAACAATAAATATATATATAGTGGGTTAGGAATCGTATCTATTAACGGGAACTGAATGCTGGAGGTTTCTTTCCTAGTAACATCCGATGTGTTGGTAGCATAGTTACTCAGATTAGGAAGTGCAAGCACATTGTTGTTTATATCGCCTACCCATTAGGATAACATCCATCGGGACCATACCATAATATCCTACTCAGTCGCATTATCCTTAACACGGACGACCATACATGTCCATATGTTACTAGTGTCCAATAGACATGTGTCTAAAAGGATCCTTTAGTATGAATCAACCGCAGATTGAACCCGCAACCTACTGCGTACGAAGGAAATGAACATTTTCCTATTAAACCATCATAGCTTAGTAGTCTGCACTGACCTCTCAGGCAAGGAGCCGCATAGACAGTTAGATGTGCATAGGGTGATGGCATCAGGGAGCCTAGGTGGTGTAATGGTTAGCACACTGGCCCAGAATTCAAGAGATCCGGGTCACGTTAGCAATCAAAAGAGATACAGGTGGCGCTAGGAGTACAGCAATGGTGGTCTGAACACAGGTAGTGAAAAAAAACACAGAATGATATCAATGTCTTTATTTATATTCACGTGATAAAACCTAGATTGGTTGAGTGTTGTAGATTTACGTCCTGGGAACATCTAAGACTATATCAGGACGAGTAGTGACTTGTGACCGTGTGCACTCGTGGCGACTTTATAGTGCTTCCCCACAGGGAAATCAGGCTGCTAGCACCATGAGCTGATTGATATCCCACTTAGTCAAAGTATCCTGACCCTAATCTAACGAGTTCTTGCCCTATCCTATTAATGTTCGGCGCCAGGCTTGGAAGTGACAAGTATCAATTTTATAAGTCATTGGTTTTACTGGACTGGGTACCAAACTCCCGAATAGCCAGTTTCCTTAATGCATAAGCCTATTTTTAGTCGACCTAATTAGGGACCTTCATCTGTAGTATTGAATGCCTATGTATATATGTGATATATAAGAATTGACTTATACTCGAGGATATACGGCAATATATACATCAATTCACACAGTACACCCCATTCAAAATCCACCCACTGTTCCATAATTGAACAAACGCGATACAGTGGTATATAGTGGCATTTATTCTTTCTATTTTAGCTTGTTACATTTAGATTCAAGATGTTGATGATAATATAGTTCGAGGATTTCAGGCACTTAACCCTATCGATCTATGTCATTAGTTGGGTGGGTGGGATGGCAAATCTACAGGAAAGGTAGCACGTCCGATCGATTGAAAAGCTCTGGTCGAAGTGTCTAGACTTTGTAACTGCATCATAGCCTTTGCTCTGAATTTAGAGTAGGTGGCGCGTCGATCAGCGGCAAATGCTAGTTCACAAGAAATATATAGGTGGGGCCAATGGTCACATTTTAAATCTACTGCGCAGTTTCACTAAGTGCATAATATGGGTTTCAAGGAATTTACAGTAGGTGGCGGGTCAGTCGACGACCATTTGGTCAGTTCAGAATTACAAATATAGGTGGCGGCAAAGTCGCTCCGAAATCTATGGGAATACACAGTCTCGTGATACCAATTACCCATGTTGCGCACATCATGGACAATGCAATGCATAGTATATTAATGCCGCAAAGCTATTTATATAAAAATTAAAAAAGCCCACATTCAGCCTGAGTGTTCAACATGTCTTGCATATCACCGAGGTGTGGAGGGTGTGTGTAATTGTGTGTACACATGGTGGGTCTGTGAGGTCAGAGAGGGAGGCGGGGTGTGGGGGCGGGGTGTGGGGGAGTGTGTGGGTGTGGGGGGAGGGAGGGGAGAAGGAATGGCTTTCCAGGGTGTGAGCTGGAACGGAATACAGGCAGGTCGAAAGAGGTCCCTGTCCAGTCGTTGCTATTAAACTTTCATGGCATGAAATTGAATTATGGCCAAAGAGCTGGTGGGTGGGTGGGTGGGAGGGTGGGTGGGTGGGAGGGCAGCGGTGTTCTTTGGGTAAGCGCGAAGTGTTAGGCTGTTATCTGGGAAAAGGGCTTTGTTTGTGTCAGTGAGTGAGTGAGTTTGTTTCTTTGTCGTTTTACGTCCTAGCAACATCTAAGATCATATCAGGATGGGTACCGACTTCTGACAGTGTGCTCTCATGGCGATTGTATAGTGTTGCCCCACTGGGAGACCAGCCCGCTGACCGCATGACCCGATATCCCATCCAGTCACATTATCCTGGTAATGTGCAAACCAGTCCTTGTCCTATCCTATTAACGTTGATTGCTAGGCTAGCCTGTCCGGATATATCGCTAGATGTTACTAGGACGCAAAACAACAAACAAATAATAAAAGCTAGGCTAAGTAGTGGGATTGTAGGTTCGAACCATGGTCGAGTCAAAACAATGACTTAAGAATGTATACTTGTCACTTCTTAGCCAGGCGTTCAGCATTATTAGGATAGGGCAAGGAGCAGTGGAATGAGGAAGATCAATCGTCCAGGATTGAAATTGTCCCTGCTTAAATAACTAATGTACCAATATTTGATTCATGAATTCAACTTATATACAGGTGCACTTGTAAAGCATTTGGTGCTGCTGAGAAAGGAATACTGAGTAACTATATTATAATCAGTCCAGTCGTAGCCAGCATTTTGACCTGAATACCAAACTTATTCTTTCACGGTTTAAAGTTATTTTAATTTTAAAAGGGCACTTCTAATTAAAGTATGCTAGATTCTACCAAACAATTTGATTCATTCATCTAAAAATAGTTTTACGTCCTGGCAACTTCTAAGGTCACATCAGGACGGGTACCGACTTGTGACAGTGTGCCCTCATGGCGACGTTATAGTGCTGCCCCACTGATGTGGGTTTGAAGACCTGCTTTAGGTGTAATATTTCCACATTTCAATCACCACCACATGACGATAATAACACCCGGAACAAACACAAACAAAGAAAAAAAAAGAAAAATGCCTCTGTCAGATAAGTGCAAATTGATTGTGTCAGATAAGAGCCCTACGCGAGTCATTCAATTGTGGGGCGTGGTGGCCAGGAAGTTCTGGGCCGCAGCTGGTGCCGGGCGAGCTGAGGGACTTTATCTGGCGGGCGTTTCCTTACACCATGATGAATCTACGGAGGGACGCATCACAAACATACTAAATACTGGATGGCTACATCCACCGCTTGAAATGTTCAGAAATTTTTAAGGCTTTTTTTTTTTCCCTACCCACCCCATTTTTTTTTCTTCTCCTCCTCTTTCTAAAACTGATATATTGGCTGGCTGGCTGGAGGGGTTGGTTGGATGGTTGTTGGAGTTTTACATCCTGGCAACATCCAAGGTTATATCAAGAAGCGTACCGACGTGTGGCAGTGCACAATTATGGCAACGTTATTCGGCTATACCGTCTGGTAGCGATGTTAGAGAGCTCTCTGGGAATTATGGGAGAGCTACTGGGTAATTAATTGCTCAAGAGCTGCGATATGATTCCTTAAGAGCTACTGGCGACTTGCTCAGGGTCCGCATCGGGGGGGGGGGCGACATCGGGGGGGGGCGAATAACTACTTGGGTGCGGCTAGAGGGTTTCCCATGGTAATTTGTCAGTAATTGTTCAACAACTGCTCGAGACCTGCTCAGGTATTGCTTGCTAGTTGCTCGGTAGTTGGTCGGGAGTTGTTCGGGAGTTGTTCGGGATTTGCTCTGGAGTTGTTTGACAGTTGTTCAGTAGTTGCTCGGGAATGGTTGCTGGATACTTTTGTTGGCTGTTTCAGGAGTTGCTCATGAGTTGCTCGAGAGTTGCTCGGGAGTTGCTCATGAGTTGCTCGGGAGTTGCTCGAGAGTTGCTCGTGAGTTGCTCGGGAGTTGTTCGTTAGTTGCTCGTTAGTTGCTCGTTAGTTACTCGGGAGTTGCTCGGGAGTTGTTCGTGAGTTGCTCGTGAGTTGCTCGGGAGCTACTCGGGAGTTTCTCGGGAGTTGCTCGGGAGTTGGTCGTGAGTTGCTCGGGAGTTGCTCGTGAGTTGCTCGTGAGTTGCTCGGGAGTTGCTCGGGAGTTGCTCGGGAGATGCTCGGGAGTTGCTCGGGAGTTGCTCGGGAGTTGCCCGGGAGTTGTTCAAGATTTGCTCTGGAATTGTTCGGGAGTTGTTTGGGAGTTGTTCGGGAGTTGTTTGGGAGTTGTTCGGGAGTTGCTCGGGAATGTTGCTCGATACTTTCGTTGGTTGTTTCAGGAGTTGCTCGAGAGTTGCTCAGGAGTTGCCCGGGAGTTGCTCGGGAGATATCC
The DNA here is from genome assembly GCA_030323885.1 of Branchipolynoe longqiensis. Taxonomy (NCBI): domain Eukaryota; kingdom Metazoa; phylum Annelida; class Polychaeta; order Phyllodocida; family Polynoidae; genus Branchipolynoe; species Branchipolynoe longqiensis. Next base: position 47,051,242 of record CM059195.1, on the reverse strand, counting down.
GGGAGCTGTTTTGTTAAAGCTGCCCATGGACAGCCCACTCGCTCACAGCAGCAGCTCACCCATTTAGCCTGCAGGGATCGTAATCTGACTGATCTGTTGGCGTAGAGCATTACTCAGGACTCAGCTGGTTCGCCAATGTCCAACCAGTCCCGGCCCAGCCCCGCCCCGCCCCGCCCCGGCACCGTGCCCGGTGGGAGCCGGTCCCGAGCAACCCCGCCCCGCCCCGCCCCCCCCCCCCCCCGTGGCCGTGGGGAGCCGGCCCTGACCAACCCCGCTCCGCCTCGTCCCGCCCCGCCCCGTCACCGTGTCTGGGGGGAGCCGGCCCCGACCAGCGCACAGGTACCCGACGTCCTCCCCCAAGGGAAGAGGCTGAGCTATCCCCCCAGTCCTCGGGCTCCATATCCACTAGGGTCTACCGCCAGAGGGCCCGGCCAAGGTCATCAGAGGTGAGCCATGTAGGTTAAGCCGGCCAGAGATGGCTGACATTGTTATGTTTGCACTCCAACTGCTCCGCGATGGTTTGTTTGTTTGTTTATTGCGTGTTTTACATCCTAGCAACATCTAAAGTCATATGATTGTAAATTCCAATGCTCGAATATGTGGCTGTGTAGGCAGGCTATAGTGAAATCAATACAGACAAAGTGAAAGGAAGAGTATAACGTGTAAAGAAGAAGAGAGCGTCCAGCTCTCTGGTTTATTATTGATATGGTTACATGGGTTCATTGTAGAGTATCAACCCACCCCTTTCCCCCAATGGAAAACAAGCGTTAATGGCCATACCAATAGGGATCCAGCATTCCTGGTCCCTATGGATACCAGTGGTCTGCCCACCACCAGTAGCTGTATTGCCCCATGGCTACCACCAACCTTGACCTTTGAGTGTGGTGATCCCTACCCCAGCAGAGGCGGTAGGCCCTGAGTGCACTCACACCCACACATTCCAGCACCACTATGTCTATTTACATCCGATCAGGACACCGATCAGTAATAGAAAATTTGCATTCCCCCTATGCCGAATCTCACAATATTTTACACCATGGTGGGTACTGACTTGTGATACTGTGCACTCATGGCAACCTTATAGTGCTGCCCAACTGGGAGATCAGGACGCCGGTACTATGACCTGACCTATATCCCACTCAGTCACATTAGCCTGATGCTGACCTAACCAATCCTTGCCATATCCTAGTAATGCCGAGCGCCAAGCTAGGAAGCAACATGTACAAATTATGCAAGTCATTGGTTTGACTCAGCCGGGAATCGAATCCTGACCAACCGCCCAGAAAAGGCTGCGCTCTACCGATTAGGCCTCCACATCCGGTGGCTCTGCAGTGGCATCTTCTTCATTAATATTGTTATGTTCATGTAGTCTGCCTGCTATGTGGGTCAACACTTCGGGGAGTGATTCAACACGTTGCGAAGCATACTGTCCTTATCTGAGAGCAGCTCCTGCTGTGCAAAGATGCAACGTCAAGATTTCAGCAACCTCTATGATGCCGAGAAAATCGATGTTATTTTTGCTTGAATATAATCAATTTAACATAAATAATAACACATGAGCTGCAGAGGACTATTGGATGATTGCAGATATGGCAGATCCTGTATTTAATACCCCTGTCACTTTACAACGTTTCTGCCGGCGTGCCGGCAACGCACAAAATATTTGCAACCCGTCAAGAGACGTCCAACTTTTCGGCGTTTTGGCAGAAAACTGGACGGGTTAGTAGCATAGTATTAGCGCGCAGCCAACGAGGTTCGACGCGCGACGGACAAAAGTGTCAACGTGCCACCAGCGGGTTCCCAGCGTGCCGCCAGCATGCCGTCGGCGCGCCGTCGGCGCGTTGATGGCGTGGAGGGAGCGAGTTGGTACAATACCAACTCTCTGCCTCCATGCCGGCAGCACGTCCAGACCCGCCGCCAACGGGTCCAGGCGCGCCGGGAACACGTCCAACGCGCTGAGAAACGCTGGCGGAGCACCGACAACGCGCCGATAACACGCTGACGGCACGCTGGGAACCCGCCGGCGGGACATTGCAGACGCGCCGACGGAACGCTCGCAATATGGCGAAACAAATGCCAACGTTAACCGACATTGATCAACGTCCTGCCAGCGTTCTGCAGGCGCGCCGATAACGGGTTCGACGTGTTGCTAACGCGTCCGTAACGCGCCCGCCAACACGCTACTGCGCGTTGCGGCCCGTCGAAAGTTTTGTGCAAGCACAAAACTTTCTCCGCGGACCGACGCGCGCCGACGGCCGCCGACGTGCCGGTACACACGTTGCTATGTACCGACGCGCCGGAAACGCCCCGGTAACGTACCGTTAACGTACCGGACGTGTACCGATGTTTCATCGAAAAACCCAACACGTCGGCGCACGTCGACCCGCGTTGGCCCGAAACGTCGTAATGTGACAGGGCCATAATTTCATGTGGCAAAGCCTTGAGTTATTTAATTACTTACTTTGAAGTTATATATTATCCCATATCAATGTCATGATCTTTTGAAATCTTAGAAGTGTAAACATAGAAAATTAATGTTGGAATGCAGGTTGAAACTCTTATGTCATCGGCTTCACCAGTAATATTTTCTATTAAAGTGAGTTAGTATCTTGTTCTATGTAGCAACAAATGCTAAATATGAGCATCAGTGTCGAAGTTAGATATGTAGAATCAAATCTAGATAATTAATTGTGTTTGGGAAAATTGATACGCCCATCGGACGATGCAGCATTAAGATGCATTGTTTGGTTTGAATACAATGTTTGATCCATTCAAGATGATATCACTGCCAAGTGAAGCAAAATAGGATCTCAGTTCAAAGTCCAACCTTAAAGTTGCATAGTCCGATGAAAGCATCCCACTCTCAAAACCAAAACAATTATGTAGATTTGATTCTACATATCTAACTTACATAGTAGTGCACTTATTAAACATTTGCCTCCACGGAGAAGTGAATACTGAGGCATTGCATAGGACATGTTACTGCAGAATTCAACGGTATCAGAGTTTTGGTGTGCTTGCCAAAATCTATTTTCCATGGTAACACTTTAAATATCTCAAAAGGTTTTGTATGTTTGTTTGTTGTTTTACATCCTAGCAACATCTAAGGTAATATCAGGACAGGTACCGACTTGTGACAGTGCGCACTCATGGTGACTTTATAGGTATGCCCACTGGGAAAACAGGCCACCGGCACCATGACCCAATATCCCACTCAGTAACATTATCCTGACATTGAGCTAACCAGTCATTGTCCTATCCTAATAATGCCGAGTGCCAGGCTAGGAAGTGACAAGTATGAATCTTTAAGTCGTTGGTTTGACTCGACCAGGGCTCAAACTCACGACCCTCCGATCTACCAGCACGGGAGACAGGGCGCTCTAACTCATTCGGCCATCCCGCCTGGCATCTCAAAAGGTAGCCATTTAAAATAAAAGTTACTTCAAACTAAAGTGAAGTAGATTATACTATCAACATAATGTTGAAAATGTCATAACCTCAAAATCATTGGTTTATGCAACTTTAAATAACTCAGTACACATGTGTTATAAACGATAAATTGTTCGTAATGATATGGCATTGCGGGTAATTAGGAGCGCGAATACAGCTTAGCGGCGTGCCAGTAGTAAGGACGCATTGATTTTGTCGCCAACTAGCAGAATTTTGTAGTACTACTTATATTACCTGTAACGCCGACTAGCGGGTATTTCTGAACCTCGCCGGCAGTCGGGTAAACAAAACCCGATTACGTATCACGCATCACAGCATTTGGAACTAGCCTATGTAGCCCCTCTCGGGAAGAAGACATTTGCTATATAAGGCCACATTGCCACCGGGTTTGGTCATTACGAACTAAGGAGCCTGGAGACACTGACTGACTTAAATTGCCATCACACCCACCCCACAATGTATAAGGAGAGGGTGATAGGGTTATAGCGTCTCTAGCCTCGTTTAAAGCATTTGTGAGCTGACATTGTGTATATTCAGACAGATAAGATTTCAACAGTTAATTAAAAGGCATAACTATAACTTGCTGTGTTCGCGTTTTTCCTAATTATGCAATCCCCAACGTGTGTAGAGAGGGATCAGTTTGCTATGTGGAGGAGGGAGTGATTTAGAAAATGCCTGACGTTTTATGTTAAGCTCATCTGAAACCACTCTGCCCACCACCACCCTCCTCACATGGACTGCTTTGAGTGGACAAAACCACTTTTTTCTGAGCGATCTTTTCCATTTGTTTCCGGTTTATTCCGTGTTTTCCACTTCCCACTGCCTTCAAGTTTCACACTGGAGCAGAACCACATTTACCTACCAATATACACATAATGACATATATGTTTGTTTTTGGTTACTGGAAATTGTGTGTTGTCTTGCGTGTCGATACTTATTGTGTGGTGTGTTTTAAGTATTTTATTACTGGGTGTGGTTTGCGGAGGGGGGGGGGGGTCGTGGGGGAGTGGTGGTCCTACTCTTCCTAATGCCTTGAAGTTCCACACTGTAGAAGGATCACTTCACTTACCAGTATGTAGAATGACATATATTTGTTCTTGACATATAATACTGTGATAGAGCCGTCTATTGGAACTTGACCCTCAAGCGGTAGACCCACCCAAGAAAGCAGGAGAACGAGTACGCTTGCTTCCAGTCGTCTTTATTCTCCGCTCACTGCGGGGTCCATGATCAAGTGACCTGCCTTTGCGCTGCCGGGTCCCACATCAACTTCCGGGGGAGGTTACGCTAGCCGCACGCAGTAGGTGACAGCCCTGTCACAGCATCGGCCGGCGGCTACCGTACCGCCCACTACCTATTGCTATAAACTGCGAAGGTGACGGAGCAGTCCCTGCTGCCACTATATGGTAGTGGAGCTTATGTCTGGACTACTACAATACTTATCCCACTCTATCATTTTGCTCCAGCTTTTACCGCTTTGAGTGGACGAAACGGTTCTTTTTTTCGGAGCGATTTTTCCATTTTTTCCTGGGTTTTTTCCCCAACCTAGTGACAAGAAACTTAAAACCGTGGATTTGCAATCAGTCTTGTCTTTCTTCTTCATACTTATATATTTGTTCCAGCTTTTTCCCCTCATAGTGGAGAACACCTGTTTGTTATGAGCAATTTTTTTCCCAGTTTTTTTCCGCCCAACCTAATCGCAAAAAAAAGGCGTAACCCTGGATACTGGAATCTTTCTTTTATCTTTCATCATCATATTAAATTTCGGTATTTTATGACTGTGTGGTTTCCGTTATTGCCAAGCAGTATATCACGCAGATTAAGTGTGCAGCCCCTCGGCCGCTACCGCCCGGGGGTCCAACGGCCGTGACCTCTGACCCCGAGGCCGCGGGACACCAAGGGCCCAGCACTGTTTGCCCATTCAGCTAACGGCCCCCCGATTTATGGCCAGTAGTGACCGTGCCAAAATCTCATCATAGAGAGTGTCAGACAAGAATGGTGGTTGCCTGGCCCCGATATAGGAGGTGGTGGCATGCCCTGATAAAGGTGTAGCTGGTTCGTTGGTTCGTTGATTGTTCGAGTTTATGTCCGGGCAACATTTAAGGTCATAGCAGGACGGGTACCGAATTGACACGGTGCGCACTCATGGCGAATTCATAGTGCTGCCCCAATGGGAGACCAGGCCACCAGCGCCATGACCTGCTATACCACTCAGTGACATTATCGTGACACTGAGTAATCAGTCCTTGCCCAATCCCAATAATGCTGAGGGCCTCACAAGGAAGCGACAAGTATAAATTGTTCAGTCATTGGTTTTACTGGGCCAGATTTCGATCCCGTGGGTTCTACGCCCACGATCTACCAAATCGGGAGACGGATGCTCAACTCATTCGGCCATCCCGTCTGGTAAAGGTGTGGCTGTGTGTGACATTGTGACAGTGTGGCAGTGTGGCAATGTGGCAATATGGTAGTGTGGCTGTGTGGCAGTGTGGCAATATGGCAGTATGGCAGTGTGGCAATATGGCAGTGCAGCAGTGCGACAGTGCGGCAGGGTGGCAGTGTGGCAATATGGCAGTGTGGCAGTGTGGCAGTGTGGCAGTGTGACAGCGTGGCAGTGTGGCAGTGTGGCAGTATGGTAGTGTGGCAGTCTGATAGTGTGGCAGTGTGGCAATATGGCAGTGCGGCAGTGTGACATTGCAGCAGGGTGGCAGGGTGGCAATATGGCAGTGTGGCAGTGTGGCAGTGTGGCAGTGTGGCAGTGTGGCAGCGGTGCAGTGTTGCAATATGGCAGTGTGGCAGTGTGGGTGGCAGTGCGGCGGGCAGTGTGCCAGTGTGGCAGTGTGGCAGTGTGGTAGCATGTCTATAGACATGGCTGTGTCAGGCGATTTGCATGTCGGTGGTTGGATTGGTCATATCCGCACTACGCATGTGGATGCGCCATACTAAATATGGTGCGATCAGCAGTTTGGCGGTTCATGTCAGCTGACTAGTTCTTATTTTTTACTTTAAAGTTGCATAGTCCGATGGTTTTGAATTTCTGTATTTTTTCTGAGATAACTATATTAGATCAATCACTAGTATCTACTTGACATTAGTTTCAAAGTTACTTTTATTTTAAATGGTAAGCTTTTGAGATATTTTGAGTGCAAACATGGAAAATTAGTTTTGGCAAGCTTGCCAAAACTCTGACACCATAGACTCGGCAGTAACAGGTTCTGTTAAATCGACTCAGTATTGCCTTCTACACAGAAACAAATGCTTAATAAGTGCATCGGTATCTAAGTTAGATATGTAAAATCAAATCTAGATAATTGCTTTGGTTTTGAAAATTTGATATTTCATCTGACTATGCAGCTTTAAGGTTTATTCATGTTCATTCCTCCGAAAGATGTCAGGTAGATTCCTTATCCATTGAGAAGGATATCGCTCATGAAGCTAACCCTTGTATGTGCTGTCCTCTCTGTGCGAAAGTGCATAAAAAAGACACCTTGCAGCTTATCGGAAAGAGTAGCCTATGTTGCGGTAGTGGGTTTCCTCCAAAGAAAGACGTCAGAATTAAAACATGGTTCGCATCCCATAGCTGATGGTAAAAGTCAATGAGTTCTAGCGGTGTCGCTAAATAAAAGAAACTGTCAAGACTTCAAGACTAAAGATAGTTAAGAAGGCAATCCGAATGCCAGCCGTGCCTTTGGGTCGGATTGGTTTGCTGGATCATCAGTGGAATTGGTGAAATTACTTGTCTGTAGTAGCAGGGAGACGGGGCAGCAGGGAGAGGGGGCAGCAGGGAGAGGGGGCAGCAGGGAGAGGGGGCAGCAGGGAGTGCAGCGGGTAGGAGTGGGAGTATTACCTAGGCGTAACCTGTAGAAATGCACTTCTCTAGGCTCAGTTCACATCATTTTGAGCTGCTCTTTGAGTGTCTTTGTTGTTTGTTTGTTGTTTTACGTCCTAGCAACATCTTAGGTCATACCAGGACAGGTTCCGACTTGTGACAGTGCTCACTCATGGCAACTTTATAGTGCTGCCCCACTGGGAGATCAGGCCACCAGCACCATGCGCTGATATCCCACTCGGTCACATTATCCTGACACTGAGCCAACCAGTCCTTGCCCTATCCTAATAATGCCGAGCGCCAGGCTAGGAAGCGACAAGTTTCAATTTTTAAGTAATTGGTCTGACTCGACTAGGATTTGAACCCACAAACTCATGCGTTGAGATCTCCCGATCTCCCAAAGCAGGAGCCGGACGCTCTAATCATTCGGCCATCCCATCTGGTCTATGTGAGTATATAGGAGCCATTCGCAGTTATCGAGCGGTGGCATCTGGGACCAGGACAATGGCGTTCATTGCCAGTTTTGCTGATTCAGCATTGTTATCTCTTGCATCCACCGCAATGGCTGTACAGATGTTGGTTGTTTGGATGTTTGCGCCCTTGGCTACATTTAAGGTAATATCAGGTTGGTCGATTGGTTGTTGGGAGTTTTACGTCCTGGCAACATCTAAGGTCATATCAAGACGGCTATCTACTTGTGACAGTGTGCAGTCCCAATGGGATACCAGGCCGTGGGCACGATGACCTGATTTCTCACCCAGCTTGGATTTGAGCGTAGGTTTTCAAATCTCATTGCAGGCAGACACTCAAATCATTTGGCCAGCCCGTCTGTTTGTAAAATTCTCTGATTAAGTATCTATTGAGTATCGAGATGGCTAAATGGGAAACAGTGCTCCCTTTATAATACTCACATCGGGGGAGGGAAGAAGTGCCCCTTTAAGCAGAATCCTTCCCCCTTATCTTACCAAGCCCTTATCTTGCTCAGCCACACGGTCACCGTCATGTTATGTGGTAATCCCACGATGTCTAGGTGGTGGCCGGGGCTGGGGGGTCAGGGGGGCAGGGTGGGGTGTTCGAGTCCTTAAGGCAGACAATGTGAACTATGTTAGGGAGAGATCATGTGGGAGAGGAATGACTGGTGTGCATGAGTGTAATAGCCAATAAGGAGGTCTATAACATCCACTGTTGTATGTATTTGAAAACCTTATATAAGTGAATAAAACTAAGCATTCAGGGACATATCATCTATTATCTACTCTTCTGCTGGTGCTAAACTCGGATCGCATGTTGTGTCGTGTGTTGTATCTACTATGGAGTAAGCTCTGATATGTAATTCATATAATAGAGAAGAGAACAGGGGAGCTATGAACCATACACATTCCACAGGATATTAGGGCAATATAGCCTTGTTGAGCAGTACAGCTAATAACATGAGACAACATAATAACAGTAACAATAACTTCCGCATACCACCTAACAGATATGACGCGTGGGGACCCGCAAACACAGGATTTCATATGCTGTCTAGGAATTTGTTGTTTGTGCTTTTCATTCCGGTTTAAAAAAATTATTATTTTTAATATTTGCAGTTTTTAGCAGTCTTGAGGTTACCACAATCATGACGGCCCTTGCCAATTCCCGACCTCATCAGTGATGCACTAGCGCCTCTATATCTCAGCAGCCTTCCAGATGAGGCTACTCTTATACCAGCCATAAAGTGCTTTTATGTCTTACCATAAATACAGGTATGCATTGTTCATGTTGCGCAGCATGGGTAATTTGGCACCCGGGCAGATGGCATTCTGTTACTAAGGACACACAAGGCACCCCCTGTAGTGTTAGAAAAGAATGATCAATGGCCGTGCCATCTAGCCATAAGACATCCAAATCTTATGACAAATAATTAAAATGTTATCACTTCATCCTTTGCCATCCCACCCACCCCAGTTTTTAAGACTAGACGGGTAGGGTTAAGTGCCTTCGTAACTTGATATCTATACCTGAAATGACTAAACTTGACTAAAACTGAAAAATAAATGCCATCTTATAAGTATACATACTTGTCTGTCTCGTGTGATTTAATTATTAATTCCCACTTTTAATCTGAGATCACTTTTGCTTCAGCCACTTTGCCGATTATAGCTCGAAACTTGATCACTAAAATGTCTGTTTTATAATGGATGTATGTATATATATCATCATCGTCATCATCATGCTGTTGGTCGCGATGCGACAAAGACTGCTTTCATTACTTGACCGCCGCTCTCCATTTACATTTCATGACAGCTGCCTGGAAAGGTGTTGAAGTGCTGCTGGCTTTTGCAATTTACCAGCGGCACTCTCTCGGGGAGCAAATAGAGGTTTCACACTGGCAAGAACATGTCCAGACAGGCGCAAAACTATTTGTCCCTGCAATGGCTGCTCGGGAGATGTTGGGAGTTCCATACATCAACCACCTTTAATGCTGCCAGAGTGACATGGTTTTTTGTTTAGGGTTTTGCTCCCTTAACCTTTGGTTCTGTCAAGAACCTGTACCACAAGGCAGTGGTTTACAACTCTGCAGGGCAGGGGCATCAAACTCCCTGAGATGTTGCAATACATGCAATACCTGCATACCAGATATATCCGTATATATCCATATATTATGCTGTATAAGAATTATAGGAGTATAATAACCTGGAATTCCATACTCGGTCCTCACACACACCCACCAGTAATTGGGTGGTGGAACCTGGGGCTAGTCATCTACTGCTCCAAGCTACTGAATCTCAGCTCCCAGGTGGCGCCACCACTCGCCTTGCTTATTAACCTGATTCACTTACCACTGAAATTTGTAAACAAATAAATACATATCTTTTTTTATTTGTTTTATTTGTTTTTGAGGTTAGAACAAGGAATGGTCATTTTAATCGCTGACATTTGTTCTTCCTCATTCCACTTCTCGCCCATTGCTAGCAGTAGCAATGCCTACCGAACGTGGTGGCCGAATCGGTAGAGTGCCAGCTTCCGGTGCAGAAGGTTGGGAGTTTGAATCCTAACCGATTCAAACCGATGACTTGTAGAATTGATACTTGTCACTACCTAGCCTTGCGCTCGCCATTAATAGGATAGGACAAAGACTGGTTGGATCAGTGTCAGGATAATGTGAGTGGGATATCATGTCATTGTGTTGGCGTCCTGGTCTCCCAGTTGGGCATCACTATAAAGTTGCCATGAGTGCCCACTGTCATGAGTTGGTATCCATCCTGATATGACCTTTGATATTGTTAGGATGTAATACAACAACAAACAAACAAACTAGAAATGCCAAGTGCCAAGCTAGGTATACATTTTCTGGGGATACATTTTCTGATAATTGAATTGTATTACTTAGCCTTCACCTCTATGGGTCAGGACAGGTATACCCAGAACCAGTAGATTCTACCAACCCCATGGCTATTATTAATAGTTATGTGACGTCACACATGGAAATGAAGGGATATGTTATAAGACATACTCAAACACTGTCTGATTTATTTGTTTATGTGATAGTGGTGTCTGAAGTACTTTCTATAATGTAGGCAATTTTATTTAAATATATGGGTTTAGTTCTTGGAGAATTGGCTACTTGATGTCAATACTACATAATAGTTCTAATTAGCAATTATGCAGTAATTAGTGGAACCATTACAAATGATGTCTATCAGACGGGATGGCTGAATGAGTTGAGTGTCCATCTCCCGTGTTGATAGATCGTGGGTTTCGAACCCACAGCTTTGAACCCTGGTTGAGTCAAACCAATGAGTTAAAAATGTGTATTTGTTGCTTCCTAGCCAGGCGCTCGCCATTAATAGGATAGGGCAAGGACTGGTTGGCTAGGTGTCAGGATAAAGCGACTGAGTGGGATATCAGGTCATGGTGCTGGCGGCCAGGTCTCCCAGTGGGCAGTACTATAGAACTGCCATGAGTCCGCACTATCACAAGTCGGTACCCATCCTGATATGACCTTAGGTTGTTGCCAGAATGTAAAGCTCCAACAACCAAACAACCTTCTGCCCGGAAAGCCAGGACCGCATTCAGGGTATGCTTCCTACTCGACTCTGAGAAGGCTCCACGATGTCTTTTTGGCCTATATGCATTCAGGGTGTGCCTCCGAGTCAACTCTGAGACAGTGCTCTTTTCAGAAAGGAGCCAAAAATTACCTCCAAAATGGCCGCCGGGTTCAGTGGTTTCAGCCAATCAGAGCTGTTCTTTTCAATTCCAAATGGCTGCACCCTATGGAGGCCACCATTTTCGAGGCACCCGAAGCTAAAGTCGTTCAGACTAGCGCGACATGCGGAATATCACCGAGTCGTACCTAGAACATGGCCCTGTGATCCAACTATTCGCCCACCACGTCCGGTAGCAGCACTCCTGAGTCAAGTCATGTAGGAAGCATCGAGCAGATCACCAATTAGAGCCCGGTCAAGGCCTGCCCCAGCCCGAGTGGAGACTTGGTATTCAGGACACATCTGACTGGGAGACCCGTCAGCGCAAAGCCCGAACAACCACGCTTCATTTCGATTCTTTATTACACTTTTCTCTTCCTGTCGAATACTGTCGGTGAACTGTGGTACATTTGTTTGTTTCTTTGTTTAAAAACTCCCCAGTACAAAAGGTAGATATCGGCTAGTGGACTGTGGTACAAAACAAATGGACCATCGTGGCTACTGTTTGTTGTTGTACGTCTTGCTTGTAAATGCATTTTTCCACCATATTCCTTTCGCTTTAAACCCCAAAGGGAAGCAAACATCGGATGCTTGCATTGACTCTCCAGTTTGTCGCCTGAACCCGCACGGTGGCAGAGTGAGTCGGGTGGGGGTAGGGTGGGGGAGACGCAGCAGACACAGCAGGCGCAGCAGATGGAGCAGACACAGCAGACGCAGCAGATGCAGCAGACGCAGCAGACGCAGCAGCAGCAGCAGGCACAGCAGACGCAGGAGACGCAGCAGATGCAGCAGACGCAGCAGACACAGGAGATGCAGAAGACGCAGAAGACGCAGCAGATGCAGCAGACGCAGCAGACACAGCAGATGCAGCAGACGCAGCAGACGCAGCAGATGCTGCAGATGCCGCAGATGCAGCAGACGCAGCAGACGCAGCAGACGCAGCAGACGCAGCAGACGCAGCAGATGCAGCAGATGCAACAGACGCAGCAGACGCAGCAGACACAGCAAACACAGCAGACGCAGCAGACGCAGCAGACGCAGCAGACGCAGCAGACGCAGCAGACGCAGCAGGCGCAGCAGACGCAGCAGATGCAGCAGACGCAGCAGACCCATGTGACCGACCCTACACTTCCGGTGGCCCGTAACCCCGCTCCGTGGGTGAGGGATTGGACTGTGCCTGTTGGCGGCCGGGGGGGTGGGGGGGGTGACAAACTCAGCGCACAGAGCGTCTGTCTATCAGATCGGGTGAAAGTTGGATGTTTGGTTGGTTGATTGGTTGTTGTTACGTTCTAACAACATCTAAGGTCATATTAGGATGGGTACTGACTTTTGATTGTGCTCGGTCATAGCAACTTTGTAATGCTGCCAGACTTGAGCAACCAGGCTGCCAGCACCATGAACTGATATCCCACTCAGTCACGTTATCCTGACCATGAGCCAACCAGTCCTTGCCAGATCCTACCAATGCTTAGCACCTGGCTAGGAAACAAAAAGTATCAATTTTATAAGTCATTGCTTTGACTCGGCTGGGATTCGAAATGTGTTTTGTGACTAAATTAGGAAACGTGTGAATGAAATCATGCACAATATTGTATGTGCTTAGTTTGACTCGACATGGGATCGAACCCATAGGTTCGAATCCCACGATCTACCAAAACGGGAGACAAACACTAAGCTCATTCAGCCATCCTGTCACGTGAAAGTATACACTTTTCTGGTGGTACCATTGTCTACGCGTCAGGGCGCGGTGGCTGAATCCGTAGAGTGCAGGCGTCACATGCGGGATATCGGGAGTTTGTTTCTTGGTCGAGTCAAACCAACGAATTATCAAATTGATACTTGTTGTTTCCTATGCAGGTGCTCGGCATTAATAGGATACTGCAAGGACTGGTTGTTTGGCTCATGTCAGGATAATGTGACATACAAATATCATGTCATGGTGGTGGTGGCCTGATTTCCCATGTGGCAACACTATAACATTGTGATGAGTGCAGACTGCCACACGTCAATGGCCGTCCTGATATGACCTTAGATGTTGCGTGGACGTAAAACTCCAACAACCAACCACTGTCTACGCACTTCCGCTGACGTATAACCGGCGTTTTGTGCAACGTGTGCCGGTGCGAGAGAGTGGGAGAGAGAGGGAGAGAGAGGGAGGAAGAGGGGGAGAGAGGGGGGAAGGGGGGAGAGAGGGAGGGAGAGGGAGAGAGAGGGAGAGAGAGGGAGGGAGAGAGAGGGGGGGAGAGAGGGGGAGAGAGAAGGGAGAGGGAGAGAGAGGGAGAGGGAGAGAGGGAGAGAGAGAGGGAGGGAGAGAGGGAGAGAGAGGAGAAAGAGGGGAGAGAGAGGGAGAGTGAGAGAGGGAGAGAGAGGAGAGGGAGAGAGAGGGAGAGAGATAGAAAGAGAGAGGGAGAGAGAGAGGGAGAGAGACAGAGAGAGAGGGAGAGAGAAAGGGAGAGAGAGAGGGGGAGAGGGATGTGGAGATAGAGGGGGACAGAGAGGGACAGAGCGGGAGAGAAGGAGAGGGAGAGAGAGGGAGAGAGAGCGAGAGGGAGATAGGAGGGGAGAGAGGGAGAGAGGGGAGGAGAAAGGAGGAGAGAGGGAGAGAGGGAGGGAGTGGGAGAGAGAGCGAGAGAGAGAGAGCTGATAGTCATCAGCACACCAAGTTCACTATCTGCTAGTAGTTTGGCGCCAGTTATTTTATGGCAAATGGTAGCGGGTCGCAGTTGTCGTCTGCTATCGATCTATAAATGTCGTCTGCGAAGTGGATGTGTTTTGGCGGTTTTATGGCCTCAAATGGTGGTTTTCTTTGCTGAAGGTCGTTGCTATGAAACCACCCTCACGTTAGTTTGCGTGTAGTAAATTTCATGCAGTGTCAGATAACAAAAGTTAATCCATATACTCGCCTTTACTTCCTAAAGCCCCACTGACACCTACCCGCATCAGGGGCCGGACGAGCCCCGGTCGGCGATCCGACGTGATCCGTGGCTCATCCCTGGCTGGTCATTGGTGATCCTTGGTGGTCCTTGGTGATCCGTGGGTAGTCCGGCCTCATCCGCTTTTTTAATTTGTTGCTGTTCCTCTGTTATCTCCAGTCAACCATATATGATGACAGAGACAGTCCAGGTAAAAATGTAAAATTTAAAACCTAAAGGCACTGGGATTGGTCCCACTGCTTCACTGGTCACAGATGGTGTATTATTAACAACCCCACCCCAACAACATAATTCATAAACTCACATAACTAGCTACATTAGAGTTACACTAGAATTTTCTTAACAAACCAACATTTATATACCGCTTGCCTAACTGCAACTGAACATTAAAACTTACTACAAGTTTACCAACTGAATACAGAAGATAACTCCTGCTTACATTCTAAATACTATGTAAATACTCACATTGATCTGACTAATATTGATCTAGTTATATGACACTACTGTACCATATTGCTATGGAACTTTTGGGTTTCAGAATTTCATTGTGTTACATGGTGCAAATTGTCTATTCAACAGGTATTGTACACCTTATTCTATATATACCTTTTGTGTCAATAACACTGAATTGAAAAATGGCTGGAAGACCAGTGCTTCGGCACTGACAAAAGACTTATTCAGCAGAATAAACATATTTACCAAAAAAAAAAAAAAATAAATCCAGGGTCCGTCCCGGATGTTTTAAAATGTTAAAAACATCTGGGGCGGTCTGGGAAATATTGTGATCCAGGCTCGATCCGGCATCTTCCAGGATGATCCGCGTGAAATCAGGGGGTGATTCGGGCAGTCCTTGTAGCATCCGAGCCAGTCCGGGGCTGTCCAGGCGTGTTTTAACCCGGATGAGTCACCTTTTAGCCATGGTTTAACCCGGACCATCCCCAGACGAGCCCCGACATAGCCAGGGACCACTGCCAGACTTCCCGGATAAGACCAGGACAAGCCAGATGAGCAGGAATCAGCCACGGATCGCCACGGATAGCCTGGTTTACCACGGATCAGTCAAGGATGATGCCCGTTTTTGTATATATATAGCAGGAGCAAGTCCAATTCAAGTCCGGGACTGATCCATGACTACTCTGTGGATACCCCGGGTAGTCTGGGGTGGTCCGGCTCGACCGGGGGCTAGACTTGGGGCTACCACGTTGTAGGTGTTGTAATGGAAGGATGTGGCAGCACGCCCGGTCTTGCATTCTTATATGTCACATACCTTACAGGTGTGACTGCGAGCCCCAAAACGACCAAAATAGCGATTTTATCCGGGGCTGTCCGGAACAGTACGGGGGGGTGGGGGGGTCCGGGGAAGTCCGGCTAAAAATCCAGGGCTCGGCCGGGTATATGTGACTTGGGCTTTAGTTCTTCCCACTATCATCAGATATTGTTGGGCGTGGAAATATGTATGAGGCCTTTTTCCACAGAGCATGCTGCACCCAACATTTGATCTTGTCACTGCTATCCAAAGAGAGGTTAGTAGGTTAGATATTTTCCCCGGAAGATGCTATAGAGTGTGGTAGCTGCTCACAACATCAGTTCTTGCCACTGCTATCTAGTGACAGCTCGGTAGTGGAAATCCTGTATTATACCTTTTCGGTAGAGCATGTGGCACAGGGCGGTTGCTACCCATAATATTAGTTCTTCCCACTGACACCAAATGCCAGCTCGATACTGGAACTCCTCTATTAAACATTTTCTACATAGCATGTTACGCAGTACGGTTGCTGCCAACAACTTTAATTCTTGACGTTGATGGCAATCCTTTATTATACATTTTCCACAGAGCATGCTGCACCCTGAGTTTGCTACCCAGAAAATTAGTTCTCGTCAGCCCCATTAAAATCTGGGTTTGGTGCTGGAAAATCCTTTATTAAACCTTTTCCTCATGAGCTTGCATCTAGATGCAAGCAACAACACCAGTTATTCCACTGATGTCACACCAGATAGGATGGCCGAATGAGTTAGAGCGTCCGTCTCCCGTGTTGGTAGACCATGGGATCTTGGGTTGGAACCCTGGTCGAGTCAAACCAATGATATACAAATTGATATGTGTCGCTTCCGAGCCAGGCGCTCAACTTTAATAGGATAGGGCAAGGACTGGTTGGCTCAGTGTCAGGATAATGTGACTGAGTGAGATATCAGGTCATGGTGCTGGCAGCCTGGTCTCCCAGTGGGGCAGCACTATGAAGTTGCCATGAGTGTGCAAGGTCACAAGTCAGTACCCCTCCTGATATCACCTTAGATGTTGCTAGGATGTAACACAACAACAAACAAACAATCCCCCGACGCCACAGGGCGGCTTGGTCGTGGCTGACATCTAATATACACACAATCCTAACCTCACAGTAGGCACCATTCGTTGAAACTTGGGACATTCCTCATCACATACCATGATATATGACGGAGATATAACACAGCTGTTAAAGCCCAGTCACACCTCACCGGATTGGGGGAAGCAGACAGAAAACAAACAATGTCCGGTTTGTGTCCATTCAAGTTTTGAACATGCACAAAACTAGGAACGGATGCCGCCGGACTGACGTCTATGGTTCTTGACCGGTTTGATTTTGTTTTGTCCATTGGCTCTCCATTCATGACCATTTCCCTGTCCATTTCCTGTCCGTTTCCTCTCCGCTTCCTGTCCATTTCCTGTCCGTTTCCTGTCCGTTTCCTGTCCGTTTCCTGTCCGTTCGTCCAGCGGCCATTTACCCAATAGCGCAATATTTTGACACATTTTAATACATTTCGATACTTATCGCCACCGGACTAGACAATTCTGTCCGTTGCTCAATCCAGTAAGGTGTGACTGGGCCTTTAACAATAGCAATAACATGCCCCAATATAGATCGTTTCTGCGTAGGCAGACGACATTTATCCACTGCATATGTCAGGTGTGCATTATTGGAAATGTACATGGATTCTATGTCTGCCTCTCACCCCACCGGACGTGACGAGCGAATAGGTAAGAACGCTGGGTAGTTTATATCATGGTAGATTGTGGGTTCGAATCCCATCCGAATCAAACTATTGACTTACAAAACTGATGCTTGTCACTGTCAGGATAATGTGTCTGAATGTAATGTCGGGTCATGCTGCTGTTTGCAGGGTTTTCCTGTGGGGCAGCTATAGTATGCTTGTTGTGTTTGTTGTTTTACATCCTATTACCACCTAAGGTCATATCAGGTCGTGTACCAACTTCTGACAATGCGCACTCGTGGGGACTTTACAGTGCTGCCCAACTGGAAGACTAGGCCACCAGCACCATGACTGATATCCCACTCAGTCATATTATCCTACCACTGAGCCAACCAGTCCTTTCCCTATCCTAATAATGGCAAGTGCCAAGCTAGGAAGCAACAAGTATCAATCGATAAGTCATTGGATTTGACAACACCAGGGTTCAAACCCACGAATCCATGGGTTCGGATCCCCCGATCTCCCAAAACAGGAGACGGACGCTCAACTCATTCGGCCATCGTGTCTGGTCAGGGCAGCACTAAAAGGTAGCCATGAGTGTGCACTGTCACAAGTCGGTACTCGGTGTGATATAACAATATATGTTGGCAAGACATAAAACCCCAACACACAGATTTCTCGCCGCCTCCCTTTTAGAATACTATGTGACGCGGACAAATCGAAGTCACTTTTCATACCTCCATCGATAAGTGACCTAAACACCTTCAGGCGTAACTCGGATACAGGATGGTGGCACACACCTTGCAATGGATATCCCAGTGTTGCGGTTTCCCAGGGAAACCAGTTTGCGAGCGACACATCGCTTCTGCACATGCGTCAAAATTGAACAGCATCATCACTAACCTTATCAATTTAATATAATGTTTTTGGTAAAGATGTTTTCTATATGTGTACCAACCGATTTGTTTCTAGATGGTGTCATTTGAGAGATATTTGACTTCTTCTGTATTTTCTGTATGGACATTGCTCACGACCTTGACAATGCCTTGAGTTTGACGGTATGCGCAGTGCAAAACGTTAGTTTTATTCAAAATTAATAGAATTCAAGAACCCTAACCTTATACATTTAATATAGTCTTATGATAAAGATGTTTTCTATATGTGTACCGAGCGATTTGTTTCTAGATGGTGTAATTTGGGAGATATTTGACTTCTTCTGTGTGAAGATTTGCTCACGGCCGTTAACAATGCATTTGAATGGAAGTGTCCCTGGCAAACTGGTGTCCCTCGGAATCCGCATCACCAGGGCAGAACCATCAAAGTGCAACGTTTAACCTGGTACCAGCCCCAAACTCCACACCCACTGTCAGCTTTCTGCCGACCGAGGGCCCCAGCGCCGCCCCACCCCTCACCCCCCCCATCTGCTCCTTGAGAACCTGCGCACAGAAAGCGAGGACATACACACTCCTAAATAGGACTCCACCAAGAGAGCCTATCCTAATGTTGCAGATCTTTGCACCAGAGGACGCTCCACTAGGGACCGCAAACAAATCAATGAATTAAAATGACCGAACATCTGCTCTGAAGAAGGTTACCTCAAATGTGTGTTTGTTGTTTTATGTCATAGCAGCATATATGGTCATATCAGGACAGGTACCGACTTGTGACAGTGTGCAATCATGGTGACTTTATAGTGCTGCCCCACTGGGAGACCAGGTCACCAGCACCATGACGTTGATATTCCACTCAGTCAAATTATCCTGACACTGAGCTAAGCACTCCTTACCATATCCTAATAATGCTGAGCGCCTGGCTAGGAAGCGACAAGTATCAATTTTTTAAGTCATCGGTTTGACTCGACCGGGGTTCAAAACCAAAAACCCATGGGTTCGGATCCACTGACTTCCCAAAACCGGTGACGGGCGCCCAACTCATTCGGCCATCCCGTCTGGTGTTTGTCAGAGGTGAGGAAGTGCTCACCGAAGTTGTGACTATGCGATGTATAAACATAAGCAAGGAATGTGAGTCGAAGGAGCTTGGCAACTGCTCGATTCCCTAGTGACAGGCAACAGCTCTGCTCTCCCTGGAGACGAGAGACCAATGCGACAGTCTCCCAGCGACCACAACCCACCCCGACGCATGGTGGAGAATAGATATCAGCTTGGAATTGCCACTTGACGAGGCCTGTGGGAGATGGGGGAAAGAAGCAGATTGTACCGGAAGATTCTGAAAGCCCTGTCGAATAGTTACATAGTTATATTCATACATATAGACATCTAGATGTTCCTAAGTATATGAATCTATACATATAGGAATTCAACGTATGTACATATATCCAAGGGGGGAGGGGCCCTGCCCATCAATTACCCCGACAGCTGGTGGGGGGGGGGGGGGGGGCACCACCAATGAGCCAAGCAGGAAAAGATATATACAGTATATGTTCCCCTTGAATTTATACTCGTATAATGCGTTATACATCCCACATATTAAGAGTTCAGGCGCAAAACCACGTAAATGCCAATCCAAAAATGTCATTAAAATAACAAATATTTTCCTCAAGGTAATTTTAATCGTCACTAATTCCACTTTTCTGATGATGAAATAATTATGGAGCAATGGTTAAAAAACCCAGGAATGTACAACAATTAATTGATGGTGTGATTCTAATGTTTTATTTCTGTTTTTGGGTTGGAGTTTACGGAGTTTGTAGCCTGAACTATTCATATATAATTATCTGAATAAATGTGCATATTTCTTTATAGCTACCTATTATATTACCCGATCTGTTGGAGTTTTACGTCTTGACACTATCTTAGGTCATATGAGGATGGATACCAACTTGTGAAAGTGCACACTCATGTTGATTTTATAGTGTTGACCTGGCCACCAGCACCGTGACCCGATTTCTATTGTGTAAGTCATTGGTTTGACTCGACTGTGATTTAAACTCCCGACCTTCCACATGGGAAGCCTGCGCTCTATCGATTCAATCACCAGATCCGGAGTTGCATATATGAATATGCATATGTATATGCATATACATACACATACATATATATATTATACATATACACATATATATACACATATGTGCATATATAGGCATAGATACACATATATTCATATGTAGTAATCTGTACATGAGCTCCACTACCAGGCAGTGGCGGCAGAGACTACGTGGCACACCTACGCAATTAATTGCATTTGACTGCGCTCGGTGGTGGCATGCTAGCCACCGGGTAGTACCCTGACTGGACTGTCCTCTACTGTGTGTGGGACCTATCTAGTTAGGGCATGAGTCAGTTGACTGTTTACCCCGCAGTGAGTGGATCAGTTTTCAATAAACCATTTGAAGCGTATGGTACTTGGAACTTGGCGTGCATCTGCGTGTGTGTCACAGCTAGTGCAAGACCGTGGAACGGCTGACATCGGCCTATCACACATATATATATATATACACACATGTAGGCCCTATACATATACATCTCTATATATATACACCCATCCTGATATAACCTTAGATGTTGCTAGGACGTAGAACAACAACAAACTATATATATATATATATATATCTACATCCAGACATGTATATATGCATGCATACATGGATACATACACACATATGTACATGCATGTATGTACATATATACATATATACATCTACACATAATATAACACATGTATTAACTTGAAAGTTACAAGAAAAGTGCATTGAGCAGGACCGACCACTGTACATGGTATTTGTCGATTTCACTAAAGCAGTTGATACAGATGGGAGAACCAAGCTATGGCAGCTACTGAGGAAGTATGGATGCCCAGCGAAGTTCACAACTATGAGTGAGGCTCTACATACAGGAATGATGGCAAACGTTAGTGTTGGAGGGGAAGTCTCGGAATCATTCGGGGTTACCAATGGGGTCAAGCAAGGTTGTGTACTGGCCCCCATGCTCTTCTCCATCTTCCTATCAGCAATGCTTGACAAGGCTTTCCGAGACATGGGGGATGGCATCTTTATACAGTCCAGACAGAGCGCTGACCTATTCAATGTTGCACACTTCAGAGCGAAAACCAAGACTACTCGGATACTGGTGAGAGAGCTGCTATTTGCAGATGACAGTGCACTGGTTGCCCACTCTGCTGAAGAGATCCAGAAAATAATGGACGCTTTCTCCGATGCATCAAAGAAGTTTGGCCTGAAGATTAACATCAAGAAGACAGAGGTGCTGTACCAACCCAACTCTACAAGAACCTGAGAGGAGGATATCATGGTTGATGGAAACAAGCTGAACTCTGTTCCGGAATTCACCTACCTCGGAAGCACTATATCAAGTGATGGATGCATTGATGATGAAATACAGAGGAGGATGGCCAAGGCTAGTGAATCTTTCGGCTGACTACGTTACAGATTCTGGAACAACCACCATGTGTCCATGCGGGTCAAAGGCAAGATCTACCATGCAATCATGCTATCCACCCTACTATATGGAGCCGAGGCCTGGACAGTGTACAGACGACAGCTGCATGCCTTCCTGATGCGACATCTGCGTTCAATCATGAGGCAAACCTGGAAGGACAAAGTGACAAATAAGGAAATACTTGAACGGACAGGGCTGCCCTCTATGGAAGATCTTCTGATCAAAAAGAATCTCCAGTGGACTGGACACCTCAGGAGGATGTCATCAGACAGGCTACCAAAGCAGATCCTCTATTCTCAACTGTCTTCTGGTTACAGAAAGAGAGGGTGCCCTAGTCTCTGGTTCAAGGATACCATCAAGAGAAACCTGAAGCTGACAGCCATTAAGACCGACTCATGGACATCACTCTCACAGCAGAGAGCTAAATGGAGAGTGGCAGTCAAGTAATGCAAGCAGTCTTTGTCGCATCAAGACTGACAGCATGATGATGATGATATTATATTATATATTCGAGACACAAACTATGATATACTAATGTATAATATATATGTAATACATCAATATGTCATAACATATTGCTTCCTATACATACATCAATATAGCATCCCTCACGTGCCTCCGCTAAATCGACATCAGGTTTGCTACTATCTCTTTTTATGTCGGGAAATCTTGATCTTGCTATGTACAAAACTAGGATCATTGCATCAGCCTCCCATCAGCATATATATGGGGAAACACAGTATATATATGGTACATAGCTGATCAGATAGAGATAAGTTGTTTTGACTGGAAAAGGGAGGGATACAAACAGGCGATAGAGTGTGACATACATACTGAAAATGGGGCGAAAGGAACATATGAAAGACATGAGACATAAGTTTGTTCATTGGGGTTTTACGTCCTGGTCATATCAGGATCTTTGCAATAAGAGGACGCTCAACTAGGGACCGCAAACAAACCAATGAATTGAAAAGACCGAACATCTGGTCTGAAGAAGGTTACCTCAAATGTTGTCAGAGGTATGTTTCTTTGTTGTTGTTTTACATCCGAGCAACAGCTAAGATCATATCAGCACGGGTACCGAATCGTGACCGTGCACACTCATGGCGAGAAGTGCCCATTCACATAATAAATTATATAGCACATATATGGTGGTTACTTTAGATTATATTCGATCAGGACTGCCAGCATCTGAAAGCTAAAGCAATTATTACCCTCGTGGGGACCTGAGTCCTCGGGGTCATTGAGATTCACATCGACCTGAGTTGTGCATCGGTCAATGCTCATCTTAGAATCCCATGGGTCTCATCTTAATATCCCGAATAGCTTCTTGACAGAAAGCAGAAGCAAATTTAATTTTGCTTGTTTTCACTTCAAATATCTCAAAGGGTAAATCTCTGAAGGTTTCCTTCAAACTAAAATAAAGGACCTAATAACACAATCCGCCCAATTTATGTATACGATCTGATTACACAACTGCAATACTATTTTAAATTGAGTAATTACATAGATATATAAATACTTCAATATATACTTAAATATATATACTTCAGAGCGAGTGTCGAGCAAGTGTCACGCAGAGCCCACCAGATAAGGGGGGGGGGAGGGAGTGAAGGAAGCCGGTACCCATGCCACCCAGGAAGGAGGGTGGGGGTGGGGTGGGTAGTAGCAGGACACTTACAGAGATTATTACATGCGATAACAGTCTTATCACTATCCATATATATATATAACCACGATGTATTGCAGATTCTTTTATCTGTTGTTACATTTTCTTCTCGTTGGCTTCATTCCTATATTAAGCAGTGGAAATTTCAATCACAATCAATTGGTCTTCCTCATCCCACTGCTCATTGCCCTATCCTAGTAATACCAAGCACCAGACTGTGCAGCAACAAGTATACATTTATAAGTCATCGATTTGATGCCTCACTTTTCATCCCCAGGTCTCGAGTCATGTGATCCCCCACAGAAGACTCACACGCTCAACACATTTGGCCGACCGGACGGGATGGCCGAATGAGTTAGAGCACCCGTCTCCCATGCTGGCAGATCGTGGGTTCGAACCATGGTCGAGTCAAACCAATGACTTTAAAATTGATACTTGTCTCTTCCTAGCCAGGCGCTCAGCATTATTAGGATAGGGCAAGGACTGGTGTGCTCAGTGTCAGGATAATGTGACTGAGTGGGATACCAGGTCATGGTGCCGGCGGCCTGGTTTCCCAGTGGGGCAGCACTATAAAGTCACCATGAGTGCGCACTGTTACAAGTCGGTACCCATCCTGATATGACCTTAGATGTTGCTAGGACGTAAAACAACAAACAAACACATTTGCCCCATCTGTACTGGTCCTTCTCGAGAATCTGTGCATTTTTCTGGACCCCTTACCAGCATCCTCTCTCGGTTAGTTGGTTTTGTTTTACGTCCTAGCAACATCTACTGTCATATCAGGATTGGTACCGACATGTGACAGCGCGCACTCATGGCGACTTTATAGTGCTGCCCCACCAGGAAATCAGGCCGCTGGCACCATGATCCGATATCCCACTCAGTCACATTATTCTGACACTGAGCCAACCAGTTCTTGCTCTATCCCAATAATGCCAAGCGTCTGGCTAGAGAGCGACAAGTATCAAGTTTTAAGTAATTGGTTTGACTGGACCGGGAAGCGAACTCACGATCTTCCGCACGTGAGACCCGCGCTCTACCGATTAGGCCACCGCGCCCGGTTCCACCCTCTCTACACTTCATACATCTGATCCCATCCTTCCTTTTTGACTCGACTGGACGCGGTGGACGAATCGGTAGAGCGCAGGCGCGTGCGGAAGATCGGGCATTCAATTCCCAGTCGAGTCAAACCAATGACTTACCAAATTGATAATTGTTGCTACCTAGCTTTGCACTCGGTATTAATACGATAGGGCAAGGACTGGTTAGCTCAGTGTCAGGATAATGGGAGATATTGGGTCATAGCGTTGGTGGCAGCACTATAAAGTCGCAATGAGTGCGCACTGTAACAAATCGGTACCCATCCTGATGGAAGCTTAGATGTTGCCAGGACATAAAACTCCAACAACCAAGTAACCAATCGTATTTGACTCACGTACAGGGAGGCCGAGCACTATAGAGTCACCATGAGCGTGCACTGTCACAAATCGGTACCCATCCTGAAATGACCTGAGATGTTGGCAGGATGTAAAACTCCAACAACCAACCAACAAATCCTATTTGACTCGCGTACCAGGAGGCCGAGCCTTGTAGTCGTGAGCTGCTCATGAAGATTAATAAATGCAAAACACGAATAGCAGACGCCCATAGCCTCGCTGAGCCCCAGAGGCTCCCCCCAGCGCAGGTGCAGGGGGGGGGGGGAGGAAGTAAGGGCGGACGGTAAACAGAGCATGCACAGGTGATGGTCTATGTATGCTATAACACAGAGTATGCGCAGCTGATGGTCTATGTATACTAAAAACTGAGTATGCGGTCTGATAGTATATGTAGTGGTCTGCACTGACCTCTCAGGTAAGTAACCACATAGACAGGTAGGCGTGGATAGTGTGTTGATATCATGGAGCCTAGGTGGTGTAATGGTTAGCACACTGGCCCGGAATGCAAAGAGATGTGGGTTCGGGTCCCGCTCTAGGCGTAATATTTCCCATTGTCATCACCCCCCACGACACTGGTTGCTGTGACCAGGATGCTGTACAAGCTATGCGCTGTATAGTTGTTGAACCTACCCTGTGTATGTAAGTGCGTTGCATTGCCTGCATGTATGTAATTGTAAGCACTAAAAGACTTACAATTCCAGGGGGACGAGTGTAGTGGTCTGCACTGACCTCTCAGGCAAGGAGCCGCATAGACAGGTAGGCGTGGATAGTGTGTTGATATCAGGGAGCCTAGGTGGTGTAATGGTTAGCACACTGGCCCGGAATGCAAAGAAATGTGGGTTCGAGTCCCACTCTAGGCGCAATATTTCCCATTTTCATCACCCCCACGACAGTATGCTATAAACTAAGTATGTGCAGCTGATGGTCAATGTATGGCATAAAACTGAGTATGCGCAGCTGGTGGTATATGTTTGCTATACAACTGAGTAAGCGGTATGATGGTATATGTATGTTATAAACAGAGAATCTGCATCTATGGTATATGTGTGCTATAAAACTGAGTGTGTGCAGCTATGGTTTATGTATGCTATAAAACTGAGTATACGCAGCTGATGGTCTATGTATGCTATAAATCTGAGTAAGTGGTATGACGGTCTATGTTTGCTATATCATTGAGCATGAGGTCTGATGGTCTATGTATGCTATGCAACTGAATATGTGCCGCTGGTGGTATATGTATGCTATACAACTTAGTATGCCGTCTGATGGTCTATGTATGCTATATGCTGGCATGGCATCCCCGTTTGGACGGCACTATAAAGTCGCCATAACTGCGCACCGGCACAAGTCGGTACCTATCGTGATATTACCTTAGATTCTACCAGGACGTAAAACCCCCCAAAACAAACTGTTACCTGCACTCCTTTGCTCCTTATCGATTCATGACTATTGCATTAATCGGATTTGCGCAAATCTAATTTGTTTAAATGAGTTCATGTTGGTTGTTGGGGTGTTACGTCCTGGCAACATATCAGGTCATATCAGGACGGGCAACAAATTCATGAGCTGTGTCCCCAGAAAGCCATGTACCGGCATATTGACCTAGCTGCAACTAGACCTCCATCTGACTCTGATTTGGCCGGTGTTAGTCGGTACCACTCGCCGCCCAAGAGCTCACGGCCCCGCCCACACACACATCCACCCACACTCCCCGCCCCCACACACTCACAGACGGCCAGAACCTGAACGGCAAACACAAGTCCCTGATTGAACGCGCCCAGCCGGCAGTGGTCGGGAGCCCCGCCCGGCGAGTTGAGCAGCTCCCGCGGGGGAGGGGAGACGGGGGGGGGGGGGAGGGTAGACGGGGGGGCGGAGCAGGGGAGAGGGGAACGGGGGGCGGGCGGCAGGGGAGAGGGGAGACGGGGGGCGCGGCAGGGGAGAGGGGAGTCGGGAGGCGGGGCAGGGGAAGAGGGGAGAGGGGGCGGGGCAGGGGAGAGGGGGAGACGGGGGGCGCGGCAGGGAGAGGGGAGGCGGGAGGCGGGCGGGAAGAGGAGGAGACGAGGGGCGGGGCAGGGGAGTGGGGGGACGGGGGGGGGGCGGGGGCGGGGCACGGGAGAGGGGAGACGGGGGGCGGGGAGTGGGAGATGGGAGACGGGCGCACGGCAGGGGGAGGGGAGACGGGACGCGGGGCGGGGCAAGGGGAGAGGGGAGGCGGGAGGGGGGGCAGGGAGAGCGGAGACGTGGGGTCGGGGCAGGGGAAAGGGAGATGGGGCGCGGGGCAGGGGAGGGGGAGACGGGGGGCGGGGCAGGGGAGACAGGGGAGACGAGGTGGCCGGGCAGAGATAGGGGAGCCGGGGAGGGGCAGGGAGAGGGGAGACGGTGGCCAGGGCAGGGGATAGGGAGCCGGGGGAGGGGCAGGGAGAGGGGAGACGGGGGCGCGGGCAGGAGAGAGGGGAGATGGGCGCGGCAGGGGAGAGGGAGACGGGGCGCGGGCAGGGGAGAGGGGAGACGATGGCCGGGGCAGGGAAGAGGGGAGACGGTGGCCGGGGTAGGGGATAGGGGAGACAGGGGAGGGGCAGGGGAGAGGGGAATGACGGTGGCCGGGGCAGGGGATAGGGGAGCCGGGGGAGGGCAGTGGAGAGGGGAGACGGGGGCGGCGGGCAGGGGAGAGGGGAGAGGGGGAGAGGGAGACGGGGCGGGACAGGGAGGAGGGGAGACGGGGCGCGGGCAGGGGAGAGGGGAGACGGAAGGCGGGGCAGGGAGGAGGGGAGACGGGGCGCGGGAGCAGGGAGAGAGGATAACGGGGGAGGGGCAGGGAGGAGGGGGACGGGGCACGGGCAGGGGAGAGGGGAGATGGGGAAGGGACATGGGAGAGGGGAGACGATGGCCGGGGTAGGGGATAGGGGAGATGGGGGAGGGGCAGGGGAGAGGGGAGACGGTGGCCGGGGCAGGGGATAGGGGAGACCGGGGAGGGGCAGGGGAGAGGGGAGACGGTGGCCGGGGCAGGGGATAGGGGAGACCGGGGAGGGGCAGGGGAGAGGGGAGACGGTGGCCGGGGCAGGGGAGATGGGGAGACGGGGGACCTGGAGCGGGTGGCAGGGCAGGGGAGAGGGGAGACCCGGGGGGCAGGGGAGAGGGGATGTGGGGGGCGGGGCAGGGGAGAGGCGCCTGAGCAGATCACTAGGACGGACAGGGGGAGGGGGGTGAAGGAATGCGAAAGTGAAAGCGCCTTGTGCGGACAGGAATCGTCGTCTTACCTTATGAACACTGGACGTGGTGGTCAATTCGGTAGATCGCGTGCTTCCCGTGCGGAAGGTCGGGAGTTCGACTCCCAGTCGAGTCAAACCAGTGACTTTATAGAAATGATAGACATGGGAAGTGAATGCAAGAAAGAGAGCGAGGGCGAGGGCGAGGGCGAGGGCGAGAGCGAAAGCGAGCGCGAAAGCGAAAGCGAGCGCTAAAGCGAAAGCGAGCGCGAAAGCGAAAGCGAGCGCGAAAGCGAAAGCGCCTCTTGGGAGTAGGGGGGGGGGGGGGGGGGGGGGGGGGGGGGGGGGGGGGGGGGGGGGGGGGTTAAGGAATCGTCTTCTTCTTGGTATTCCCTGATAAACACCAAATGGGGTGGTCGACTCGGTCGGTCGAGTGCAGGTTTCTCGTGCGGAAGGTCGGGCGTTCAAATCCCAGGCGAGTCAAGCCAGTGACTTTCGGTCCAGTGGTTTAATGTATGGACTTGATGCATGTCGCTACCCATAGCGAAGGCACTCAGCATAAATAGGACAGGACAAGGACTGGGTAGTGCAGGACACTACATGAATCATTGCTTGCGATAACGGTGTTATCACCAACCGTATACACCCACGTATATACAACGTATATGCGGATGTAACCGAATTGCACAGTGCTGCCAACCAGGGGCTCCTGGGGGGCTCACAGGATAGTACCCTGCACACCCACCAGGTGGGCCAGGACCCCCCTACACCTGTTGTTGGTGGTTGCCTCAGTGTGTCACGATCACCCAGAGCGTCCCCACTGCCATTCACAACTTTTTTCTTTATCCTTCATTTATTTAGGTAGGGCATTTGAGGCCCAGCCAGGTGCATTACTATTCTTTACTATTGTCATTTCCTGTAAATAAACGATGTACCCACCAATACTGTGTTGCCGTGCTATTCTTACATACATATATATGTTGTGTGTGCTCTGGGGCGCCATCCTAATGAGGCCAGCGCTTGTTGCTAGGCAACCAGTCCCCGTGACCCAACTGTGTGATCTGTGGGAGAGTATGGTGGGTCACGATCCTGTGTGCCCACGTGGGGACACTGGGATTCCTAGCCAACTTGGTTCTACGGGTTCCGGAGCGGGACGTAACTCAGGCGGTAGAGTGTCCACCTGTGTATGTATGGACAATCTGATCGATCCTGCTCAGTGGACCCATTTGCAATTTGGGCTATTTTCCATTCCAACCAGTGGTCCACAACTGGTTCATCAAAGGATGTGGTATGCGCTGTTCTGTCTGTGGGAGGCTATGTGGCAGCAACATATTTTCTCCAATAAATGTGCTCTAGAGGCGTCATTAAATAAAACAAGCTTTTCCTATGGGGTCCACAAGCACTGCATCACAGCAGGCATCCCACTCATCGCGAACATGGCCAGTTTATTGACGCTGAGTAAAGGTAGAATAATACTGACAGCAATCATATTGTCCTTGTGGGCGGAATCAATTAATCAAGAGGGGTCACCCGAGCCACTTTTTGGTGCATGCACACATAGATCGGTTGAATAATGGAATATGCTTCTCCATGCTTGGGGTGGAAAAAATGGTGGCTTAATCCAAAACCTTTTTTTTTAGGATTTAGATTATTTTATATATGGCATAGTTTAGTTATATTTCCATTTCAGTAATCTAGGTTATTACTTTTTTATGTCTAGAAGCGTCAAAGTTTTCAGCGCGGGGGGCAAAGTTGGATGTATACATATTGTATACATAGCGTATGGCCAACATATGACCAACGTATGGCTAAAGTGGTTCCAGGTGAAAAACGCTCGAATTATGCTCATGTTATGACTCACGATAGCAGAATGCCGTTGAATGTTATATACATTATTTGATCGCCAGAACTATGCCTCATACATTACATACGTCAAGACATGCTGGGGAAATGCTAGACTTATGTTAGACGCATGTTAGACATACGTTATCCATATGTTGGCAGTATGCGGACTGTACGTTCCCACTGCCATAAGTCAACGTCATGCAATGTAGTGCAACGTAGTGAACAACGTTTGTCTAACGTATGTCTAACATACATCGACATATGCCTAGTGCATGCATAATGTACGGCCGACGTAAAATCCACATGTTGTCGAATGTTGTCGTATGTCGAAAATGTTGTGCATGCACAAAACTTTGCCAACCCCCTAACACGCAAAGCAGTATCTCAACGAATGTCGATTACATTGACGTATACCAATGAGCGCTTAACGCATGTGTAACGTATAACAACGTATCCCGATGTAGCGGCCAAAAATCGCATATGTTGGCATAAGTTGGCGCGATGCGTCGTAATGTGACAGCCCCCTTAGCCTCCACTATGTTCAACTACGTCCACCAAGGTGTATGTGTCCAGGCCTTTAGAATTTACTGTTTATAGCTGGGGTGGGTGGGACAGCAAATTAAGTGAGACTGAAGTATAGGTATTGTCGATTCAAACACTATACACAAAGTGAATTTGTAACGTCTGGTTCAGTAGTATGTGAGAGAGCATACGCTAGGTGGCGCATTGATAAGCGGACGTAAGTTGATATCTTTATATGAAGAGTTCAGGCGCAAAACCACATAGACGCCAATCAAAAAATGGAGATGAACATCGGACTCAAACCTTCAAAAGTTTGTTTTCTGTTATTGTTTTTTAGTCATTGGTTTGTCCCAAACTCATGGGTTTGGAACTCCAGATCTCCCAAAACAGGAGACAAACTCTCTACTCATTCGGCCACCCCGTATGGTCGATGAAATGTAGGATACCCCCATAGTGATCTACCACTATGTGTATACTATATCTGACAACATATCAGATTAATCTCACATTGTTTCTGACCAAATCAAGCTGAACAAGATGTATGGTAATCATAGAGGGGTCTATCCACTGAGTCTGAGGATAATGTCACTGAGTGGGATATCAGCTCATGGTCCTGGTGGATTGGTTTCCCAGTGGGGCAGCACTATAAATTTGCCATCAGTGCGCACTGTCACAAGTCGGTACCCGTCCTGATATGACCTTACATGTTGCTAGGACGTTAAACAACAACACACAAATTATCTCTGATCGGCCTATTAAATAGAAAACATTCAAGTGATGTGTGTGCTGACCCGGTATAACACAATTCCTTCACTAAAGGGCCTGGCACACTACAATGTATAGCCTTAGCGTATGCCGATGTATGTGATTTTCGCCCAACACATCTGCATACATCATCATATATTACGTATATGTTGGGCATACATCGGGTAGGTTCCAGGTACGTCATTATATGTCATCTTACATTGCCGTGCATCGAGGCTCCGAAAAATTTGTGTGCATGCTAAAAATGTCCAACATGTGTTGACGTGTGGCTTGTACATTAAACTTACGCTGTATGTACATTTGGGATATGTTGGCGTATGTTGGGAGTACGTAACGGATATTTTGGTATACATTGCTGCACGTTAGCCATACATTCAGCCGGTGGGAATGTGCAATCCATGTACAGTCCACGTACTGCCAACGTATGCATGACATACGCCTAACATACTTCGAACGTATGCCTGCTATATCTCCAGCATATTTGACGTATATGCCATACTTCTAGCAATGGAGTAATGTATGTAACGTTGGTCAGTGTTCCGTGAGCATATGCAAGGATATGCGTGCATTTTGCGAACGTTTTGCGAATGTTTTGCGAGGCACATGAACATTCTCATTCGTAGCAATAGGTCAGAGATACGTTCTGCATATGTTGGATATGTTGTGTGTACATTGTGTGTACATTGTTTATACGTCCATTTTAATATCCCGCCGCTGAAAAGTTCTACGAATGCCGATGTACTGGCAAATTTATTAATGTTGAGCATGCGCCGATGCAGTACGTCATAGTGTGACAGGGCCTTTAGTCACTAGACAAACTAGCAAACACCCACGGTTTAATAATTTCACAACATGTGCGCATCAATCAGCCCTATATTTGCATCAGCATCATTCCTCCTGTTTCTTTGTAGCAAACCATTGATGATTTTAGACTATTTTAAATGTGAATAAAAGTAACATAATATTGCTGATATCCCACTCAGTAACATTATCCTGACACTGAGTCAACCAGTCCCTGCCCTGTCCTAATAATGTCAAGCGCCTGGCTAGCAAGCGACAAGCATCACTTTTTAAGTCCTTGGTTTGACTCGACCAGCGTTTGAGATTCCTGATATACCATCTGCGCTTAAGTGCCTGTCACACTATGGTGGATTGAGCAAGGGAGAGAACCGGACAAGAATATTCTAGTCCAGTGTTATTCAGACTTCAAATGTATCGACTATGTAATGGATGGGTAAGGGACGGGTAAGGGATGGGTAACGGACAGGTAACAGATGGGTAATGGATATGTAATGGACAGGAATGGACGGGAACGGACAAGGAACGGATGGGGAATGGACGGGGAACGGACTGTAATGGATAATATCCGCATAAGTCAGTCCAGCGCAATCCGGTACAAGTTTTGTGCATGCTCAAAACTTGTAACGGATCGGGCCAGATATCAATGGATATCAATCGATATCAATCGATATCAATGGATATGCAATGGATATGCAATGGATATGCAATGGACACAAACCAGACTTTGCCGGATATCAACGGACTTTGCTTGGTTTCTTTCCGTTTCTCCAATCCGGTGATGTGTGACAGAGATACACAGACAGAAAACTCTCGGTAAACCAATTAAGAGATGCCCTGATAGCAGATATACCCGCCTTCCTTTAATTCACGCCATGTAATTGGAATAGTGACAAGCAGAGCAATATGAGGTAATTGCTTCCACTTTTTGAGAGTGATATTAATAAACATTTTCCCAGGGAACATGCGCGGTAGGCATATATCCACTACAATGACTTACAAATGTATTCTTGTCGCTTCATAGGCAGGTGCTCGGTATTGTTAGGATAGGGCAAGGACTGGTTGGCTCAGTGTCAGGATAATGTGACTGAGTGGGATATCAGGTCATGGTGTTGGTGGGCTGATCTCCTGCTGGGGCAGCACTATTAAGTTACCATGAGTGTGCACGGTCAGAAGTCAGATCCCATCCTGATATGACCTTAGATGTTGCCAGAAAGTAAAATTTCAACAACAAACCATATATCCACTATATTAGTTCGTCGACTGTCCTCTCACCAGACTGGTTGGCCGAATGAGTAGAGCGTCCGCCTCCTGTTTTTGGGAGATCGGAGATCCGAACCTATGAGTTTATGGGTTCGAATCCTGGTCGAGTCAAACCAATGACTTCAAAATTGATACTTCTCGCTTCCTAGCCTGGTGCTGAGCATTATTAGGATAGGGCAAGGACTGGTTGGCTCAATGTCAGGATAATGTGACACGAACGCTCACTGTCACAAGTCGGTACCCAACAACAAGCCATATATCCACTACAGTAGTTAACAATACCGAGCGCCCAGCTAGGAAGTGACAAGTATCAATTTCTAAGTCATTTGTTTGAATTATTGGGAATTGAACTTGCGATCTCCCACACAGGAAACCTGCGCTTTATCGATCCTATCAGAAAGACCACTAATGGCACTTTAATTTGCTATATGATAGACATCATTATATTTAAAACAAAAAAAACCTGTGTTCACATGGGTTTGTTTGTTGTTGTTTTACGTCCTAGCAACATCTAAGGTCATATCAGGATGGGTACCGACTTGTGACAGTGACTTGACTTTGGGGGTGGTTTGTAACCTTACGATGGTTACCGGTTGCAGAACTGCAACATTTATAGAGAGGCTCCGATACATCGGCCCGATCTTTGGTTGAAGATTTAACTTCAGTAGGGAGTGTTGTAGAAGCTGGGGACATCTTTACAAAGTTGTAATGGCGAAGCATTCAGGGGCCCCGAATCTCTTTGGTCCAGCAGTAGGTAAGCGGTAGTTGGCACTTGTATCCAGTCGACAGCAACAAGGGGTTCGAGGAAGAGCGGGTAAAGATGGGTGCAGCAGTGGTTCCAGCAACGAGAACAAAGCGAGAGAAACATAAAGGTACAGGGCCCCACCCAAGCACACAACACCCCTGGTCAGGGGGACGAGTATGCCTGGGAGAAAAAAAATGGGTAGAGTATAGGAAAGGGAAATGAGGAGAGTTGAGTCAAATGACCGTGTATATCTGCTCTATGGCGACCAACCAGTGAGCCATAGCCACGGACAGAGTAAGAGTAGAAAGTGAAATGCCGGCAGGCGCCCCCTCCTGGAACTCTTTTCAGACATATCAAGGAGGAGTAAGGCCGGCGGAGAGGAGATAGAGAGAGGTGTGAACAGAGTGTGGTCCGGGTATCAAGTGCACTCATTGTGACTTTATAGTGCTGCCCCACTGAGAGACCAGGCCACCAGCACCATGTCCTGATATCCCACTCAGTCACATTATTCTGACACTGAGCCAACCAGTCCTTGCCCTATCCTAATAATGCCGAGCGCCAGGCTAGGAAGCGACAAGTATCAATTTTTAAGTCATTGGTTTGACTCGACCAGGGTTCGAACCGACGACCCCACGATCTAACAACACAGGAGACGGACGCTCTAACTCATTCGGCCATGCCATCTATTATAAGATTACTTGGTTGTTGAAATCTTCTATTGCATGGCGCCACATAAAGCTCCATAGTAAAGTCTATGAAACAAAGCCTCACATGTGCAGACCAATTTCCCACCATAGTGTGACTGAGACGAGTGGTTGATAAAACAGAGATTTCCCAGAGTGCACCAGTCAGCCCCTAATTGTCCTAATTAGACAATTCCTTAATTAGCCACTAGAGATTCGCCTTCTAACCAAGGAGCCATTGATCCCTCCATGAGGGCTTCAAGGAAAACCGCCAGCATGTGTTAACTATAAGTAGGGTTGATTGATTGATTGTTTGGAGGTTTACGTCCTGGCACCATCTAAGGTCATATCCTGATACTGTGTGTTTGTTGTTTTACGTCCTAGCAACATCCTTTTTCATCAGCCTTCAACACGTTTCTCTCTTTTCTTCCCTCTTTGCGATGGGACACGGTGGCCGATTCTGTAAAAGCGCAAGCTTCCATTGCGGAAGGTCTCGGGTTCGAATCCCGGCCGAATCAAACCAATAACTTATAAAATTGATACTTGTCAGTACATAGGCTAGTGTTCGACATTACTAGAATCAGGTGAAGGGTGGTTAGCTCAGTCTCAGGATAATGTGACTGAGTGGGATATCAGGTAAAGAGTGGTTAGCTCAGCATTAGAATAATGTGAGTGAGAGGGATAATTGGGTCATGCTGCGAGCGGCCTGGTCTCTCAGTGGAGCAGCACTATGAATTTGCTATGAGTGCGAATTGTCACAAGGTAGTAATAATAATAAAACATTTATAGAGCGCCCGATCCAGCAAGCCGTTCTAAGGCACTTTACCTAACAAACAAATATACAGGAAAATAAATTTCACCTAGTTAAAAGCAGATTTAAACAAATCTGTCTTAAGACCTTTTTTAAAAGCACCAACATATTTACAATCTATGATATATCCTGGCAGAGCATTCCAGAGTCTTGGGGCAGCAATACTAAAAGCATGATCCCCAAAGCCTTTGAGGTGGCATTCTTACCTTGGTTGGTTGGTAGTTTTACGTCGAAGGTCTAAGGTCATATCAGGACGGGTACCGACTTGTGAGAGTGCGCACTCATAGTGACTTGATAGTGCTGATCCACTGGGAATTCATGTCGCCGGCACCTTGACCCGATATCCCACTCACTCTCATTATCCTGACACTGAGCCAACCAGTCCCTTCCCTATCCTATTAAGACAGAGTGCCTGGCTAAGGAAGTGACAAGTATCAATGTTAAAGTCATTGGTTTGACTCGACCAGGAACCACACTCCTGACCTTCCGCATGCGAGGCCCGTGCTCTATCGATTAGTCCACCGCGTCTTACCAAATTCGGTCATTTCCCTCGAGCACCTCTGACTATGCACCATTAAACGTCATTATCTCTAGTTTCAAAAGTAATAATTATGAAGCAATCAATGTGACACATTCCCAGCAATTACTGTAAATTAATAACAAATAAACACTTCTCAGAATTACTAATGTAAGCAGAGTAATGCGACACCATTCACACAAAACCCGGAAATGCTCATCCCTGTTGGTTGAACTGTAATATATGTGAACCGTGTCATGGCGGCAGGGTGTGCTAAGATGGTGTGTATAGCCGCGCCGGTGTAACTAGGCCAAGCGGGCCGTGTATGAGCTAAGAATAAACCAGTCTTGAATCTCCACTCGCCGTGTCCACATGTGTCTTCTTTACATGGTGTCAGAAGTTCACAAACCCGCAGAAATGGCTTTAACAGGTTTGAAACCACCCGGGCCACTATCCCTAGAGGGGAACCTTGCATTGAACTGGAGGTCCTGGTTAAATGCATTTCAAATCTACGCCACAGCTTCAGGGGCATCGAGCAAAAGTGAAAAGGTACAGTGCTGCGTATTCCTGCATATGGCAGGCATTCAAGCACAACAACTTCATCAGA
Organism: Branchipolynoe longqiensis; assembly: GCA_030323885.1. Lineage (NCBI taxonomy): Eukaryota > Metazoa > Annelida > Polychaeta > Phyllodocida > Polynoidae > Branchipolynoe > Branchipolynoe longqiensis. The sequence goes on along the minus strand of CM059195.1, from coordinate 47,014,594 downwards.
CATTTAAAATTCAAACTGCAGATAAAGAAAAAATACAACCATTGATTGATGCCTTCGAAAACTATTGTATTGGACATACAAATATAACTGTCATACGATACAAATTTAATTCGTACAATCAATCGGCTGAAAACATTGACACGTACATATGTGAGTTAGAACACCGCATCGAGCTCTGCGACTATGGAGACCACGAAGAATCAATGCTGTGTGATCGTCTCGTCTGTGGAGTCAAAGACAATAAGCTAAGAGACAAGTTGTTGCAAACTCCCAATCTAACTCTAGACCAGTGCCGTGATATGTGTTGCATAAGTGAAAACTGCCACTTACAACTAACTAACAACAAAGTAACGGATGAAAGTATTGACAGTGTCGGTGCACACAGCGCAGATCCACAGCAGCGGTCCAGAGATGCACCGCCAACACCACGTGGTCGCTCATGGACGGAGCGCCGGTCACCATCAAATACAAGCTAAGTGCAATGTATGAAGTGCGGTTACACACACATCCCAAATCAGTGCCCTGCAAAAGATAAGCCCTGCTTATTTTGTAAAAAACTAGGACATTTCCAACGAGTGTGTAGATCACGGAAAAGTGTGAGTGCGAACATAAATGAGCTTGAAGTTGAAGACGAAAAATTAAATGAACAATTACAACTTGCTGACATGGAGAGTGATGACTTGCTCTTTATAGGAGACTGACTAGATAGTGAAAATACAGATCACGCTCTGTGGTATGCTCCTTTCAAAGTTCAAGATGAGATCATTCGTTTCAAGCTAGATTCAGGGGCACAAGCTAATATCATCTCAGAAGAAATATACAGGAAAATGCAGAACGTCGTCCTACACCCATTCACATGCTGCCTGGTCACATACTCCGGTGAACGTATTGGCCCAGAGGGAGAAGTACACCTGGAAGTTGGAGGAAAATCGCTATGTTTTCAAGTCACCGCAGCCGGCAGCCCGATCCTTGGTAAAGACGCATGCGTGGAGCTGAGGTTAATCAAGCGCATAAATGAAGTCAAGTGCGAACGAGTACAACACAAGCGTACACCGGTCATCCGTGAACAGCCGAACGATGGGGAAACCGCTGCAGACAATCTGGTAAATAAATATAGTGATGTATTTAAAGGGCTAGGCACTATCAAAACCGATGCAAATATCTACATTGATGAAAATGTAACACTTTGTGTAGACCATCCCCGGCGTATTCCACATGCTATTGCTGATAAAGTAAAAAATGAGTTAGACAATATGATAAAATTAGGTGTCATAATCAAACAAGACAAACTTACCCCACGGGTTAGCTCAATCACAATTGTACGAAAACCAAATAAGATTCGAATATGTCTAGACCCAACAAAGCTAAACAAAGCGATTCTACGCACTCCATATCCTACTCGTACTATCGAGGAAGTAATTGCAAAAACATCCAATGCCAATTACTTCTCGGTACTCGATGCAAATAGTGGATATTGGCAGATTGAGCTAAATCAAAATAGTTCTCAGTTATGTACATTCAATACCCCATGGGGTAGATACCGGTACACGCGCCTGCCTTTTGGCATAAAAACGGCCGGGGACATTTTCATTAGCGAGATGAACACCGTTTTGAAAGACTTGCCAGGGGTGAACGTATTAACCGATGATATCTTAGTGTATGGTGCCACAATAAAAGAACACAACTACAACTTAGAACAAGTTTTAATACGAGCACGTGAAGCAAATCTAAAATTAAATCCAAAAAAATCTTTGATTTGTCAAACTCAAGTTCAGTATGTAGGATATATCTTAACACAACAAGGTCTCAAACCAAATAAAGAACGCGTACAATCCATCACTGATATGTTAGAGCCCACAGACAAGGCCGGAATTCAACGCTTCTTAGGTATGGTAGGATACATCAGCAAATTTATTCCGCGTTTTTCAGAAATTACAAAACCATTACGTGCAGTTCTAGGTAAAGAAATAGCCTGGCACTGGCAACATGAACAATGTGCAGCATTTAACTTGTTAAAAAGGTTATTGATATCAGCCCCAGTGTTACAGTACTATGACGTAAATGAGAAAGTGACTATGCAAGTAGATGCCTCTAAATCAGGGTTAAGAGGTACATTATTTCAACGCGAAAGACCAGTAGCTATGGCGTCCAAAGCTCTAGATGATGTACAAAACTAGCTATGCAGTCATAGAAAAAGAGCTTTTAGCCATATGTTTTGGATGTGTCAAGTTCCATGAGTATGTATACGGAAAAGAAATAAGTATTGAAACAGACCATAAACCGTTGGTAAATATAATGTCAAAGCCATTGCACATGTTGTCTGCGCGTATGCAAAGGATGCTCATGCATCTGCAAAACTACAATATAAATGTTGTACATATAAACGGCTGTAACATGTATTTTGCAGATGCACTCTCCAGGGCACACTCCACTAACACCAAGCCAAATGACCTATTCGACAACAGCTTGTCCGTAGCTAGTATCGACATGGCACCCAACATGTTACAACGCGTAAAAAACGACATAATGGTAGACGACACGATGCAACAAATCAAAGGGTTAGTTGAATCTGAGTGGCCCACAAGCAACAAAAATCTACCACCCGATGTAAAACCCTTTTTTACATTTAGAGACGAGATAACTATCGAAGACAGCATTTTGTTCAGGGCAAATCAAATTACCATACCAAAAAGTCTACGTCGAGAGGTATTACAACTGTGACATGAGTCACACATGGGTATAATTAAATGCAAACAGCTGGCCCGAGACAATGTTTTCTGGCCTAGTATGGGTCAACAACTAGAAGATATGATAAGTAGATGTGCGACGTGCCAACAGCACCGTAATCTTCAACATGCAGAACCATTAATATATCATGAAGTGCCCAATAGTCCCTTTCTAAAAATAGGAACTGACTTATTTCAAATTGAAAATGTAACATAGTTGTTAGTCATCGATTATTTCTCAAAGTTTCCAGAGGTACGAGAATTTAAAAATACGACCATTAAAGATGTAATTAATTCACTAACAGAAATATTTGGTGTGCATGGAATACCAGAGACCCTTGTGTCGGACAATGGTCCGCAATTTGCTAGTCATGAATTCGCTATGTTTGCAAATGAATATGGTTTCAGACACATAAAGTCAAGTCCACATTACCCACAAAGCAATGGACAGGTGGAACGGTAGGTACCAACAATCACAAAATTGATAAGAAAGGCACACATAACCGATATAAATTATAACCTAGCATTGTTAAATTACCAGAATACTCCATTACTGACCATAAATGCGTCACTAGCGCAGCTCTTAATGAATCGCAGACTGCGTTCCAAAATACCCATGACAGAACATCATTTGCGACCATCCATTCCAAGTTAAAAAATAACCGAAAGAAATAAAATACAACAGCAACAGAAAAAATACTATAATAAACATGCAGGTAAAGATCACGTTTTATTACACGAAAAAGATTCGATCAAATACATATGAGGGAAAATGGGCTAATGGAAGGATTACAAAAGTAAATAATCCAGGGCCACGAGACTTTGACATAATTAACACGCAAGGACATAGACTAAAACGAAATCGCAAACATATATTCAAAATACCTAACGAACAGAATGCAACAGAAGGCAAAACAGACACAACGACTAGAGCCAAAGCAAGCCAGAGCAAGAAAACGCCAACTAGCAATTACGTAACCCATTACGGGCGGGTAATTCACAAGCCAGCGCTATAAGTCTGTGGCACGTACCAGACAAACAACATTTAGGCCGCCACAGTAAAACCAGACAGTCAAACACGAAAACAATTAGACACCTGCACAGACATGCCCAACTGGGCATGGGAGACCATGTGCATCAGAGAGTTGAACAAAATGAGTGCGTGTGTAGCATAACCCAAATAACCTATGAAAAAATCCATTGTTAGTAATAAGAATAAATTGCCCTGTTCAAAATCAGGTTCAAAACAAATTTTTAGAATTAAGTTGATAATACACAGAATACGCATAAAGATAAGACCTGGTGGAGGTAGACGATTTAGAAACAAATTATATCGTATTGTCTTGTATTTGATATATTGATGTAATCTGACTATTGCTAGACTTAAGTGATAAATCATTACCGTTGTTAAAATGTAAATTTGTTCTTGTTGAAAAAAGAAAAAGGGGAGATGTAATATATGTGAACCGTGTCGTGGCGGCAGGGTGTGCTAAGACGGTGTGTATAGCCGCGCCGGTGTAACTAGGCCAAGCGGGCCGTGTATGAGCTAAGAATAAACCAGTCTTGAATCTCCACTCGCCGTGTCCACACGTGTTTTCTTTACACGGTACAGTATCACCTAGAACATTTTTTAATTAGCCACTAGAGATTATTTTCATCATTGGCTATTGGATGTCAAACATATGGTCATTCTGACTTATTTCTTTGGAGGAAAATCACTGCCACCACATAGGCTACTCTTTCTGATATGCAACAAGGGGTCTTTTATATGTACTTCTCCACAGACAGGACAGCACCTACCACAGTGTTTGATGAACCAGTTGTGGGCCACTGGTTGGCTTAGGGCGCATGTTGTGCCATCGCCATTAAGGTATTGTCATGGGGGTGATGAAAATGGGAAATATTACGCCTAGAGCGGGACTCGAACCCACATCTCTTTGCACTCCGGGCCAGTGTGCTAACCATTACACCACCTAGGCTCCCTGATATCAAGACACTCCCCACGCCTACCTGTCTATGTGGTTACTTGCCTGAGAGGTCAGTGCAGACCACTACACTCGTCCCCCTGGAATTGTAAGTCTTGTAATGCTTACAATTACATACATACAGGCAATGCACTAACACATACATACACAGGGTAGGTTCAACAACCATACAGCACAAAGCTTGTACAGGATCCTGATCACGGCAACCAGTGTCATGGGGGTGATGAAAATGGGAAATATTACGCCTAGAGCGGGACTCGAACCCACATCTCTTTGCACTCCGGGGCAGTGTGCTAACCATTACACCACCTAGGCTCCCTGATATCAAGACACTCCCCACGCCTACCTGTCTATGTGGTTACTTGCCTGAGAGGTCAGTGCAGACCACTACAGTATGAAAGAAAAATATTTATTCAAAAACTTGGGTCATCTTCTTTGTAGCTAACCATACGAGATTGCCGGATGAGTTGAGCGACCGTCTCCTCTTTTGGTAGATTGAGGGATTCGAACCCTGGTCGAGTCAAACCAATGACTTATAAATTGATACTTGTTGCTGCTTAGCTAGGCATTATGCATTATCAATCTTTGTAGCTATATCCACGAAATGGTTGGTTGGTTGGTTTGCTAAATAGGAGAATAATTCATTTGAAAACATTAGCATATAGCTATAGTCAAAGCAATAAACTCCTAACAAAATCACAAAAGACCACTAGAGCAAATAATGCGCCACTACTAAAGCAAACCAGAAGCCAAATCAAAGCTCACGAGAGAAGCACGCTAGAAATGGCTGCCAAGGTGTGGAATGCCCAAACGGTAAAGGAACTACAAATTCCTGACCTAAAAACATACAACAAATATCTGTGCAAAATAAGGCTTGGAAACCCCCACTAAGCTGCACTGCAAAGGGGCATGTGATATCTCATGGCCCACCTGAGGGATGCCCAATGGAAGGTAACCATGCCAAAAGTAGCCAGATAACAAACCTCACAGCTATGTATGAGTTTAAGATATGTAAATAGGAGTAGGCTAGTCTAGTAGTAAGAGTAGAACAACATTTAAATACATATATGCCAATAAAATCAAAAAAAACTAACAGAGGCTACTAACCATACCAAGCAACTATATATCTGTCACTGAAATGCAGGCAATCAAATTACTTATCAGCAGCTACTGTGTGGTAAGATAACACCGACACTACAACTGGCCAGCATTGAAAACAAGCCTGAATACCTGGGCTTACATGCTATGGACAGTATAAATACAGCCTCAATGAAAAAAAATGAAAAAAAGATGAAAGAATCTCAAACGCAATGAATTATGAACCCGTTGATAGATTCTGAACTAAAAGGTGTTTATGTTAAGTAAAGGAACGCCTTTCTCAACAGGGAGCGGGACATAGCTCAGGCGGTACAGTGTCCACCTGTGAAGGTAGCGGTCATCCGATTGATCCTGCTCAGTGGATCCATTTGCAGTTTGGGCTATTTTCCGTTCCAACCAGTGGTCCACAACTGGTTCATTAAAGCCGGGGGTATGTGCTATCCTGTCTGTGGGAAAGTGTATATAAAAGACCCCCTTGCTGCTTATCGGAAGGAGTAGGCTATGTGGTGGCAGTGGATTTCCCCATGAGAAATATGTCAGAATGACCACATGTTTGACATCCAATAGCTCATGATTAAAATCAATGCACTCTAGAGGCACCGTTAAATAAAACAAACTTTAGCGTATATCAGTCCCCACAACTATTCGCTTAGTAATTTTAGTGATTTTTGTTTGTTTTGCCTTTCTCAAAATTAGTATATGTGCTACCATCTCCAATTATAGAAACATGAGATAGTGGGCGACATTATGAATATGATGGCGAATTGGAGATGCCCTATTTTCTTAGATTCCAAAGCCATAGTGATGTCTCTCAAATTATTACAGCTTAATTCTCCAATCATTATGTACCCCCCTTCCCTCTCTCCCCCTTACCCCACTCCCTTAACCCCCCCCCCCCCCCCATCTCCCACCGTGAGCGTGTTTGGATGCGACCATCCACATCCTTATCAGATAATGTATTTGCATTGCGGCTATTAACTCATTTCAATGTCAGCACTAACAGAAAGCATCTGCATGACAACTATTTATTTATTTTGTAGTAGTTTGTTATGGCATTTAGATACAATAAGTTGTGTGTCCGCTCGATGTGAATGTCGTAATTCAGGACATGACACAGAACTACTTAGTATGGAATTTATTAATCTAGGAAGAAGAAGACATACAGGTAAAATACAATGTGAGGTCAAATAACAACAAGGTAGTAAGTTCAAGTCTTTGTGTCAACCGGGCACTCAACCCAACATGTCACAGTCTGAAAGTAGGGTCGGGTGGGGCGGTGAGAAAAGGCGGGAGGAGGTCTCAGTTCGGCATCTGGAGGTGAAGTGCTGTCTGAGGAGGCGAGAGGGTGGAAGTGATGTCACAGGGGTGCGGGTTGGGTACAAGCGGGGGCTACCAACGCGCTGGGGTGGGGGGCGCCACGTGGAGTCGCCTCCCGGCCCCCTATAGTTAAAAGGGGGAACTAAGGTGTAGGTCAGTGGAGGGGGTAGCGCTGGGAGGCAAGAGTCCTGGGTTGATCCCGAATTACTCATGTTGCCTATGCAACATGACCAATCCTGACACAATACTGTTTTCTATTTCCAGATGATTATCTTTCCATTTCCTCCACCAGCTTTGATGCCACTTTATAGTTTTTCCCCAGTGAGAGACCAGGATGCAGGTACCATGCCCCGATATCCTACACAGGCACATTATCATGATACTGTGCTACCCAGTCATTTCCCTATCCTATTAATGCCAAGCGGCAGTCAAGGTAGCGGCATGTACACATTCTATACGGCATTGGGTTGACTCAACAGGGATTCAAACTCCTGACCTTCCGCATTGGAAGCATGCGCTCGACAGATTTAGCCACCACGTCCGATTTGCTAAGTGTCAATGATTCAATTCTGTCAATATACTCTTTTTAAATTACTTCCTTTTAGCGCTGAGTTTGGATGAGACCATTAAATCCTTAGCAAATAATGTATAAATTTGTATAACGGGTATTTACTCATCACAGTGTGAGCAATACCTTCTTGTTTTCCGCCCTAGCAACATCTAAGGTCTTTATAATGCTGCTCCACTGGGAAATCAGCTCACCGGCACCATGGCCTAATATCATACTCAGTCACATTTTCCTGACACTGAGCTAGCCACCTAAATACAAACACCTGAAGAATGAAATAGAAGATGAATGCAAAAAAGCTAAAGATGAATGGTGGAATAAGAAGTGTGAAGTAGTGGAACAACTTGAGTCTCAATATCGTTCAAGAGAGATGCACAAGAAAGTGAAAGAGATAACAGGTCAAGGATACAGACAGAGAAGCAGTAAATGTATCAAGAACAAAGACGGCAAAATGCTCTTTGAAGAAGATGAAATAAAGTCCAGATGGGAAGAATATGTAAACGAACTATACAATGATGACAGAGGGAACCCACCCACAATTGAGAAAGAAGATGGGAATATTATATTAGTATCAGAGGTTGAGAAGGCTATCAATGATCTAAAGGCAGGTAAGGCTCCTGGAAGTGACCAGATAACATCAGAAATGATAAAAGGACTAGATGAAGTGGGGATTCAAATCATTCATAAGCTAGTAACTGACATCTATGAGACTGGATTTATACCATTGAATATGAATGAATCCATATTTGTACGACTCCCAAAGAAGCTAAAACCAACATTGTGTACTGAGTACAGAACACTAAGCCTGATGAGTCATATGTTGAAGATGATCCTGAAAATAATTTTACTGAGAAACAGACAGAAAATTGAAGAACAAATCAGTAACGTACAAAGTGGGTTTATATCTGGAAGAGGTACACGTGAAGGGATTTTCAATATGAGAATGATTTGTGAACGTTATTGTGAAGTGAACCAGGATGTTTATGCCTGCTTTATTGACTATGAGAAGGCCTTCGACCGAGTCAATCATGAACTGTTAATCAAATGTTTACAAGATATTGGTGTCAATGGCAAAGACATTAAACTAATTGTGAACTTATACTGGACACAACGTGCATTTATAAAAATGGAGCAGGGCCTATCGGATGAAGTTATGATTAAACGAGGAGTTCGACAGGGGTGTGTATTGTCACCATGTCTATTTAACCTGTACACAGAGATGATTTTCAGACACATTGAAGATTGCAAGGGAGTGACAATAGGTGGCATGAACGTCAACAATCTTAGATATGCCGATGACAGTGTAATACTAGCAGACAGTGAGAAAAACCTACAAGATATAGTGAATAGAATCAATAAAGCTGGAATACTATTCAACATGAAGATGAATGCCAGGAAGACCAAAACAATGGTTATAAGTAAAAAGACAGATAAACCAAATGTCAATATAACCATAGATGGCACAAACATAGAACAAGTATCCGAATTCATATATCTCGGACAAAAGATTACAAATGATGGGAGATGTGAGGAAGAAATTAAAAGAAGGATAACAATAGCCCGAACAACATTCTCCAAAATGTATAGAGTGTTAACATCAAGTAAGATATTAATACAAACAAGGAAGCGTATTCTTCAGTGTTATGTGTGGTCTACTCTAATGTATGGGGCAGAGACATGGACAATCTCTAAGAAAATGTACAAACGTTTAGCAGCATTTGAGATGTGGACTTATCGAAGGATGATGAAAATATCATGGACAAAGAAGATCACCAACAAAGAAGTTCTCAGAAAAATTAAAAATAAGAAAAGCTTGTTTGCCACTATACAGACAAAGAAACTTATTTATTTTGGCCACATCATTCGTCAGAGTTCAATATACCGTACATTGTTGGAAGGGAAGGTGAATGGCAGCAGAGGGAGAGGGAGACCAAGAACATCATGGTTTACAAATATTTCACAGTGGACAGGCTTGAATTATTCACAGTCTATCAGAACAGCACAACATCGGGACAAGTGGAGAACCATTGCATCCAACCCTCGACTAGAGGATGGAACTATTGATTGATTGATGAGCTAGCCAGTCCTTGCCCTATCCTATTAATGCCGAGTGCCAGGCTAGCTAGCGACAAATATTAATGTCTAAGTCATTGATTTGACCAGGAACCGAACACCTGATCTCCCACACGCGAGGGTCCGCAGTCGACCTATAATAGGCCGTCAATCCCGGTGTCAGCAGTAGCAGAAAATACCTGCGTGACCACTATTCGTTGTCTTTGTGTGCAGGCAGGCAGGAGGATAGTCATTTTTTGTTATTTTTCTTGAAGATTTATACTGCCTATCATGGATAAGTCTGAATAGACTTGTTTTCACCATTAGACTGTCTAATGTTTTGTTTGTTTGTTGTTGTTTTTAGAGCAACATCTAAGGTCATATCAGCACCGGTACCGATTGTGACAGTGCGCACTCATGGCGACTTTATAGCGCTGCCCCACTGTGCGACCAGGTCACCAGTGCCATGACACAATATCCCACTCAGTCACATTATCCTGACACTGAGCCAATGAGTCCTTGCTCTATCCTAACAATACCGAGCACCAGGCTAGGAAGTGACAAGTATCAATTTTTAAGTCATTGGTTTGACTCAACCAGGGTTCGAACCCACAAACCCATGGGTTCGAATATGCACCGATCTCCCAAAACAGGAGAGAGACCCTCATCTCAGTAGGTCATCCCGTCTGGTGATGACCACAATCTTGCTCCTGCCGAAAGCACCACGTGATAGTGCTGCTCTGTGCTTAGTACATGCGCTTGCCTTATAATGATGGAGCGGTCACCTAATTTAAAAGTCACGTCTAGTGTATAGTGTAAATGTCCGCTCAAAGATCCCACCAGGGGGCGTGCGCCTATTATGCAGCATCAACAGCAGGAGAAGCTCCCCCCTTCCGCCGAGCACCACCCCTACCGGATGTGGTTTAATGGGTAGAGGGCAGGCTTCCCATGCAGAAGATTGGGAGTTTGATTCCCTGTCGAGACAAACAAGTTTGTTTTATTTAACGACGCCTCTAGAGCGCATTGCCTTTTATAATCAGTTTTTGGTGTCGCGACAAACCAATGACTTACATACCTGGCATGTGTCGCTACCCAGACTGGCGCTCGGGATTACTAGGATAGAGCAATGACTGGTTGGCTTAAAATTAGGATAATGTGACTGAATTGGGTCATGGTGCTGGCGGCCAGGTTTCCCAGTGGGCCAGCACTATAAAGTGGCGATGAGTCGATACCCGTTCTGATATGACCTTAGATTTGCCAGGATGTAAAACCCCAACAATCAACCAACCATGTATAGTCATCTGTAAATAGCGAGTTTCATAGTAATTCAACCAGATGTCGTGGCTGAACCCCATGCAGAAAGTTGGGTCTTTGAAAACCCAGGCGAATCAAACCAATGACTTACAAAATTGACACTTGTCGCTACCTAGCCTGGTGCTCAGCATTACTAGGATAGGGCAAGACATGCTTAACTCACTGTCCGGATATTGCAATTGAGAGATAAATTGGGTCATGGTGCTGGCAGCCTGGTCTCTCAGTGTGGCAGCACTATAAAGTTGCCATGAGTGTGCAGCATCACAAGTTGGTGCCTATCCTGATATGATCTTGGAGGTTGTCCAGATGGAAAACCACAAACATTTTATGCAACTGTTTGGCGATAAATAATCCGATTATTACTCCTGGAATCCAAAGAATACCACAGCAAGAAGTCGATCTGTAAGAACATACATGATACTCCATAGCAACGTCTGTCTAAACAGCACATTTAATACTGAACACAGACACACACACACACTAAAAAAGAAAATCTATCGCAGCAACTACTTACTATCCAATCAACCAGGAAACATCTATTAAAACCAAAATCGATTCCAATTTGGTTTTATTCCTGCAATAATATCTGAGGGAATTGCAAATGCTGTCCTAGTTCTCGCCGTCTCACGAGAATCCATAATAGCGCGATATTCAACGAGAATAACTAATAGGGACTAAACCAGATTTGATTGCTATTTATTGCAACTTTGTTGCCTCGGCTTCACGATGCCAGAACCCATTATTTCACTTAATTTCCAATTATTTCAAAATTCACAACAGCAACGAAGAGGAGAGGGGAAACAAAAAAAGACTTCTCTCCAACTAACTGGCAATTAGTAGGTTGGCATTGGATTAAAGGGCCGAGTTTAAAGGGAACCAGACAGACGTGGCCTGGGAATTTATTTATTTATTTTATTTATTTATTTGGGTGGAGTTTCAATATCATCAGATTAGAAATTGTCTGTTTTGGTTCGGTATAATTTAGATTGGTTTGGCGAGATTAGTTTTCGTTTAACAGTCTGCTCTGGGAACTAAAGCCAGACGAGTGGCGGGAAGGGGTTGGACAGGCTGAATATCTGATATGACCTTAACTGTTGCCAGGACGTAAAACCCCAAACAAACAAACAAAGGTGCCGTTTTTAGCCCCCTGCCTCCACCCAGTGAATTAATCATGTTAGCGATAACATGCACAATGTCCAGTACCTTGGCGCACTACAATATTATGTTTTAGCTTTCTAAGCATTAACAGAAGACTGCATGAATAAATCAGTATTTTGTTCAAACAATGATTAATTCTACACATTGGTATTCAAAGTCACAACATTCCATTCAATCGACACCAACACTTTGTATTATTAATGCTCCATAGTCCGATGAAAACATCAACATTTCAAAACCAAAACAATTATCAAGATTTAATTGTACATATCTAACTTAGCTACGCGTGCACTTATTAAACATTTGTCGTAACTCAGAAGCGGATACTGAGGTAATTGGATAGAACCTGTTACTGCAGAAGCCTATGGTGTCTGAGTTTTTGGCACGCTTGTCAAAACTAATTTGGCGTAGTAGCACTTCAAATATCGCAAAAGTTAGCCATTTAAAATAAAAGTTACTTCAATTTAAAGAAAGGTAGATGATAATGACCAAACTAATATATTTATCTCAGAAATTGACACAAACTCAAAAGAATGGCAGTGTAGTAGTGTGCACTGACCTCTCAGGCAAGTAGCCATATAGACATGTAGGCGTGGGTAGTGTGGTGATATCAGGGAGCCTAGGTGGTATAATGGTTAGCACATGGCATGGAATGCAAAGAGATGTGGGTTCGAGTCCTGCTTTAGGTGCAATATTTCCAGTTTTCATCACCCCCAAAACACTGGTGCCGTGACCAGGAGCTATGCACTGTATGATTGTTGAACCTACCCTGTGTATGTATGTGTTAGGGTATTGCCTGTCTATATGTAATTGTAAGCATTAACAGATTTAGAATTCCAGGGGACGAGTATAGTAGCCTGAACTGAGCTCTCAGGCCAGTAACCACATAGACAGATAACATGGGTAGTGTGGTGATATCAGGGACCCTAGGTGGTGTCATGATTAGCACCCTGGACTGGAATGCAAAGAGATGTGGGTTCGAGTCCCACTCTAGGCGCAATATTTCCCGTTTTCATCACGCCCACGACAGCCGTATGGAATTTAAAGACCACCAGCTTCCTAATTCTTGTCTTGTTAACGGCCCATATATACAATCCATTTTATTTATTCACCTCCATGTTCGAAGCAATTTAATAGCAGGGCACGGTCGCATCAAAAGTCAGACATAGAAGGTACAGATCCATAGCTAATTATCTACAAGTGGAACACTCGTACCCATGGTAATGGAGTCCATTAATCATGTCCACACCCGCAGTGCCGTCTGTATTGCCAATACCACCATTCGCTCCTACTTAAGGGCCTGTCGCACTATGACGTATAGCCTTAGCATATGCTGACATATGTGATTTTCAACTAACAGGTTGGCTCACATCGTCATACGTTATGTGTACGTTGGGCATACACCGTATACATTCTGGATACATCGGTATACGTCGTCTTACGTCATCTTACATTGTCCTACGTCGACGTGCATCGATGCTCTGAAAAAATTGTGTGCAGGTTCAAAATGTTCAACATGTGTCGACGCGTGGCTCATACATTGAGCGTACGCTGCATGTACATTCAGGATATGTCAGCATACATTGGGCGTATGTTAGGGATACTTTGGTATACGTTGCTGCACATTAGTCATACATTCAGCTGGTGGGAACATGCAGCCTGTCAATGTGAGACCATGTGAGCATTTCGCAAATGTTTTGCGAACATTTTGCGAACGATTTGCGAACGTTTTGCGAGGCACATGAACGCGCTCATACGCTAGCAATAAATCAGAGATACATTTTGTATACGTTACATATGTTGTGTGTATGTTGTGTATATGCCCATTTTTACCCCCCACCGCTGAAAAGTTTGATGAATGCCGAAGTACTGGCAAATTTTCAAACGTTGAGCACGCCCTGATGTCGTACATCGTAGTGTGACAGGGCCATAACATCAAGCCTCTCCTTAACACACCCCACACACCTCACACCCCACCCCACACCACACACCCCACACACCTCCCACCCCACCCCACACCCCACACTCCCCACCATTAAGCTATCCACTTTTAGCAATGTAACGACTATGGAGAACCTATAATTTGTCAGCGGTACAGTGAATGGTGTTTACAGTGCACAGGGGTGGTGGCGCCACCATCGGAGTTGGGAGGCTGGAGCAGTAGATGACGAGGATAGACTCCTTCAGTCCAGAAAACTGAGTGTGTGATGTGGAAAAGGAGGGATATTCTGGGTCATTAGACTCGTATATGTTGTACACAGCATATACTTATACATATGTCTGGGTTATGTATGTGATTCTTATGGAAAATCTACAAAAGGTCACTCATTCTTCTGTCTTAGTATTGAGAGCAGACAACATTTTCTGCAAGCACACAATGCTTAAGCTAATGCCATTTATCAAATTAATGACTACGGAAATATATCTAGTTATATAATTACAAATATGTGTCTGCTATATATGTGTGATTCTTATGGAAAATCTAAAGCAATTCCTTCATTTTTCTATCTTAGTATAAAAAGCAGACCACATTGCTTAAAGCTAGCCTGCTTTAGTAATCTAAGGACGTTTGTGTATATACAGTAAAACCGCTTTAATCAACCACATCCACAGATCGACCACTCAGCTATATCGATCACTTTACTTGAGTCCAAAATGATAGCCACGATAGAACGGTATAACCCCGTTAAACCAAGCTCGGATAAACCAAACGATCGGTTAATCAAAAAATTGTCCAGCGGCCGGGAAGAATTCTACCATTTATCAATAAAAATGTTCGTTAAAGCAAAGTTGGTTAATCCAAATTATCGATTAATCCAAACAAAATTGTCGGACCCCAGGCCATTCCGGTATGGTTAAACCAACCTTTCATGTGGTTATGAGGTCATCTGAGACCTCACTGACTGTTGTATATGATAAATGGTAGTATTTTGCCGGGCCGCCGAAAAAAGTTTGGATTAACCGATCGCTTGGTTTAACCGAGTTTCTTTTAAAGGGGATATACTGTACATACATAAAAACAATAACCAATGTGTCCGGATACATTGTATATTACATGTGCAATACACGCTTACTCAAAGTCAAAGTCAAAGCCAAAGCTCGGTTAAACCAATGATCGGTTAATCCAAACAAATTTCTAGGGTCCCTTCAAGTTTGGTTTAACGGGGTTATACTGTAATGCCATATTAACGATAAACACAAACTCCTTAAACCGACCACCTCCTTAAATGGACCATCTAAGGTCGGTCCCTTGGTCAGTCGATTTAGAGAGGTTTTCCTATATATGTGATGTATAGCGTATTATGCAAGTATAAAGATACGTAAGGGAATATTACTTATTATTATTATTATTATTATCCTCCGTAAGATACAACATTTTACCGGTGGCGCCATCTCGGCCCACCTCACCTCCCCTGGATGTTGACCAGTGTCAGTTGCACAGGAGGATATAAATATATATATGGATAGTGATAAGACTGTTATCGCGTGTAATAATCTATGTAGTGTCCTGCTACTACCCGCCCACCCCCCTCCTGGGTGGGGTGGGTACCGGCATCCTTCACTCCCCCCACCCCCTGCCTCCATCCGGGGGGCTTCCGCACGACACTATCTCGGAAATATCTGAGTGCGATGTTATGTGATTCGTATGGAAAATCTACAGCAGTTCACTCATTTGTCTACCTTAGTATTGAGAGCAGACGACATTTTCTAACTGCAGACAATGCTTCCATTAATCCCGATCTCTTAGCGCACTCAGCCAGTCAGTCAGTCCCTTGGCGGGAAATCCACTTGGGTCCGGGATGCAATATTCTTTTTAAGAGCTAATAGAAGGACATTGTGATAAATGATAGCTCACTATGTGAGTCTACTCAATTGGCAATTTGTGTCTCGATGGTTCTCACTAAAAAAAGAGAAGTGCAATTCAATGGCTGGAATCACCATTATGCTTTATAATAGCAGACATAAGTGGCACAACTTACATTTAGGCGGATAAATGTACAGGGATATGTGTGTATAATTTACATATTCTGTATATGTCCCATTAGAAGCACGCTACCCAATAGAAGCACACCCCCCATTTCAAGATTGAAAGGGCCCACAAATTTACGATCATATTCAGACTGAATGCACATAAAATAAGACAATCCCACTTTATTTCAGAGGCACAACAAAAACAAATCCACAAAATTCTATAACTTTTAATAGACACGCATCCATGTGTCTGCACTCGCGCAGTGTGTGTCTATTGGGACATGAAGGTATGTACAGTTATGTATATATATATATAGTGGGTATGCATTATTTGCATGTATATGTATGTGTGTCTTTATATATGCATATGTGCATGTGTATCGATGGATATATTGTATATATGAAGAGTTCAGGCGCAAAACCACGTGAACGCCGATCCAAAAATGGAGATAAACATTGGAATCAAACCTACAAAAAGTAAAATTTTGCATATTCCTACGTTGTTGTTCATTGCTCCATAACCATATGATCATAATGAAAAGTGGAATTAGTGGGAATTACGATTATTTTCAGGGAAAAATCTTTATTTAAACCACATTTTTGGATTGGCGTTTATGTGGTTTTGCACCTGAGCTCTTCATATACAAATAAAGAGTTCAGGTGCAAAACCATGTAACTGGAAATCCATGAATGCAATTAAAATAAAACCCTTGACCTGACATTAATTTTAATTTTGACTAATTCCACTTTTGTTATTATGGCATGATTATGGAGCAAGACATTAGGAATATAGCAAAATAAACTTTTTGAAGGTTTGATTGCAATGTTTATCTCCATTTTTGGATTGGCATTTATGTGGATTTGCGCATGAACTCTTCATATGTAAAATTATGTATATATATATAGTGGGTATGCATTATGTCCATGTATATGTATGTGTGTTTATATATGCATATGTTCATGTATTTATAGATGTATGTGTACCACGGATAGATTTATATATATACGTTTATATATTCGAATATATATTGTGTGTATCTATTTATTACAACATATATATATTGTCATAGGGGTGATGCAAATGGGAATCATTGCGCCTAGAGCTGGATTCGAACCCACATCTCTTTGCATTCCGCATCAGTGTGCTAACCATTACACCACCTGGGCTCCCTGATATCAACACACTACCCATGCCTACCTGTCTATGTGGCTACAGCATATTTTAAAGCGAGTATTAGTCGTAGTATTTATACAGTTGCCTTCTCCCGATCTCACTTTTTATATACTACTTTCTTTATTAGTCCTGCGGTATCACATCAAGCCTACATCGAATAGTCTCACACCTGGCGCCTCATTTCTGCCATGGCCTCCTTCCCGAATCACTACCAGATGAGCAGACATGACCAGTATATATGTTAGTGGTGTGGCATCTCTCTGTCCAACCAGTGCTCCACGACTGGGTCATCAATGTGCTGTCCTGTCTGTGGGAAAGTGCACATATAAGATCCCTTGCTGCTTATCAGAAACAGTGGCCTATGTGGCGGCAGCAGGTTTCCTCCAAAGAAATATCTCAGAATGAGTACAGGTTTGACGTCCAATAGCTGATGATATTAAAATCAATGTGCTCTAGAGGCGTTGTTTAATAAAACCAGCTTTTATGTCATCGGTTTGATACGACCGGGGTTCGAAACCATGGATTTGAATCCCACGAAGTACCAACATGGGAGACGGATGCTCAACAGTGACGGACACTGTCACCTCTGTCTCGCGGGAATCGGATGTTCACGCCCCAGCGACATCCGCCCCCCTCCACCCCCACCCCAACCACACCACAAGGGGACAGGGGGTAGGACACAACTGGGCTATTTTAATTTGATAAAGTTTATATACATAGGCATGTATGTGTATGCACTGATAAGGAAAATAATATGGTAATAATAATAATAATAATAATGATAAGTATAACCCCAATTATAATGAAATTTTAATTATAATAACAATAATAATACTGACAATATAATGACAATAATAACAATAATAATGACAATACCAATAATAATAAGGACAATACTAATGATAATCATTTCATTAATACGTCTGGTATACATAATTATAATTATGACAATAATTATAATGATAATACTAGTGACAATAATAATAATTGATACAAATATAGGTCTAATACACCTAGTAAACCTAATCTAGCATGTTCACTGTTCTCCCTCTCTGAAATAACACCAATCCCTAGTAAGCTGGCCACTGCATATGAAGGGGTGAAAAGGGTGTGTGTGTGGGTGTGTGTGTTTTTTTCTTGAAGATTTATACTGCCTATTAGGGATAAGTCTGAATAGACTTGTTTTCACCATTACACAGTTTGTCGATAGAAAACCTGAGCCTACACTTTTACCGACCCAAGGGATTTTTAACCTCCCACACCACATAGACACGGTATGAGAGCAACCAGCCTTTGATGATGCTGTAAGTTATACACAGCGGTGGACATCCAAATTAGCAGAGGTGGAGGAGGGGGGGGGGGTGGAGAATCGAAGCACTGACCTTCAGATTAGGTGTCCGACCTAGAAAAAAGTTAGACACTCTAACCACTCTGCCAGAGAGAATACACAAGGTTTGCCACTGACCTACTTATACACCCATGGCTGGCTGGAGGTACCCCTATTGTGATGTGGTTGCTTGGTTATAGCAACACAGTAGTAACTAACACAGGGAACCTGGTCCATAAGCATTAACTTATGATTAAGCACTAATATTTAAATGTTGTTTTAGAAATTACTTCCCTAACTAAATATCCTTACACTAATCAGGGATCTTAATATCATATTTTCCTTTCCTATGATATGTTCCAATAGTATAGCGATCCCAAACTAGTTCCACAGTCATTTATGTCATTTCTCTACCTAATCTTATATAAAATGTTACCTTTAAAAATTGAAGCGGACCTAAAATTACCAGCATCATCCGAACGAGGTAAGCTCTCCAACCGGTTGGAATACGCGTTAATTCTGTCAATTTTACTTTCAGAGCATACAACATTTTAGTCTGAGCAGACGACACATTCACAGCCAGCTGTTGTTGGTTAAGCCCCAGTCAGACCTCACCGGATTGAGGAAACGGACAGAAACCGGACACTGTCTGGTTAAATACGGCAATGTACGGTTTATATATGGTACCCATCCCGTTCTATCTACGGGGGTGTCCGGCAGTGTCCGGTGGTGTCTGGTACAAGTTTTGAACATGCACAAAACTTGTGACGGACACCGCCGGACTGAGGTGTATGGTTGGTATCCGTTTTAAGTCCGTTAGTCCATTTTGTCCGTTTCATGTCCGGTACCCATCCGTTAAGAGTCCGGTTTGTATCCTGAAGAGTCCGGTGATAGTGCTGCGGGAATTCGGTCCGTCGGTTTTTGGCGCATCTGTGAACAGTCTGGTAGGTGTCCGGTTGGTGTCCGGTTGCTGTCCGGTTGCTGTCCGTCCGTTAGACATTCAGTTGTCATCTTGTTATCATCCGGTTATCGTCTGGTGGCTATTCGTTAATGTACGTTCCTTGTCCGTTTAGCGTTCGTTTAATCCGGTACATTTCGGTACATTTTGACACCGGACACCAATGGACTAGACAATTCTTTGTCCGGTGGTGTCCGGTACTGAGTCCGGTAAGGTCTGACTGGGCCTTAAAGCACCGTCTCACATTGTGGGGGGGTAGTGGGGGGTGGGGGGAGGTTTGGAAGTGGGGGGGGGAGGTTAGGAGGGGGGCAGGGCGGGGGTGATAACCATCAGAACCACCTGCCTTACTGAGCCTGTTTTATAAGCTTTATAAACACAATTTCAAGCCGGTGTTTTGCACATTTACCGCCAGATTTACAATTAGATAAAGACTGCAGGAGCTTTAATCTGCGTGGGTCTATGGAAGCGGAAAGGAGCTAACAATTAACGATATGTGGTGGGGTGATAAGAAACTTGTTGTCGTGTCCTCTTCTTCTTGGTGAATAATTCGATGTTATGAGTGGAAGTTTATGCCGATATTAAAGCTGCATACTCCGATGAAAACATCACATTTTCGAAGCCAACACATTGATCTAGACTTGATTCTACATATCTAATTTAGATACTGGTGCACTTATTAAACATGTATCACTACATATAATGGAATAACAAGCCAATTTATTAGAATCTGTTACTGCAGAAGCCGATGGTGTCAGAGTTTTGGCATGCTTGCCTAAATTAATTTGGTATGTTTTCACTTCAAATATCTCAAAAGCTAGCGTTTTAAAATAAAAGTTACTTCAAACTAAAGTAAGGTAGATTATAACGATCAACCTATTATGTTTATCTCAGAAAAAGACAGAAACTCAAAACCTATCGGACTATGCAACTTTAAAATCGCCAACGATTCTGAAAGGGAACCATGCAAATACTCGCAGTAACACAACATCCACCATCAAACCCGCCCCCCCTCCACCATCGACCAGGTGGCATGGCCGAATAGAGTTGAGCGTCCCTCTCCAGTTTTGGTAGATCGTAGGATTCGAACCCCTGGATTCGATCGAACCCGGGTCGAGTCAAACCAATGACTAAACAATTGATATGTGATGCTTCCTAGCCATGCACTCCATATTATTAGGATAGGGCAAGGACTGGTTAGCTCAGTTTCAGGATAATGTGATTTAGGGGGATATTAAGTCATGGTACTGGCAGTTTGGTCTCCCAGTGGACTGTATAGTGCTGCCCCACCTCATGAATGTGCACTGTCACGAGTCGGTACCTGTCCTGATATGACCTTAGATGTTGCCAGGCCATAAAGCTCCCCCAACCAACCACCCCCACCCCCACCACGCATCACCCACCCTCCCATGAGCCGACGTCACACCCTGATTAAATAAATCTCTGCAAGGGTGGGGGGGGGAGGGGGAATCTGCTGATCAATCCTCGCTGCTAGTTCGACCGCTTCACGACAGATGGCGTGCACGTCGGCGAGCAAAACCATACAGACGCCTGCGCGGAAATTCGATCTCTCTCGCTCTTTCCTTCCCTCCTCACTCGCCCCCCCCCCCCCCAACCCGACCTTTTTCCATCGCTCCCTCTCTTTCTCTCCTTAGCCCACACTGCTTCCCTACCTCCCTATCTCGCTCTTCCTCTCTCTCTCCCTCTCCCTTACCTCCCCTCCCTCTTTCCCTGTCCCTCTCACCCGCCCTCCCACCCTCACTCGCTCTCTTTCTCTCCTGCCCTGTCTGCCTTGCCTCTTCCACTGAAGCCTCCCACATTTTCCCTCCCTATCCAGCCCTCGCCTCCCAAGACGAAAGTCGTCTGCATGGCAGACGAAAGATTCGAACTGGCGGCAACAAAACGCCCGCCGCCACTCTCAATTACGGCTGATTGTAACAAACGCCCCAGAAAGAGAGACGCTTAAAATGTGGACCGGAAGTGGGGCTCCGTGACAGGCATTTTGTTACCGGGGATTACTTTCTACATCGCAGTGAACTACTTTGTATGGCGCAGGGACACGGGGACTTGACTTGCTCACTAGTAGTCGTTGATTAGGTTCTTTCACCCCCCCCCTACCTTTAATGTTTTTTCGGTTTGAAGTCCCCATCCCCACACCACCCGACGCTTTATCCGTATCCCACCGCACCCCCATATAACTCTCCCCCCACACCCCACACCATCCCCATTCCCACGTACACTCTCCCCCCCACACCCCACACCATCCCAATTCCCAAACTCCGCCTCATCCCCCACCCTCACATCCAAACGCCGCCTCATCCCTCACATCCCCACCTCACCCCCACATCCCCTCCTGACCTCCACACCCACACCCACACCCACAACCACACCCCTATGTCAAGCCCCACCCCCACACTACACTTAAACTCCCACCTCAACTCTACCCCCAACGCCAGCTCATGCCCATCACCACCACTGCCTCACCCTCACCTCCACACCCACACCCACACCCACACCCACACCCACACCCACACCCACACCCACACCCACACCAGCCTTCCACTTCTCACACCGTTCATACAAAATAACACTAGCCACAGAATTTGTTTCTTCCGTTAAATGAGGCCCGACAATCGGCAATATTTTTCCTGCAATAATGGAAACAAACTATTGTCCTTGTAACATGAGAACAACACTCAAAAACAGTGTCTGTACCGCCAGATTTCCCAAAGCTATTCAAATCAGCAAGTTCCTGGCATGATTCCTCCCAGAATAATAGAAAAACAAAGAAAGACAGAAACCAGACGACATTTGGCAGTATCATCCTCTTCATTTTCACGCCCTTTTCCTGACTGTCTCGCAACCGATATCCAACGGCATTCTAACCACAACCGGACGGACATCAGCCAATCGCCATGGACAGACCCACAGCACAGCAACCGGAAGTATACTGCTCCACGCATGTGCGGAGAAGGAGGCTGGTGCGCTGGTGGAAGTCGGGTAATCAGACTGTGCGCAGACGACATTTGGGCGAGAGTTGGAGTGAGAGCACCGATATTCCTCAATATACGAGCTCACTTTGATACTCCCTCAGCTGTGCGCGATTCAATTTGTGACGCTAATGCTTCCTGTTGAAGGTCAAGGCCGAATTGCCCATCAGCAGCCTACTCCTCCTCACAGAACTTCTCCACTCCTACCCCACTCTGCATGTGACCCAATTAGCTCGCTGCCACTCATGACACCACCCATCTTTCCGAAAGCCCCCAACATGGTGGGTCTGTCACGAAGCCACTCTCTGAACGCCCCCAGCATGGCAAGTATTAGATAAAAGATTCACCCGGTACTTGTAGTACACGGGTGAACGACAACGTAGTGTAAATACGGGCGAAAATAGCTTTAGTATAGAACAGGAAGTAGAATGCCTGCCTCCAGTATCAAATGGATACTTATATAGGCACAGAGTTGGTGAAATCGGAGAGAATGCAAAAAAAGCAAGATGTTGGCCATATAATGCCGTCGATTTCACTTTTAAATTTTATTAAACTAGAGATTTTATTATATTTTTCAACTCAAAGGTAGTGGGGAAATATGAAGACATATACAAAGAATAAATGTTGCTTCTTAGATTGTGAAATTAGGCTCTCATTTCATTGCCCCGCTTTTTCTACCGTTATTATATAGGGCTGGTATTCACCCGTGTACTGTGAGTACTGGGTGAATCCTTTCTCTAGGCAAATATATGAAGTAGAAACTCTCCGAATGCCCCCAACATGGTGTGTCTGCCAAGAAGCACTTCTCCGAACGCCCACAGCATGGCGAGTATGTCAAGTGAAAATACTGTTATCGCGTGTAATAATCTCTGTAGTGTCCTGCTCCAACCCCCCCCCCCACACTTTTTTTGGGGGGGCGGGGGAGTAGCGGCTTGGTACGGTCACTCCGCCCCCCCCCCCCATGTTCGGGAGCTTTCGCACACCACTTGCTCGGAAGTGGGGTTTTTTCAGGGTCATATACCTATTTATATATATATCTCTTTTTTGGTATATATCTATATATACATACGCACCTAGGGCTACTGACAATGTGATATATAGATGGAGGGTACTGCATTTATATATAGTATATAGTATAGGTATAGTATATATATATAGTATAGGTATGCAAATCTTACTTGGGTACAGATGATGGATAACTGGTGTTTTATATTTTAGATAGATGTAAATGGGAATTTTCCAGCTTTCATTTGCAAACAGAAAATGTTAAAAATTCAAATATTGTGACACTTCTGGCTAGTTTTCAGGAGAGTAACCCATATATGGTTAGCATCACAGCACCTGTTCTTGCTTAGGTGTCTGGTGGGTATTTCTTAAAGCCCGTCAGACTTTTCTTTTTACTGCGTGATGCCGGCGTCTCAAAACCTCTGCCCCTCCCCCTCCCCTCCCCCTACCCCCCCTGCCCCTACCCCCCCAACCCCACTTCCGTAGAGCAGTGCTCCTTAAAAACTAAGGTGAGAGGAGATTGTTCCTGGCAGGGACCATCAGTAACCTTGGCACTGGTCATGAACTGCTCGCTCAAGGTCATGGGGGTAATCGGCTTACTAATCGTACCGGCGACATTGACCTAATTCACCAACAGAACCGCCATTTGAAAACAACCAAAAAGGCCCACTGGAAAGGAAAATGAATACTATTTACAAGTGATTACAATATGTAGGCCAGCGTGAGAATTAGGTTGTACTGTTTGGGAGAATGTTGGTGTACTTTTTGCAATTAACGATTTAGGAAAAACTGTGCCTTATATGCAATATTGTAGAGTTTACAAAGATGTTACAGCCTTTTGAGATTGTTTTTTCTTTTAGATTGTTCTGGTTGGTTGATTGTAGTGGTTTTACATCTTGGCAACATCTAGATTCATTTCAGGACTGGTACAGACCTGTTACAATGCGAATTCATGGCGATTTACAGTGCTGCCCACTGGGAGACCAGGCTGCCAGTATAATGACTGGATATCCCTCTCACTCACATTATCCTGACACTGAGCCAACCAGTCCTTGCCCTATTCTAATAATGCCGAGCGACAAGAAACAAATATTAAGTCATTGGTTTTACTCAACCAGGGTTCGAACCCGTGGGTCCTTATATGTGTAATTGTGGAGTTTCTAAAATGTCAGAGCATTTAGGGTTTTTTTGTTTTCCTTTTTTAGATTGATTTGTTGGTGAAACTTTCGTAATTGCGACTCAGCTCTGGGCAGAAGTGCTTTGAGAGAGAGTGTGTGTGTATGTGTGGGTGTGGGAGAGGAGAGATGGGGGGTTTGGTGGCACCCTGACTGCATTAGGGGTGGGGTGGGGTTGGAAGGGGAATGGAAGGGGATGGGAGAGGAGAGGGAAGAGAGGAAGAGGGGAGGGGAGGGAAGGGGGCAGACTACAGAACATGGACAACATAAGTCCAATAAAGTTTTAAAGGGATGTAAATATCACCACCTCAAAGATGTGTAGGTGTGTGTAGTTGTGTGTGTAGGTGTGTGTGTGTAGGTGTGAGTGTGGGAGAGGAGAGATGGGGGGTGTGGTGGCACCGTGACTGCACTAGGGGTGGGGTCGGGTTGGAAGGGGAAGGGAAGGGGATGGGAGAGGAGAGGAGAGGAGAGGAGAGGACAGGAGAGGAGAGGAGAGGAGAGGAGAGGAGAGGAGAGGAGAGGAGAGGAGGGAAGGGGGCAGACTACAAAACATGGACAACAGAAGTCCAATAAACTTTTAAAGGGAATGTAAATATCACCACCTCAAAGGTGTGTAGGTGTGTGTAGGTGTGTGTGTAGGTGTGAGTGTGGGAGAGGAAAGATGGGTGGTGTGGTGGCACCCTGATTGCATTAGGGGTGGGGTCGGGTTGGAAGGGGAAGGGAATGGGAGAGGAGAGGAGGGGAGGGGAGGGGACATACCACAGAACATGGACAACCGAAGTCTAATAAAGGTGTAAAAGGAATGTAAATATCACCACCTAGGTGTAGGTGTGTCTAGGTGTGTTTGTAGGTGTGTGTGTGTGTGGGAGAGGAGATATGGGTGATGTGGGGGTACCGTGTCTGTATTAAGGGTGTGGTTTGGTTGGAAGTGAAAAGGATGGGTGGAGGAGGGGAGGGGGCAGAATACAGAACCTGGGAAACAGAAGTTTAGTAGAAGTTTAAAGGGAGTGTAAATATCCACACCTCAAAGACTCCTAAGCTGAGGGTAGGTGGTTCGATTACCTGTGCCCCCACCTCTGCCAATTTGGATTTCCACTGCTGTGTATAACGTACAGCGTCATCACAGGCTAGTTACTCTCATACCATGTCTATGTGGTGTGGAAGGTTAAAAATCTGATGCAGGCTTGGGTCTTCTATCGACAAACTGTCTAATGGTGAAAACAAGTCTATTCAGATTTATCCATGCAAGGCAGTATAAATCTTCAAGAAAAAGAAGGGTGTAGTCACGCAAACTACCCATGTACACCCTCACTAGAGTAAAGCTGGCATTTAATTATTATTTATTCTTTTCTTTGTATTTGACGTATAAGCATTCTAATAATTCTGATTAATTATACTTATATAATTTATAAAAAGTATAATTAATCATATTAAGTATACTTATATAATTTATATAAGTATACATAATCAGAATCTTTCAATCCTTATTACATTCTAAGTCATCTAGTGTACTGATCTATTATTAAGTATTCATTGACTATGCAACCAGGCTGATTATGTCGCCCCCTTGTCTGCAGACACGGTAACTTGTCTGGCTATGCTCAGTCACTCTGCCCATGATTTTGTTTGTGATATGAAAGCCAAAAGTGAAAGAAATCCAAATAATAGTAGAAAACCTTCCAAATAATAGTGGAACACATATTTGTATGAAGGCTTATAGGTTGGAGGAAAGTCAGAGTTGAAAAAAAGCTATTTCACTTTTTGAATTTGATCTCATGCAACTTAAAGATTACGTTAAAATGTTGTGTGCACTATGGACATTTAACACACACCCAGGACATCAGTTTAATATACAGAATCCATTAAGACAAGAGTTTATTGATTACAATTAAGCAAAGAAAATTATTTCCTACAAGAAGAATTTTGAAAGAATGTTGAACAAAAAATGTTTGACCTCATCCTTCAACTGAAGCAGTCAGTGTTTGCTGTACATTTACTAATTAAGAACGAGACAGAAGTGGTATAATTTGCATTTATTCAACCAAAATAAGAAATGACATCGAACGATAGGTAATCAAACTCGGCACTCTCAACCCTACCACACAAGTAGCCACTTTTGATAGTTGAGGGGTGCGGCGGGGTGGCAAAATTGGTGATCAGGCTGGTCTTTGCAGGTTCCTGTCCAGGTGGCGAGTGAGCGGTTCCAAGCTGGCTGTGACGTCAGCACCGTTGTAAAGATTTGAAATTCCCCCCTGATTCAAGTTCCCCCCCGGGAACATGAAAACGTATTCAAATTCATCCCAGGGGAATTTGAAAACGTTTTCAAGTTCCCTCCCTCATTTTAACTTTCCCTCCCCCCATGTTTGGGGATTTTTCTTTATTTTTGTTATTTTTTTGTTATTTAAAAAAAATTGTCATGACAAATATAATAATACACAGAGAATAGCATAATGTAAATTATTAATAGTACAACAAAACATATTTCACCCCAAATGACACAAGTCTCCAAGATGGCTAAGAAACAAATATTATAGGTCAGAATTTCAAAACGTTTTTTAAAGTTTTTTAAACAATTTTAAATTCCCGGAGGGGGGAATTTGAAAACTGTTTTTAATTTCCCCCCCGGGAATCTGAAAACGTTTTTAATTTCCCTCCAGGGAAATTAAAAACGTTTTCAGATTCCCCGGGGGAACTTGAAAAGGGGGGAAATTGAAATCGTTACACCGGGATGGATGAAACCGCTAGGTGGCAGCATAAGTAGTAGAGGAGTTTAGTTGTAAAGTCAAGGCTAGGTGGCAGCATCGTACGTGAGGAGGCCTGATGGTGTGCAAATTTACTGTTAGGGGCAGCATTGTCCTTAGTTCAGTTTTGAATCAATAGGAGGCGTGTCAGTGTCGTAAGAGTTGGTCGAGTGCCCTACCCCTTCCACTCGCAAATTACCCATGTTATTCTAACATGAAAAATGCAATGCACCAGGAGATTATATATTCTGGCAAGTCTTTGACTTGATTGATTGCTTGTGATTTAACGCCATGTTGGCAAGAAGGGTCATATCCACAGTGAAAAGCTTGTGGCATTTATTATGTCAGTCTAGATTAAATTGAATTTCAAGCATAAAATTTACATGAAATTCCATAATGGTCAGATCGTGGTCAACTACTACCAAAAACAATATCCGAGGAAATGTTGAAGTAGTTAGACTTGTGTCAACTGACAGTGAAATCTAACTCATGAAAAATAGCCAAAATTACAGGAGGCATAAGTTTGTTTTATTTATCGATGCCTCGAGAACGCATTGATTTTTATCATCGGTTATTGGACATCAACCATATGGTCACTCTGACATTTCTTTGTGGAGGAAACCTGCTGCCGCCACAAAGGCTACTCTTTCCGATAAGCAAAATTAATAGAAATGCAGAACCCTAACCTTATAAATTTAATATATTCTGTTTGTTGAATATGTTTTCTTTATGTCTTCCAAGGGGTTTGTTTCTATGTGGTATGGTTTTAAAGATATTTCACCTTTTCTCTATGAAAATGGCTCATATCCATTGAGTTTGCAGTGTGACAGTGTGTCATCCTGCAGCCAAGCAGCGCGCACACTGACCTAAATACCTATGCTAACACCTCCCCCTGCCACCACCAGGGACCTCACCCCCCCCCCCCCCCCCTAATAAAACAAAGCAAAACAAAACGAAGGCAGACATCTGCCAATACAAACCAATACAAACCAAATACAGAACCTTGTTAACCACCCACATATACAGAAACAGAACACACTCACTACCAACATAAATCTAACCAACAACAAAACAAGAACACCAAACAACCGCAAACTACAAACCTAACACACAGACATAACAAACCAAAGCAGCACATTAGCAATGAGAACTGATTACAATATCAAGTACATAGTCAAGTAGTCACCTAAGAATGACAAGAATAGTGACTGATGCTGCACATAATGCAGCATGAGTCATGCACACCCATTGTACAAAGTGTCCTGTGCTGCACAGAAACAGCATATAATACTCTCCCAGACCATGTGTAAAATTCCAGAGTGCATGTACAACGGCTGGAAGACCAGTGCTCCTGTGCTGATACTATAATTGTTCTGATGATTAAACACTTTTGAAAAGAAAAATGAAATAGGTCTATTGCGCAGGTGTTTATAGGAGTGCTAAGATTTGTTTGTGTATGCATTGACAAAAATGTTCTCCGATGCTATTTATATCAAAGCAGTGTTAACATAAGGTCAGTGGATTTACACATTGGCACAGACTGTGTTTGATTGAGTCTGAGTGGGCATTGATGCTTTGATTTGAGTCAACCAGTCATCGAAACAAAGATCAAGCAGAAGGTTGGTTGGATGTTAGAGTTTTACCTCCCGGTAAGATCTAAGTGTAAAATGGCTAAAGCTCGAATCTATGGCTGTGGAGGCAGGCTATAGTGACATCAATACAGACAAAGAGAAAGGAAGAGTATAAAGTGTAAAGAAGAAGAGAGAGTCCAACCCTCTGGTTTATTATTTATATGGTTACATGGGTTCATTGTAGAGTATCAATCCACCCCTTTCCGCCAATGGGAAACAAGCATTTGTGGCCCTACCAGTAGGGATCCAGCATTCCTGGTCCCCATGGCTACCAGTGGTCTGCCCACCACCACCAAGCTGTATTGCCCCATGGCCACCACCAACCTTGACCTTTGAGTGTAGTGATCACTATCCCAGCAGGGGCCAAATGTAAGAGTCCGGGTTAAGGCTCGTAACCCACGCGTCGTGCGGATTTCCCGGGTTAGCGGCCAAAGTCTCAATGTATCAGGGCGGGTTAGGCTACCGCCTCGAGCGTTAACGTCGTCTTCACTAACTCCAACTTGAGCCTGGGATAACGTGCAGGTTAGGGACGGATTCGGGCCAAATCTATTCAAAGCGACCATATTTAACAGAATTACATACTCAAATCGTGATATTTCATTAAATTAACCTTAAATTCGAAGCGTTAATAAGGCTACCGCCGCATTGGCGGCGATAGTAATCGCCGAACGTAATGTAAACAAATCGCCGCTGCATCGACGTCGCGTTCCATACTGGCGGCGGCGGCGTTTTTGTTTACTTTACGTTCGTCGATTCGAAAATATAACTAGTAATATCGCCGCCAATGCGGCGGTAGCCTTAATAACGCTTCGAATTTCGGGTTAATTTAATGAAATTTCACGATTTGAGTATGTAATTCTGTTAAATATGCTCGCATTTAATATATTTTAGCCTAATATATGGCTACAAAGGCAGAGGGATTTCCCAAATCTATAAATAACTGAAACGTTAGCTAACCCGCGCGCGCTTTGGACTGATACATCCCCCGTGACACATTTATTAACGCCGACAATAGATAACCCGCCGGCCGCCCTAAACTCCGCAGCCGATAAATTGTGACTCTTACATTTGGCCCCAGAAGGGGTAGGCCCTGAGTGCACCCAAACCCAGACCTGCCAGCACCACTATGTCTATTTACATCCCACTCAGGCACCACCAGCCCTTACATATATATATATATACATACATGCGCCTGGTCACATACACCGATCAGTAATAGAACATTTGCATTCCCCCCTATGACGTATATTGGAATATTTTACATAAGGTCATATCAGGATGGGTATTGACTCGGGACAGTGCACACTCATGGTATGTTAATAGTGCTGCCTCACTGGGAGACCATGCCACCAGCAACATGACCTGATATCCCCACTCAGTCACATTATTCCAATACTGAGCCAACCAGTTCTTGCCCTATCCAAATAATCCCAAGCACCTGGCTAGAAAGCGACAAGTATCACTTTTGTAAGTCCCTCATTGGGTTGACTGGATGGGAACTACCGATCTCCCGCAACGGAGGTCTGCACTCTACTGATTAGGCCACCTGTGTTAGCTATTTAAAATAAAAGTTCTTCCAAACCAAAGTAAACTAGATTATACAGTCTAACCCCATTAAACCAAGCTCGGTTAAACCAAACGATCGGTTAATCTAAACTCTTTTCGGCGGCCCGGAAAAATACTACCATTTATCATAGAAAAAATGTGGTTAAACCAAATTTGGTTAATCCAAATTATTGGTTAATCCAAACAAAATTGCCGGACCCCAGGCGACTCTGGTATGGTTAAACCAAACTTTCATGTGGTTATAAGGTCATCCGACTTTTTGTATATGATAAATGGTAGTATTTTGTCAGGCTGTTGAAAACAGTTAGGATTAACCGATCGTTCGGTTTAACTGAGCTTGGTTTAATGGGGTTATACTATACATACATAAAAAACAATAATCAAAGTGTCCACATACATTATATATCACATGTGCAATACACTCTTACTCAAAGTCAAAGTCAAAGCCAAAGCTCGGTTAAACCAATGATCAGTTAATCCAAACAAATTTCTAGGGTCCCTTCAAGTTTGGTTTAACGGGGTTATACTGTAACGACCAGTCTACAGTATTTACGACCGAAACTCAAAACCATCGGACTATGCAACTTTAATATGCCAGTAGAACTGCCTGCTTAGAATTGTCGTTTTCCTGGTCCCCTGTATTGCAACATAAATCTGACTGGTACCACTCTCTACCACAGCTGCGTTTTTGCTTCCAAAGCCTCCCGCTACTCCCCCACACACACACACCGCTCCACCCTCCCTCTCACCACCAGGGGCGTAGCTAGGCATACGCGTGTATGCCAAAAAGTCCACATCGTTTTGTCAACAAACAAAAAATAATAATAATAATAAAGAAAGAGAGAGAGAGAGGGGGGGGGTTGTTACTTAGATATGATTTCATATTCGGAAGGGTGTGACGCCGGAAGCGTGTGATGCCGTAAGCGGCCCCCTAAACCCCCTGCCGAAATTAGGAGTAGACATCGTTAAAGGTCTAGCTACGCCCCTGACCAACAACACCCTCCCTTTCTACTCCCCCCCCCTCCTCCCCGCCCACACCATGCACTAAACGCAACTTGCCAGATTTGGTTTTTCAAGTGCCGACATCACAGGTTGCATTAGAGGGCCGATCAATAACTGTTGCCGCAATATGGAAGGCTTCTTTAAAGTATGACGCGCATTGATTTAAAACGGTGATGTTCTCCTCACATGTCGACTAGCTATTACTCCACCTAGCGGGCACCGGGCGCGGTGGTCAAATCGGTAGAGCGCAAGGGATCGGGAGTTTCCTTCCCGGTCGTGTCAAACCAATGACTTACAAAATTGATACTTGTCGCTTCCTAGCCTGGCGCTGGGCATGAATAGGATAGGGCTAGGTCTGACTAGCTCAGTATCAGGATAATGTCAGTCAGTCAGTGGGAAATCGAGTCATGGTGCCATCAGACAGGTTTCTCAGTGGGGCAGCACTATAAAGGTCTAATTTTGTGTTGTAGCTCACCGCGCAACTTCCTCTGTGAAAAATGCCTAGATAGATGATTTCCACCACCAAGCCTCATTCTGATGTTAGTCGGATTGGTTGGTTGGTTATTGGAGCTTTACGTCCTGCCAACATATCAGGTCATATCAGGACAGGTACCGACTATTGACAGTGTGCAATCATGGTGACTTTATAGTGTTGCCCGACTGGGAGGCCAGGCTACCAGTACCGTGACCTGATAAAAAGTGATATCCCAACCAGTCACATTATCCCGACACAGAGCCAACCGCTCCTTTCCCTATCTTAATAATGCCGAGCACCTGGCAAGGTGGCAACACATATTACTTTTGAAGTCATCGGTTGGATTCGACCAGGGTTTGCGACCCCATCCATGCAAATCCCACAATCTACCAATATGGGAGACATACACTCAAATCATTCGGCCATCCCCTCTGGTCTATGGTAGCCGGAAGAACTAAGGTTATGTGTAGCAGGTTATGATTAGTCAAGTTTGTTTTATTTAAGGACGCCTCTAGTCCACATTGATTTTTATCATCAGCTATTGGACATCAAACATACGGTCATTCTGACATATTTCTGTGGCGGAAACCCACTGCCGCCACATAGGCTACTCTTTCCGATAAGCAGCAAGTGTTTTTTTAAATGCACTTCCCCACAGACAGGACAGAAAATAGCACAGCCTTTGATGAACCAGTTGTGGACTACTGATTGGAACGGAAAATAGCCCAAACTGCAAATGGGTCCACTGAGCAGGATCAATATGATGACCAACACCTTCACAGGTGGACACTCTAACGCCTGAGCTACGTCACGCTCCCCTAGCAGGATCTGGTGAATGCACTGTAGAAAATGTACATATACTAGCAGTATTAGCATAGTAGACACGTGTATAGGCGACATGTCTATATGGGGGGGGGGGGTGAGGATCAGGAGAGGTGGGGCTGAGGTTGGGGGGGTAGGGGGGATTGAATAAATATTTAACAATGGCGGCTCCACATGAAATGAAACTGAACTGTGAAGTAAGTAAGCCTCACTGAATACCATCAACATTCACCGAGACCATATCGATCTGTCGGTGAATTGTTAATGACGCTGTCTGGTGTTAAAATTGTACTCAGAGATGTGGAACCTAACTTGATTATGTA
The DNA here is from genome assembly GCA_030323885.1 of Branchipolynoe longqiensis. Taxonomy (NCBI): domain Eukaryota; kingdom Metazoa; phylum Annelida; class Polychaeta; order Phyllodocida; family Polynoidae; genus Branchipolynoe; species Branchipolynoe longqiensis. The sequence goes on along the minus strand of CM059195.1, from coordinate 46,981,218 downwards.
CATATATGAAGGGTTCAGGTGCAAAACCACCTAAATGCCAATCCAAAAATGGAGAAAACCATTGGAATCAAACCTACAAAAGTAAAACAAAAGTTATATTCCTACTTTTTTGTTCATTGCTCCATAACAGATCATATCAAAAGTGGAATTAGTGAGCATTACAATTATTTTCAGGGAAAAATCCTTTATTTAAACTAGATTTTTGTATTGGTGTTTATGTGGTTTTGCGCCTGAACCCTTCAACTTTAAGTTCATTTCAGACTAGCCCAGAAGCGATTGTGGATTCGAACCCTGGTCGAATCAAACCAATGGCTTACAAATTGATACTTGTCGCTTCCTAGCCAGGCGCTTGGCCTCATTAAGATAGGACAAGGACTTGTTGGCTCAGTGTCAGGATAATGTGACTGAGTGGGATATCAGGGCATGGTACTGGAGGCCTGGTATACCAGTGGGGCAGCACTAAAAAGTTGGCATAAGTGCGCACTGTCACAAGTCGGTACCCATCCTTATATGACCTTAGATGTTGCTAGGACAACAAACAAACAAAACAAACTAGCCCAGAATGCAAGAGAATATATATCCATAAGTGTAAGCATTTAAATGATGTCTGGACATAAACAATTTAAAAGACTTACAATTCCAAGGGGACTAGTATGTTACTAGTTTGCACTGACCTCTTCGTGCAAGGAGCCACATAGACAGGTAGGTGTGGATAGGGTGATTGCATCAGGGAGTCTAGGTGGTGTAATGGTTAGCACACCAGCGCGGAATGGCAAGATGCCTGGCTATGAATCCAGCTCTAGGCGCAATATCTGGCCCATTTTCATCACCCCCCCCCCCCCCACAACACTACCTATTCCAGATTGGCTAACACTACTAGTCCTAGTTGGTGTAGTTACATTGTGTGGTGAACGGCAACTAGGTCGGTATCTGTGAGGCAGTCCGGGTCCCTGATGGTTTATTAATGATGTGGGACATTGAGGAGCTCTCCTGCCTTTCCACTTTCGTAATCCTTCAATGTCCACCCCCCCCCCCCCCCACCCCGCCTTCTCCAACATAGCGCCCGGGGCATGCGTGGTGTGCTGTTTGGGACTGCGGTACTGGAAATCCACGGACAGGAACACACACACACACCAGGGAAGGTTGAGGGGAGGGGGAGGGGGAGTGGCAGAGGGGGAGGAGGAGAGGAAGGGGGAGAGGGAGAGGGAGGGGAGAGAGAGAGGGAGAGGGAGAGGGAGGCGGTGAGGATGAGGGTGAGGGTGAGGGAGAGGGAGAGGGTGAGGGAGAGGGAGAGGGTGAGGGAGAGGGACAGGGAGAGGGATAGGGATAGGGATAGGGAGATGGATAGGGAGAGGGTGAGGGTGAGTGTGAGGGAGAGGGAGAGGGAGAGGGAGAGGATGAGGGGGAGTGGGAGTGGGAGAGAGGGAGGGGAGGCGGAGGGAGAGGGAGAGGGAGAGGAAGTGGGAGAGCAGAGGGTGAGGGTAGGGTAATACTCCAGAGTGCTTGGCTAGGAAGCGACAAATATCAATTTTTAACATGTATCACATGTATAAGTAAACATCTATATATCAGATATATAAGTAAAGATATATATATATATCACATATATGGGAAAACATCTATATATCTCATGTATATATAAGTAAACACCTATATCTCACATATATAAGGGGCAGTGGGCGGGGCAGTGGGAGGGGCATATATATATAGAACGTATAAAAGTTATACATCTATAGGCAGCGGAAAATACACTTTGCTTCTTATTTTAATATTGATTATTGCTATTTGATCGGTTCTTGAATGTTCATGTTCTATATACTGCTGCTCCTTGTGCTGCGGAGCTGTGCTGCTTCATGTGCTGCGGTCCTGTGCTGGCCTATATAAGCAGCTGCTGGGCGTTTGACTCGTCCCTCTCTTCATAATTTTCCTTTTACGGTACGGGGTTTCCGAGCCATTGGTCGATATGCTGATATATAAAGTTGCCAATCCATTACTATCTTGTTTCTTCCTTTGTCATTTGTAGCCGGAACCTATATATATATATATATATATATATATCAACTATATAAGTAAACATCTATATATCACATATATAAGTAAATATCCATCTGTATCACATATCTGTGAACATCTGTCCACATCGCACATATAAGTAAACATCTCTATATCACACATATATAAGTAAACATCTATATATCACATATATATAAGTAAACATCTATATCTCACATAAATAAGTAAACATACATCTCTCACATATATAAGCAAACATCCATCTATCATATATATATAAGTAAACATCCATTTATACATATATCATTTTATATAGATATCTGCCTAACCTGGGCCGCGTTAAAGTTGCATGTTCCGATGAAACATTTTTTTTCAAAACCAAAACACTTACCTACATTTGATTCTATCTATCCAACTTAGGCACTGGTGCATTAACTAAGACTTTAGGGCAGCACATACAGAATAATCAGTGAATGTATGACGCTATCCCTTTGGGCAACTACTTTGAGAAAGCCAGGAGGCAGGAAGACCACTAACCAATTAGGTCAATCGCATGACCTTATTAGTCCGACCCTCATTTCCAGTACCATATATGGCATTAGTCAGGTTCAAGACTTCCTAAACATTAATGGGTCATTCCTCATCATGAGATCATCACAAGATGTGAATCTGAGTCACAACAACAATACTTTTGACAAGCTTGCCAAAATGAATTTGGGTTCTTTCAGCTCAACTTGATCCAAAATGAGCCATTTTCCATATTAATCACTGGGGAATAATGAAGAGTAGGTTATAATAGTCAACCTGATATATTGATCTCAGAAATGATGCAAGGATTAGAAAGCCATTGGACTATGCAACTTTAAGGGTACGCCTCCGAAGAACCTCGGAGACGGCTCCGCAAGTTATTTTGCCATATTTGCGTTCATGGTACGATGGTTCATGAAGACCGCTCTCAAAACAGTGGCTGGCAGAATTACACTGTTTGCATCGATGCTGATTTGTTTCAGCATATTATGTCACGTGACTGGCTACTAGCTCCCTAAAAGATCAGATATACTGACGGGGAGGGAGGGTGGGGGTGGAGAGGCGGGAGGGAGGCGGTAGGGGAGGCGGGAGGGAGGCGGGAGGGAGCGGGAGGGAGGCGGAGGGAGGCGGGAGGGAGAGGGAGGGAGCGGGAGGGAGGGCGGGAGGGAGGCGGGAGGGAGGAGGGAGGGAACGGGAGGGAGGCGGGAGGGAGGCGGTAGGGAGGCGAGGAGAGGCGGGAGGGAGCGGGGGAGGCGGAGGGGAGAGGCCGGAGGGAGGCGGGAGGGAGGAGGGAGGGAGGCGGGAGGGAGGCGGGAGAGAGGCGGGAGGGAGGCGGGAGCGAGGAGGGAGGGAGGCGGAAGGGAGGCGGGAGGGAGGTGGGAGAGAGGCGGGAGGGAGGTTGGACAGAGGCGGGAGGGAGGTTGGACAGAGGCGGGAGGGAGGTGGGAGAGAGGCGGGAGGGAGGTGGGACAGAGGCGAGGGAGGGAGGCGAGAGGGAGGCATGACTGATACGGGCATGGGAGCGGCGGAGGAGGTTTTATTCAGATTACTCAGAAATAACTTTGCTTCCATTAGAGCGGAAGTGATCGTGGTGAATTTGATAAGTAAGCGGACCCGAAGGGATTGGATCGACAGAAGCTGTATTGATTTGGGCGGGTCGGTGAAGGGGTATCTGATACCCAATGGCCAGTGATAGAGGAGTGTATGGGGTGGGTGGAGTGGGGGTAGAGATGCGTTGCGGCCTGTGTGTGGAAGTTGAGGTGTGTATGGGGATGGGGGGGGGGGGGGGGTGATGGTCTACTGCAGGAAGTTGTGTGAAAGGGGAACTGGAGATGTGAGTGTGGGGGCGGGTGATGCTCTAAATGTGGTCCTGTGGATGTCGGTGTGGGATTGGGTTTGGGGGTGGGTGGGTGTGGGTCTATGCGGGGGGTGACGGTGTACTGTAGGAAGCTGTGTGAAAGTGGAACTATGGATGTGGATGTGGGTGGGGGTGTGGTTGTGATGTGGGTGGGGTGTGGGTGTGGATGGGGGTGTGCAGTGGAGAGAGGGATAGGGGGAGAGAGGGAAGAGGGAAAGAGGGAGAGCAGAAGAGGGGAGGGAGAGGGAGAGAGAGGGAGAGAGGGAGAGAGTGAAGGGGAGAGAGGGGAGAGAGGGAAGTAGATAGAGATGAAGAGAGGTTGAGAGGGAAAGAGGGAAGGAGGGAGAGATGAAGAGAGGTTGAGAGGGAAAGAGGGAGAGGGGAGAGAGGGAGAGAGGGACAGATGGACAGAGCGAGAGAGGGAGAGAGTGAGAGAGGAAGAGGGGGAGAGGGAGAGGGAGAGAGGGATAGAGATAGAGAGGGAGAGGGGAGAGGGGGAGAGAGGGAGAGAGGGAGGCCTGGTCTGCCAGTGGGCAAGCACTATACATGTATATATATATATATATATATATGTATATATATATATATATATATATATATATATATATACATCACATATCTAGCTCATAGACTAACAGAATACATTAACTCGCTGCATTGAAGCCAACCTTTGCCGTTTACAGCCTGTAGCACCGACAACTGGCGCATTCGGGCAGCAAGAGCCTTGCACCTCTTTCCTCGGACTGACTGATATGGCCTCACGCTAACCTGCATCTGCCGACCACACCCTAACACACACACACACCCTCCACACACACACACCGGAAGCTAGGCAGTGAGCATGTCCAGTGAAAGATTAGGGATGACATTGAATGAGATAGCAAATAAGAGCTTATCATTCAGTTCTTCTCAGAGGAGTGGGGAATGCAGTGGGAGATGGGGAGATTGGAAGAAGGGTGGGAGAGATGGGGAGGGTAAGGGCGGGAGAGTGAGAGAATGGGGGAGGGAGGCAAAAGAGAGAGAGAGAGGGGAAGGAGGAGAGGCAGAGGGAAAGAAAGCGGGAAAGAGACAGGAGAAGGGACAGAGAAATAGGGAGTCAGGGAGAGAAGGAGGAAAGGATAGAGGGGGAAAAGAGGGATCAAGGAAGTGTGAGGGAAGTGGACAGAGAGATAAGGGGGAGGGGGGAGAGATGGAGAGAGGAAAGGAGAGAGGGGGAGTATAGGAGAGAGGGAGGAGGGAAGGGGAGAGAGGAGAGGGGAGAGAGGGAGAGCGGGAGAGGGAGAAGAGGGAGAGAGGGAGAGAAAGGGAGAGGGAGAGAGGGAGAGGGCAAGCGGGAGTGGGGGCAAGAGGAAGAGAAGGAGAGAGGGAGAGGGGGAGATGGGGAGAGGGGGGGAGACGGAGAGATGAGGGGGGAGAGAGGGGTAGAGGAAGAGAGGGAAAGAGGGAGAGGGGAGAGACGGAGAGGGGAGGGGGAGAGGGAGAGAGAGAGGGAGAGGAGGAGAGACGGAGAGGGGAGGGGAGAGAGAGAGGGAGAGAGGGAGAGAGGGAGAGACGGGGTAAGAGAAGATGAAGGTGTGAGGGGAAGGGAAATGTAGGGAAGGGGTTGAGGGAGTGGGGAGGGGGGACAGAGTGGGAGAGGGAGGAGAGATGAAGAGTGAGAGAGGGAGAGGGAGAGAGGGTGAGAGGAGAGGGTGCAGGGTGGAGAAAGGGAGAGAGGGATGGAACGAAGGAGCGAGGAAGGAACGAGGGAGCGGGGAAGGGAACGAGGGAGAGAGGAAGAGAGGGAAAGAGGGAGAGAGGGAGAGAGGGAGAGGGACAGAGGGAGAGAGGGAAAGAGGGAAAGAGGGAGAGAGGAGGAGAGGAGAGAGGGAGAGAGGGATAGAGGGAGAGAGGGAGAGGAGGGAGAGAGGAGAGAGGGAGAGAGGGAGAGGGAGAGAGGGAGAGAGGGAGAGACCTTGGATATTGCAAGGACGCAAATCTCCAACAACCAACCACCGTCACACTAAATGACACAATCAAACCCACCGACCTTCACTCTCACGCCGTCTGATCCGACACCACAGAGGCTGTCCATACATTCCCCACCCATACACCATCCCACCCAACCAACCACCTCTATCCACGCACCCACCCTCCCACCTACGCCTATCCATCCACCCAACCACCCCTATCCACCACCCACCAACCAACCCTCACAACCACCCCTATCCACCCACAACCCACTCTTATCCACCCACCCACCAACCCTCCCAGCCACACCTATCCACCCACCCATACCCACCCACCTACTCCAACACACCAGCACTGATGGCACTATTACACCTGGATATGTAGGGTGTGTGGTGGGGTGGGAAGGAGGGTTCGGCGGTGGGGATATGGGGGGGGGGGGTTGTCCCTAATGTACCTTGCCCCCTCCCAACATACACCAAATCACGTGATCTCTGGTGGAGATTGTGGCCACTCTCCGCACAGCTCACCAGAATGTGAGGACCCCCTTCACTGGCCAGACTCGCTATCACCTACGGGTCCGGGTCACTAAGGATACCACCACCAAGTTTCAATATTGCTATGGAACTTTTGGCTTACAGAATTGCATCGTGTTATATGCTGCAAATTGTGTATTCAACAGTTATTGTGTCTGTTACTGTATATGAGACTGTCTCAAAAGGTGATAAGTAATATGGGATAACACTTTGTCCATTCTAACGATCAACATACTATCAGCTTAATCATTTGCTCAGGATAAACTGATTTGTTTTTTACATGGTGTTTCATAATCCCAATAGAAGCAAATGTCCTTGTTTTCAGTGTAGCCGTTTCTGTGCTGTTTTGTGTCAATTGTTACAATGGACAAAAGAGTTATCATCTTTTGAGACAGGCTCATATACCTTTTTGTGTAAATACCCCTGAATTGAACAATGGCTGGAAGCAATACATACCTAGTCACATTCCTACGCATTTTCCACTCTTTCTAGACTGGTTGAGTGCAAATTGCCAGTTAACATTTAGCTGACGAAGGCAGGACTGGCCCTGTCAGAGTCAGACCAAGGAATGGAAGACGGGTAGTTTGTTGATGCAGAGGTGGCGAGTGGGAGCTTCGGCACTGACAAAATACTTATTCAGCAGAATAAACATATTTACAAATAAAAATATAAGTATATTACCACAAATAAGTATTACCTTTGTTTGTTGTTTTGTAAGATAACAACAGGACGGACAGCACCATCACTAACACAGACGTCGTTACTTGTCTTGTGGTGAGTTCCAATAACTCCATCAGCATAGAGACCCTCACTCTCCTTCTCCTGCCTCCCTTCTGTGTCCACCGCCTACCTACTAACTAACGCTAAGACCTTCACAGATACCCAATTGGTGTGCATGTTTCTACATTTGCCTCATATAACAAAGTATCGGAAACCAACCCCTGAAAGTAACTGTCAATGCGCATATATACACTAAGCAATGCGTCATATGGCTGACATCCCTAAGCACCAGCAGCAATCGAAAAGTACCAATGCACATATTCTTTCAACACTCATCACACACTAAATTCTGAGTTGGATCATCATTATAATGATTTGTGTAAATGGCTAAATGGCTAACAGTGAGTATGGCCCAAAACCATCGCTGACAGATGCTAGTGCCTCAATGCTCCCAAATGTATTATTGTGAAGAAAAAAACCAGTTTACCTCTCCAAAACAAAACCCAAACCCCCCCAAAACAAAAAAAAAGAAGACAAAAAAGGCACATCATCGTCCCCTAATAGCTTCAACGTGTTTGAAGGGGATTTGTCTGCTTACTTGGTGGGTGAAGTGTTAGTGAGGTGCACCCTAGATAAGGGGATGGTGTGAAATGGAGGTGAAAGTGCGGGGCAGTGACTTGAGACAGACTTCTCGGCTATCACCTCCTATTGTTGCATCCTATTCAGCTCAGAGAGCAGGGTAGTGTCTTCAGCGTATCAGTGCTAATGGTGAGTACCGGAATGATGGTGGTGATGGTGGTGATGGTGGTGATGGTGGTGATGGTGGTGATGATGATTATGGTGATGATGGTGACAGTGGTGATGATGGTGATGGTGATGGTGGTGATGGTTATGATGGGGGTGATGGTGGTGGTGATGGTGGTGATGGTTGGGATGATGGTGGTGGTGATTCTGGTTTTACTGGTGGTGGTGTTGGTGATAATTGGTGCTGGTGGTGGTGCTTATTATTATAATCTTTATTTATGGATTCATTGATTGGTGGTTTCTTTACGTCGTATCGGCAGCATAGGCCATATTCACGGTGCTTTATTGATGGTGGTGATGTTGGTGATTACTATGGTGTTGATGATTGGTTGGATGGTTGTTGGAGTGCTACATCCTAGCAACATCTAAGGTTATATCAGGACGAGTACAGACTTGTGACAGTGCGCGCCCATGGCGACTTTATAGTGCTGCCCAACTGGCCACCAGCACGATAGCCCGATATCCCACTCAGTCAAATTATCCTAGGAAAGAGCAGAGAGAATAGAGAAGCTACTAATGGGAACCGTCATGACATGACCCTATATGTTGCCAGGACGTAAAACCCCAACAAGCCCCCTACTACTGGGATAATAGCCTTGGAAGCGAAGCAAAATGCCTGCGAGGAGTGCGTGGGAAATTGCAGGGTGAACAAGCCATATGTCCCGGCAAGTCCTAAACAGCCAACCTCCCACCCCCCCATCCCACCTCTCCCCAGCCCACACACAGCACACACCTACTTCCACACACACACACACACAAGCTCCCACTCACCACGTCCGCATCAACAAACTACCCCTCTTCCATTCCTCGGTCTGAGCAGTCCTGCCCTGGTCAGCTAAATGTTAACTGGCAATTGGCAGCCAACCAGTCGAGAAAGAGTGGAAATGTGTAGGAATGTGGGTAGGTAGGTGGTGTTTCATTTTATTTCTGATAGCTTCTTTGTTAGGGTTTCACGGCCTAGTAACATCTGTGGTCAGATTGAGAGGGGTATTTACTTGTGATAGTGCACACTGATGTGGACTTTACAGTATTGCCCAACTGTGAGATTGTGTTGGTTGTCATGGCCTAGCAACATCTAAGGTGGGTATTTACTTGTGATAGTGCACACTGATAAGGACTTTATAGTATTGCCCAACTGGGAGGCTTTTTTTGTTTCTTGGGTATCGTGTAATTGATGTGATATTTGTGCTTATGTTAATTAGCACACGGCCGATAGATGTGTCACGTGACCTGATGGAGACGCCGGCTACATGTTTGGTTAAATAAAACATTCATCAAGCAGTCTCCGATATGTCCACACTTCCTTAGAGTTCACAGCCTAGCAACATCTAAGGTCATACAAAGATGTGTACCGACTTGTGATACACTCATGGCGACTTCATAGTGCTTCCCCACTGCGAGATCAGGCCACCGGCACCATGACACGATATCCCACTGAGTCACATTATCCTGACACTGAACTAACAAGTCCTTGTCCTATCCTAATAATGCCCAGCGTAGGCTAGGAAGCCACAAGTTTCACTGTTTAAGTCATCGGTTTGACTTGACCAGGGTTCAAAACAAAGTGGAGGAATGCATAGGAGGTGGCTGGGTAGGTTTTCCTTTTGTGTTAGTCTTTGTTGGGGTTTCGTGGTCTAGCAACATCTACGGGCATATCAAGACGGGTATTCACTTGGGACAATGCGCACTGATGGCGACCTTATAGTGCTGTCCCACGGGGAGACCTAGCCGCCAGCACCGTGACGTGATATCCGACTCAGTCACATTATCTGGATAGCCACATTATCTGGATAACTGAACTAGTCTCATTATCTGGATAGCCACATTATCTGGATAACTGAACTAGTCTCATTATCTGGATAGCCACATTATCTAGATAACTGAACAAATCTGTTTGTTTTTGTTTGTTTGTTGTTGTTTTACTTCCTAGCAACATCTTATATCATATCAGGACGGGTACCGACTTGTGACAGTGCACACTCATGGCAACTTTATAGTGCTGTCCCACTGGGAAACCAGGCTGCTGGCACCATGACCTGGTATCCCACTCAGTCAGATTATCCTGACACTGAGCACACCAGTCCTTGCCCTGTCCTAATAATGCCGAGTGCCTGGCTAGGAAGCGACAAGTACAAATTTGTAGGTCATTGGTTTCACTCGACCAGGGTTCAAACCCACGATCCTAATAATGCTGATATGCGTGATATATATATATATATATGTGTGAAGTGGGCGAGACTACTCGCCTGGTGTATTACTAGTGAGTGAGAAATGACATAGGTGTATCTACTAACATGTACACAGCATATGATATACAGATGTAGTAGTCCAGACATGAGCTCCACTACCATGCAGTGAGCTCCGTTACCATCGCAGTTTCCAGCTATCCTACCACCATCACCTGGTGGTAGGATAGCCGCCGGGTAGAGCCATGACAGGGCTGCCATCTACTGCATGTGGCTGTATAACCTCCTCCCGCTGCCCCTTACATGGTGTTTCATAATCCCAATAGAATACATATTGATTTGAAGCAAATGTTTTTGTGTTTTCAGTGTAACCGTTTCTGTGCTGTTTTGTGTCAATCGTTACAATGGACAAACAAAAGAAGAGTTATCACCTCTTGAGACAGGCTCATATATATATATATATATATATATATATATATATATATATATACATTTGCATTAATAATGTGTGACAAATGGCATCACTCTCCCGAACAGCCGTCTCCTAATAACCATCGTTGAGCTGTACAATCCTAACATTGTGAAAGAGTAGCACTCCGATAACTCATCGGTCAATATGATGATCTCTTAGTACAACGCCCCCACAATTGCCCCAGCTTGTGCAAATTTGGGTCTGGCTTCATTTGTTCTTCTTGGCCCCTAGGGGGAGATGTGGCCAGTCGGCGCATGCGCAGAAGCAGCCAATGATTGTGTACTTGCGCCACCATTTGTTTACTTTACTGCTCACCATTGACTTTGGTTAGTAAAGTTTACTCTATGCTAATTGTGAGATTAAAGTTTTCTAGTCCGATCAAAGTATACCATATTCCCAACCAAAACATTTCTCTAGATTTGGTCCTAAATAGGTGACTTAGATACTGATGTTTTTTGTGGTTTTTTTTGGTACATTAGTTGTTTAAGAAAGGGAAATTTCAGTCGCGGATGATTGGTCTTTCTCATTCCACTGCTCCTTGCCCTATCCTAATAATGCCGAGCGCCTGGCTAAGAACTGACAAGTATCAATTTTTAAGTCATTGGTTTGACTTGACCAGGGTTTGAACCCACGATCTATCAGCACAGGAGATGGACGCTCTAACTCCTAGGGCCATCATGTATGTGTTAAAGTTCCATAGTTCGATGGGTTTGAGTTCGATAATAAATATATTAGATTGATCGTTGTGATACCTTACTGTAGTTTGAAGTAACTGTTATTTCAAGTAGCTAACTATGGAGATATTTGAAGTGAAAATGTGCTAAATTAATTTTGGCAAACACTCCAAAATTCTGACATAATAGGCTTCTGCAGTAAACATGTGGGTTGAGTATCCCTGATATGGTTGTAACGGAGCTCAGGCGAGGATCTCCCAGGATATAACTGTGGCAGTTTTAGTGAGGAGGAGGCTGGGCTGACACCCCAAGGTGAACCGAAACAATATGGCCACACATTCCCATAATTCTAACCTACCTCATCAATCTCGCCTTTGTTGCCGACACCGCATAAAAACACCATCAATCAATCAAAGTATTATGCTCTAGGATAGATTGATTAATTGATTAAGTGGGGGAATGGGAGGGTTGTTTGTTGTTGTTTTACATGCTAGCAAGATCTAAGGTCATATCAGGAGGGATACTGACTTGTGACAGTGCGCACTCATGACAACTTTATAGTTTTGCCCCACTGGGAGACTAGGCCGCCAGCACCATGACCTGATATCCCACTCAGTCACATTATCCTGACAGTGAGCCAACCAGTCATTGCCATATCCTAATAATGCTGAGTGCCAGACTAGGAAGCGACAAGTATCAATTTTTAAGTCCTAGGTTTGAATCGACCTGGGTTCAAACCCACAAACTCAGGGGTTTGGATCCCTTGGGCCCATATGCATGAACAAGTTTTTATCGGCTCCGTGTTAAGGATGGCCGCCGGGGTAGCTAACGCCAGTGTTGGGAAATGGGTCATGGGCTATGTACGGTGCCAAATCGCAGTGGCGTTAGCTAACCTATCAGTTATTTATAGATTTGGGGTATCCCTCTGAGCCTGTTCCCTGCGAGCACCACTATTTACCAATATCGCCACCCATGCGGCGGCGGCGGGGTTAATATCGCTTCCATTTTTGGTTTAATTTGACTAAATTTCACTTTTTGAGCATGTTATTCTCTTAAATATGATAGCATTGAATAGATTTGGGCCTAATATCACCGCCGATGCGGCGGGTGGCGGCGGACGGCGGCGGAAGGCGGCGGTGGCGATTTGTTTTGTTTACATTCGACAATATGAAAACCGCCGCCAATGTAGCGGCGGCTTTAATATCACTTGGATTTTGTGGTTAATTTGACCAAATTTCACTTTTTTTACTATGTTATTCTGTTAAATATGATAGCATTGAATAGATGTGGGCCTAATCTGTACCTTACACTGCCTTTAAACCTGCTACGGAGTGGTGTTAGCTTACACAACTTTAAACTCAAGGTGTTTATGTAACACCACTCCATACATACTGACTTTTCGCCGCTAACTTAGAAATCCCGTCCAAAACCAGTTTTGGCTCGCTAAAACCGCCCCATGCATGGTCTCCGAAAACAGAAGACGGACGCTCAACTCATTCGGCCATCCCGTATGGTCGTGGGGGCAGGGGGAGGAGAGGGGCGGTGTTGTTCTTGTATCATACAGTGGTGGGGGGGGGGGGGAATGGGTGCTAAGTTATGACAGTCAACATTTATGTCATCGTAACGATCTGGTCGCGTTTTTTGGTTTCATTAGGAATGAATTTATTCACCTTACTCATAACGGGTAAGTGTAATCAATTTGAATTAAATCTTTTGAATTTTGTTTGAGTAATAATTTAGGTTTTCTTGCTTCTTGTGTATGGCTTTTAACTGTTTGTACATTGCACTATTTAATTCCTACATGGATATTCCTTAAAGAAATAATCAAATCCTAGAATATTAATTGCATTGCAATAAAAACTACTCGAGAATAACGACAGGATACATGCTCTAATCTATGTGAACTAGACGGGATGGCCGAATGAGTTGAGCATCGGTCTTCTACTTTGGGGGATCAGGGGATCCAAACCCATGAGGTCGTGGGTTTGAACCCTGGTAGAGTCAAACTAGTGACTTAAAAATTGATACTTGGCGCTTCCTAGCCAGGCGCTTGGCATTATTAGGATTGGGCAACGACTGAGTAGCTCAATGTCAGTATAATGTGACTGAGTGGGATATTGGGTCATGGGGCTAGTGGCAGCACTATAAAGTCGCCATGACTGCATATTGTCACAAGTTGGTACCCATCCTGAACTTCAACTCCCTGTCATGCACACACAGAAGAATGCCAAGATCCAGAGACAGTATGCTTCAACTGGTTTATTGCTAAACCTATCCACACTCTGTGGCATCAACAGTCAAGTGACCCACCACCTACCTCACTAGGTCTCACGTTGCCTCTATAGGTGGGTGGGGGGGGGGGTGCTAGCCACACGCAGTAGAGGGCAGCCCAGTTGGGGCCCTGCCTGGTGGCTAGCGCAGTTCAGTGTAACTGCGCAGGTGTGCGGCGTAGTGTCTGCACCACCGCATGATAGTGGAGCTCATGTACAGCCTACTACACTCTTAGTATTATTAACAATGTCATGATATATGCTGTACTTAGGGGCCCCCCTACCAACTCAGTGATCTATTGTCTATGTGTGATGCCACCTTGTGGAAATAAAGAAGTTGACAATATTGCTTCCAGAATCAAGCTTCGTGTTTCAAGTACTGTCCATCAAGCCACATAGAATAGACAACCATGACACACACGATGGTTCTAAGCAAAGGAAAACACTACCTGCCATTGGCTACTACTAATTGTGAATACATACCCAATGCCGTCCATACACAATACAGATGTAGTTCTCCAAAGCTCAAATCTCGACCCATCTGCTACAAATCCTAATATAAACAACAAGCTCTCAGCTTTGCTATGGAAACAGTAGACACCGACACAACGCCCCACAGTCACTAGAGACAAGGGTGTATGATTGCTCCAGTGAAAAGGGTGATGGGCGATAATAAATGCATCAGCAAGATGCAGGAAGTCTAGGCCACAAAGAGGCATGCGGGGAAGATGAGGCGGTGGCAACTGGAGATAACACTAGGGCAGTCAGCGCATTCAGCAATCCCATAATTCGCGGCTCCTGATAACACAGGCACAGTCCTCTTTCAAGCCATTGAAGATGTTATCTGTGTGTAGGTGTCTCCTAAATCTAGGGATACACTATGGAGCTTATCTTGGAGCTTTCAATCAGCAGATGCCTGGATTAATGCGTATTCATATGTATGTATGTATGTATGTATGCATGCATGCATGTATGTACACAAGGCATGTATTTGCTTTTGGTTGGTTTATTTGTATCAGGAGATTATTCAAGGGGATTGCCAAAGAGCAGTGTTGAATTTGGAAAAAGAATTTTGTTAAAATGAGATTAGATATATACACTGTGATGTGTGCAAATGTATATATCCATATTATATAAGAGGTGAACTCCCGAAATGATATTTATATATAAATATATGGAGAGTTCAGGCGCAAATTCCTGTAAACGCCAATCAAAAATATGTAGTTTAAATAAAAGATTGTTATCTGAAAATAATTTTAATTCTCACTAATTCCACTTTTCTTATGATCATATACCTATGGAGTAATGAGCGAAAAAGTAGGAATACAAAAAAATTACCTTTAAAATGTTTGTTTCCAATATTTATCTAAATTGTTGTGTTGGCGTTTACAAGGTTTTGCGCCTGAACTCTTCATATGTCTGTCTATATGTGCGTATTTGTATATACTGAACAAACATACACACGCAGAAACACACAGACACACAGACACACAGGTACACATGAAGAGCTATTTTCCCAAACGTGATAAGCGCAAATCCAATAAATGAATTTGCAATGGCGATACCAAGTTTGGAGATAGTGCTTTGGAAAAGTGCTCTTCATATATATATAAGTCTATGTATGTGTCTATAGATGAAGAGCTCTTTTCGAAAATATGAACTACAAACTTGGCATTGACATTGGGAACTCTTTTGTTTGATTGGCGCTACATACACATACATATACATACACATACACATACATATATTCACATACACATACACATACACATACATATATAAGCGTATGCACACATCAATTGTAATACTAACTGCACTGTTCTTAATACAGTATAATAGTTTGATATATAAATGAAGCTATGAGTTGTAATATTATACTGCATGCAATTCTTGTTCGAGTGTTAGATGGTATACATTTTAGGTATGATACATACAGAAGGTAAACTTCAAACTTAAAATCAACAACTGGTGACCACTAACACAGCAAGGTGAAGCCAGTCAGAGAAAGTAACTATTGATAACCAAACGACTATCTGATTATAGAACGAACAAACTCCCAGGGGTTTGGGGGATGTGGGAGAATGCTTACAAACAGGGAAAGAATGAATGCAGTAGATAGCTATAGAACAACTGAAAGTGAGACAAACAAGGGGGGTTACAAGACTATTACTGTCTAGTGGCGAAAACAAGTCATTAGACTTAACCATTATGAGCAGCATAAACACACATCACAAAAAAAGAAATAAACAAAATCTAATTTTAAAAAAACCTAAAAACTATCAGTTGTAATAGTAACTGCATGCAATTACTGTTCGATAATAACACTACTATGGTTGATTATTGGTGCGTAACGTCCTAGCAACATTTAAGGTGGTATTAGGACGGACAAGTAGTATACATGTTATATATAAAACTACCAGTTCTCTGTGGCGGAGTGGTTAGAGTGTCTGACTTTTTTCTAGGTCAGATTCCTAATCTGAGGGTCGGCGGTTCGATTCCCCGTGCCCCCAGCGCTGCCAATTTGGATTTCCACCGCTGTGTATAACTTTCAGCATCATCAAAGGCCGGTTGCTCTCATACCATGTCTATGTGGTGTGGGAGGTTAAAAATCTCTTGGGTCGGTAAAAGTGTAGGCTCAGGCTTTCTATCGACCAGCAGTGGAATGACGAAGACCAGTTGTCTATGACTTAAATTTCCCCTGCTTAAACAACTAATGGACCAAAAAACAAAAACAAAAAAAGTTGTAATAGGAATTGCATACAATTCCAGTTCGATAATAGAATTGCATACATGTGGTGAACATGTGTTATTAAAGCCGTGTTCACACGGGCAATGTAAATCGATTCGTAGAAATTGACTTGCCTAGTTCGACACACATTTCGCGTGTGAACGGGCGTCTGAGTCGAATTAGGGCTGAATCAATTTCTGTGATCCCAATACTGTAAACCACTTGTGGAAGTCGATTACATGAACCGATTTATTTTGCCCGTGTGGACGCACTGAGGCGGATTAAGGATGTCACACGCATGCGCAGTCGAGACCTTAGTTTGTTGATTTTCCGGTCGATCAAAAGCACATATTATATAATTTGGTCTATGAACCGGATATAGGTGCACAGCTGTTTTTTTCATCATTTATTTATAGGTTTTCACTGCCCAGCAGAAGTTTTTACGGTTCCAAAACAATATGATTCAGTCTATTCATATCTAGGTCGAACCCACACTCTCTCATGGCGACGTTGACTAACCGAAACTGGCGCTGGTTAGTATCGACTTGCTCATGCGCTGATATCGATTTCCGGCCCAAGTACTGCCCGTGTGAATGGGCGTCTAAATCGATTTATATAAATCGCCTTGTCTAAATCGATTTAAACTTTTCCCGTGTGAACACGGCTTTAGTTGATTTAAATGTGTTCCCTTCATTCTCGCGGTACTATATGGTGCTGTCACCTGGCAAGAGTGTACGTTGTCCTAAGCCAGAACATCTACACCCTTACTTTATCAGCATTCATTCATAAGTCCCTCTACTACTAGTATTATGTCGATGTATTAAAATGTCGTCTGCTCTTACAAAAGAAAATATTAAACAAAACAAAAATACACAGATCCATGATCTAGAGTCTGTTGAATGTCAGACCTGAGCAGTCGACATTCAGTCAGAAAATTGCGGACACTTCCGGTTGTGGAGGAGGGAGAGTGAGTGCGGCGCGCTTTTGAAAATGTTGTCTGCTTCCCTCTAAGTTTAGGCTCAGGATCAACAGACAACATACCGACCTTGGCGCCTTTGAAGACGAATGCGCGGGGTCAAAGGTCACGGAAAAGGATCGGTGGTTGGAAGGGGGGGGGGAGCCTACAACTGTGGCAGATGAAAAACGCGCCAGTCGAGTGGGTGATAATAGAGGTGGGACTGTGGAGGTGTACCGGAAGTGTCAACACTGACACACGTCGCATGTCTCTAGTCCCGTTGTCTAGTCTGTAATTACCATTCTGAAGCTACACCGATGAAGCTGAAATAATCCAATGACAGCATGACATTCTCTTTTTGTTGGTGGTAAATGCTTTATATTAATCTATGTATTTTGTCAGTGCGGTAGCACGGGTCTTCTCATTAAACCAAAACACTGTCCTATATTTGTTCCTAAATATCCAATGCAGTCTTGATATTTCTTTGTTCTTGAAGATGTATACTGCCTATCATGGATACGTCTGAATATACTTTTTGTTCACCATTAGACAGTTTGTAGATTGAAAGCCAGAGCCTACACTTTTACCGACCCAAGGGTTTTTTAACCTACCACACCACATAGACATGGTATGACAGCAACTGGCCTTTGATTTTTTTTTACATTTGTGCGGTGTTTGTGACCTAGCGGTCACTGGCTGCAGAACTGCAGCATTGAATAAACTGCGCCGTTAAAACGGCCCGTTTTTGGTATTGTTATGTGAGGCCTTTAATGATGCTGTAAGTTATACACAGCTGTGGAAATTCAAATCGCCAGAGGTGGGGGCACGGGGAATCGAACCACCGACTTTCAGATTAGGAGTCTGACCTAGAAAAAAGTCAGACACTCTAACCACTCTGCCATAGAGAACACCACTATGACCTTAGATGTTTCCAGGACGTAAAGCTCCAACAACCAACCAATGAATCGATCAACATATCCAATTTTGATAATGGTACAATCCTTGAGAATGTATTCCTGAATAGAAGGACATTCCAGGTAAATGTAAGAGACCACGTGACTGTTGAAGCATATAACGTCTAACTTTACAGGTAGCGTGTCAAGATTAATTAGGTGTGCATGCTTTCACTTCACATAGCCTTAGTATTAACCTTTTAAAATATACATTATTTCGAAGTAAAGCTAGAATAGGATATACCTATGAACGTTGTGCTTATATGGCAAACATCTTTTTATCTTCAGAATAAGCACATTTTAGTAAATGTGCTTCTATGTCGACGACATGTCAGCTCCCCCTCCCCCTCCACCTCTTCCCTCCACCCTCCGCTCCCCCCTCCCCTTCCCCCATCTCCCTCTGCACCTTCCCCATCCCTCTCCCTCTCCCCCTCCCTCTCCAACTCCCTCTCCCCCTCCCTCTCCCCCTCCCCCTCCCCCCTCTCCCCTCCTTCTCTCTGTCCCTCTCCATTTCCCCCTCCCTCTCCCCCTCCTTCTCCCTCTCCCCCTCCCTCTCCCAATTCACCCCCCACCTCCACCTCCACGCTCTCCCCCTCCCTCCCCCCTTCACCCTCCAGTTCCACCCCTCCCCGCTCCTCCCCCTCCGCTTTCCCCTCAGCCAACCCTTCACCTCCCTCTCCCCCTCCTCCCCCTTCCACCCTCCAGTTCCCCCCCCCCTTCCCCGCCCCCCCCCCCCCTCCGCTTTCCCCTCAGCCAACCCTTCCACCTCCCCCTCTCTCCTCTCTCCTCTCCTCCCCCATCGCCTCCAACCTCCCCATCCACCTCCCCCCTCTCTCACCAACGGCAGATGTCGCAGGGACCCAGTTCTGTCAGTCCGTTCGGAGAGCTGTGAGTTAAAGGTGTGCTGCACCAGCGCTGTGCTAAGAAAATGAAGAGTTCAGGCGCAAAAAGCGACAAATGCATTTTAGTTGTTCCCTGTAAAATATAATTTGCCGTTGTGTTTAACAGGTAAAGTCTATCAATTTCATATTGGGTAACGTGTTATAAACACAGCATGTGTTGGTTTCTTTGAAAAAAAAACCCTGATTTGATTATCAGAATGATGGCAGCTTTAGCCCAAACCTGGTGGTCTTGGTTTCATTTTCACCCAAATGGCGTTTGTCGGTTTTTGAGCATGAAAACTTCAAATACTTCCACATTCTAAATTGTTATTTCATTACTGAGTGGCAAGCCATAGCACACACATACACATACATAGAACAGGCCCTTTTCCAGGTTTCCTCACTACAAAATGTCGTCTGCTGCAGTTCACTACAAATGCTGTATTATTTTGTTCATTGTTTAGTAATTAGAGTCTTACGTCCTAAGAACATCTCTCAAGATGTGTTGCTAACCACAACACTTATATTTCGCTGCAAATATTAACATACATTGGTGAATATTACATATTTATTGATGGAGTCAGCAGACAGTATGCCACAATTCGCGGAAGCAGACGATAAGTCTGAGACCTACGCCCATTGGTATGTGTACGCGTTTTGTGTGCACACATGGGAAAACTGTAATTGTGTTAAGTTTTTGTCTAAATGAGTTTGGCTAGCTCATTGTGGAAGTCTTGTGTCAGGGTACAAGGATAGGCTTAAACAAATAGGCACTAAGCCCCGGTTAGGGAGGGGGTCCATGGCTATGTCAGGGTACAAGGATAGGCTCAGACAAATAGGCACTATTCCCGGGGGTGGGGGGTGGGAGGGGGGTTCAATGGCTGTGTCAGGGTACAATGATAGGCTTACCAAATAGGCACGAATCCCAGGGGGGATCCATGGTGTGTCAGGGTCAATGATAGGCTTAGACAAATAGGCACGAATCCAGAGGGGGGGATCCATGGCTGTGTCAGGGTACAAGGATAGCTTAGACAAATAGGCACTAATCCAGGGGGGGGATCCATGGCTGTCTCAGGGTACAAGGATATGCTTAGACAAATAGGGACTAATCCCGGGGGGTCCATGGCTATGTCAGGGTACAATGATAGGCTTAGACACATAGGCACTAATCCCGGGGGGGATCCATGGCTGTGTCAGGGTACAAGGATAGGCTTAGACAAATAGGCACGAATCCTGGGGGGGGACCACGGCTGTGTCAGGGTACACGGATAGGCTTAGACAAATAGGCACTAATCCAGGGGGGTCCATGGCTGTGTCAGGGTACAAGGATATCCCGGGGGTCCATTACTGTGTCAGGGTACAATGATAGGCTTAGACAAATAGGCACTAATCCCGGTGGGGGGGATCCATGGTTGTGTCAGGGTACAAGGATAGGCTTAGACAAATAGGCACTAAGTCCCACGTAGGGGTCCCTGGTTGTCATGTCAGGGTTGGTTGGTTGGGTGTTGGAGGTTGACGTCCTGGCAACATCTAAGGCCATATCAGGATGGGTGCCGACTTGTGACAGTGCACATACATGGCAATGCTATAATAGTGCTGGCCCACTGTGAAACCAGGCCGCCAGCACCATGGCCTTGTTTGTTTGTTGTTGATTTGCATCCTAGCAACATCTAAGATCATATCAGGACGGGTACCGATTTGTGACAGTGCAGACTGAATGCAACTTGTATAGTGCTGTCGCGTTGGGAGACCAGGCCACCAGTACAGTGACCTGATATCCAACTCAGTGACATTATCCTGACACTGAACCAAACAGTCCTTGCCCTATGCTAATAATGCTGAGCGCAAAGTTAGGAAGCGACAAGTATCAATTTTAAAGCTATTAGTTTGACTCGACCAGGGTTCGAACTGTGAGTTCTAATCCAACGATCTACCAAAACGGGAGATGGATGATCAAGTCCTTCGGCCATACGGTCTGGTCACCATGTCAGGGTGACTGGGTAGACATTTACATATAAATATATGCTCCGGTGCGACTGACAGTGGTCTACATCCAATGGAGGCGAAGGGGGTAAGTGGAGCCACCGGTACAGTGTTGGTCTTACGGAGAATAACAAATAATAATAATAATTAACCCTTTCGCATCTTTATACTCGCATAATTTGTTATGCATCATATATATTATGTTGGTACAGTAGTTGTTTAAGCAGGGGAAATTTCAATCGTGGACAATTGGTCTTCCTCATTCCACTGATCCTTGCCCTATCCTAATAATGCTGAGCACCTGGCTAGGAAGTGACAAGTATCAATGTTTAAGTCATTGGTTTGGCTCGACCAGGATTCGAATCCACGATCCCACTATCTACCACTAGAGGAGACGGACGCTCTAACTCATTTGGCCATCCCGCCCGGTTGTATATATATATACAAAACTAAAATTGCAATGTTCAATGGCATAGAGTTTCTAAATTGTCCAGAGATGAATATATCAAGGTTTAGCATTATAACCTACTTTACATTAGCTTGACGTAATGTTGGCTAAGTTTGCAGATATTAGTGTAAATATGCCAAATTAATTTTGGGGTGCTTATCAAAACTCTGACCCCCATAGGCTTCAGCAGTGACTAGTGGTGTTCTCTGTGGCAGAGTGATTAGAGTGTCTGACTTTTTTCTAGGTCAGACTCCTAATCTGAAAGTTGGCAGTTCGATTCCCCATGCCCCCCCCCCCACCCTCAACCCTGCCAATTTTATTTTCCACCACTGTGTATAACTTACAGCGTCCTCAAAGGCTGGTTGTTCTCATGCCATGTCTATGTGGTGTGGGAGGTTAAAAATCCCTTGGATAGGTAAAAGTGTAGGCTAGGGCTTTCTATCGACAAACTGTCTAATGGAGAAAACAAGTCTATTCACACTTATCCATGATAGGCAGTATAAATCTTTAAGAAAAGAAAATTGACTTAGTATGCCCTTCTATACAACAACAAATACTCAATGTGCTAGTATATAAGTTGTATATGCAGGTTCACATCTAAATAAGTGTAGTCGTCGGCACTGACCTACCAGGCAAGAATACATAGACAGGTAGGCCTGGATAGTGTGGTGAGATCAGGGAGCCTAGGTGGTGTAATGGTTAGCACACTGGTCCGGAATGCAAGAGATGTCGGTTCGATTCCCGCTCTAGGCACAATATTTCCTGATTGTCATCACATGTATGACACTGGTGCCATGCACACTCCTGCCGACTTCATAGCTGTGCACTGTATGGTTGTTGAACCTATGCTGTGTATGTATCTGTAAGCACATTGCCTGTATGTATGTAATGGAAAGTATTAAATGACTATTTACAAGACTTACAATTCCAAGGGGATGAGTGTAGTAGTTTGCACTGACCTCTCAGGCAAGGAGCCGTATAGACAGGTAGGCGTGGGTAGGATGGTGACATTAGGGAGCCTATGTGGTGTAATGGTTAGCACACTAGCCCGGAATGCAGGAGATGTGGGTTTGATTCCCACTCTAGGCGCAATATTTCCCATTTTCCTCACCCCCCACGACAATATCTATCGGTGCAGATCGGAGACCATTTTGAAAGAGTAGAATGCATCCTGATTTGTCACGAGGACCACTGTGCTAATTAATTAGTGATTTTGGCGGGAATTGTGCGAGGAAGGTAACCTCTCTGCCTAGATCGTCTATGCACCGCTTCTTGTTGTCTGTTGTTGCTTAACGTCCTAGCAACATCTAAGGTCATGTCAGGAAGGGTACTTCTTCTTCTTCTTCTTTTCATTCGCCTTCAATTACACTTGGAGCCCAGTTCTCATACATTTCTGTTGAATTTGTCTCCAAGTGTCATATGGCTGTGTATGCATGGTACCATGGTTTGTTGGGGTGCGCCTTGCGCCTGCTACCTCCGACTTCAGCACTCAAGGTTTTCTGTTAGGGTTACCTCACCTTTAGCTCCTGATCAAAGGACCTACCTTGGGAGCATAAGGGGCTTGAGCTTATAACGCGGAGGGTACTGACTTGTGACAGTGCACAATCATGGTGACTTTATAATGCTGCCACACTGGGAAACCAGGCCGCTGGCACCAGGACCCGATATCCCGCACAGTCACATTATCCTGATACTGTGCAAACCAATCCTTGTCCTATCCTATTAATGGCTAGTGCCAAGCTAGGAAGTGACAAGTATCAATTTTGTAAGTCATTGGTTTGACTCGACCGGGAATTGAACTGCTGATCTCCCGCCCCGGAGGCCTGCCTGCGCTCTACCGATTTGCCCACTGCACCCGGTCCATTCCTGCAGGGCATGCGCAGAGAGCCGGGCGTGATGCTGATGCAATCACCGTTCGTGAACTCATTTCCGGTACGGGCGGTGATCAGTGCGCCGGCGCAGTACTCCCACTTCCGGCAGCTTGACCTTGCCCACCCCAGCGAAGCATTCTGAAGGCTATCGGGGTCAACGGTCATGTCTCAATAACCACTCCCTCCGCAAGAGAGTTCCTATTTTAATATATGCATATATGAGGCTGTCTCAAAAGGTGCTAAGCAATATGGGACAAAACTTTGTCCATTGTAACAAACGATCAACATACTATCTGCTTACGCATTTGCTCAGGATAAACCGATTTGTTTTTTTACATGGTGTTTTAAAATCCCAATAGAATACATATTGATTTGAAGCAAATGTCCTTGTGTTTTCATTGTGTAACCATTTATGTGCTGTTTTGTGTAAATCGTTACAATGGACCAACAAAAAAAGAGTTATCACTGTAATGAATAACACATAACGAATAACACTTCCATATATTATAATCACCTTTTGAGACAGGCTCATATATGTATATATGTATGTGGACACATATATATAGGCATATATGTGCTCTATAATCTATTATGGGAATATAAACAAGGACACTACCATCTTCAGTGATATCTGTATTGTTAAATTACAAACCACAGCTAGTGTATGACATTGTTTAGTTCCAGGTTTGGCCATGCAGCACCACCTGTCAGGGACTCTGACCTCATATATGCCAGCTGTGTCTGCGCCTTATCGCCTCCCGACCCACTCGGACAGTCACATTTTTACTGGCAATTATCTATATTTCTGCCAGAGAATATATACTCTTCTCTACCATGTCAGTCTTCTTGTTGTCGCTTGTTGTTTCCGTTTAATGGGGCCAACTGTTTATATATGTATAAATGAATATGGATATATGGCATATATGTATATAAATACATGTTTATGTATATATGATATGTATATGTTGGTTGTTTTTTGGAGTTTTACGTCCTGGCAACATCTAAGGTCATATCAGTACGGGTATTGACTCGTGAAAGTGCACACTCATGGTGACTTTATTAAGCTTCCCCATGGGGAGACCAGGCCACCAGCACAATGACCTGATATCCCACTCAGTCATATTAGCATGCCACTGAGCCAACTACTCCTTGGCCTATTCTAATGAGGCCGAGTGTCTGACTAGGGAGTGACAAGTATACATTGTTTAGTGATTCGTTTGACTCGACCAGGGTTCGAACCCATGGGTTTGAATCCCAGGATCATGGATAAGTCTGAAGAGATTTGTTTTTACCATTAGACAGTTTGTTGAGAGAAAGCCCGAGCCTACACTTTTACCGACCCAAGGGATTTTTGCACCTCCCACACCACATAGACATGGTATGAGAGCAACTGGCCTTTGATGACGCTGTAAGTTATATATACACAGCAGTAGAAATCCAAATTGACAGAGGTGGGGGCACAGGGAATCAAACCACTGAACTTCAGATTATGAGTCCGACCTAGAAAACAGTCAGACACCACAATTAGAACTTACAATTAACTTGCATTTCCCGTAATCCGACTCGTATATCCTGAGCAGTGCACTTGAGAGTTAAGCATAGTGGATTACTTCTTGGCGATTGCCCAGTTAAAGTTCAAATTTGACCGTCCCGACTTGTCTATAGGCGATAACGGCAAGAATCAGCAGGGAGACAGTGCTTAGAGCCCGTCACAGGTGGCGCCAGTGTGGCCAATACTGTACTAAACAGGGTCAGTTAGATAGGATACAGTGAATATACTATTGTAAAATGGGTAAAGCTCGAATCTGTGGTTGTATAGGCAGGCTATAATGAAATCAATACAGTCAAAGAGAAAGGAAGAGTATAACATGTACAGGAAGAGAGAGAATCAAGCCCTCTGGTTTATTATTTATATGGTTGCATGGGTTCATTGTAGAGTATCACCCCACCCCTTTCCCCCAATGGAAAACAAGCATTTGTGACCCTACCAATAGGGACCCAGCATTCCTGGTCCCCATGGCTACCAGTGGTCTGCCCACCACCATCAAGCTGTGTGGTCCCCCCCTGGCCACCACCAACCTTGACCCTGAGTGTGGTGATCCTACCCAGCAGAGGGGGAGGGGGTATGCCCTGAGTGCGGTTACACCCAGCCCTGGCAGCACCACTATGTATATTTACATTCCACTCAGACACCACCAGCACCTACATATATATATACATACATGCGCTTGGTCACATACAACTGATCAGTAATAGAACATTTGCATTTCCCCCGATGTCGTTAATCAGAATATTTTTACAACGTACTACATAGGGAACTGAATATAGATAGTGTCCTTGTTTATATTCCCATAATAGATTATAGAGCACATAACATGTCTCTCTGGTATCATTAAAACATTGCATTTGGTGGCAACGGCGTGGGGCCGGCCTAGACGGGGAGGGGAGGGTGCATGCATACATGAATGCATAAGTAACAAGTTCTCAGTATGTCAACACGGGCGCCGTGACAGGGCATGAATTGGCGGGGAGTAATCCCCCCCCCCACTCCCCCGCCCCCTTCCTCCTCCCCCACTCCCATTATCCCTCTCCCCTTTCCCCCAACTCCCCTTCCCCCTTCTCCCCTTTCCTCCCACTCTCTCTCCCCTCCTCCTGCCCCCATTCCTCCCCCGCCCCCTCCGCTCCCCTTTCCTCCCTCCCCTTTCCCCATCCTCCCATTCCCGCCCGCCTCCTCCCGCCCCCTCCTCCCGCCCCCTCCTCCCGCCCCCTCCTCCCTCACCCTCCCCCCTCCCCCTCCCCCCTCCCCTTCCTCCCCTCCCTCTCTCCCCTCCCTCTCTCCGGTCCCCCCTTCCCTTCATTTACTCATCTCTCTCCCTAACCCTCGACCCTTCTTTAGTCCCCCTTTCCTTCCTTCCTCCCTTTCCTTCACCTCTTACCCCTCCTATTCTCCCCTTCCCCCTCCTCCACCTTTCTCTCTCATCTGTCCCTCCACTCTCCTGCTCCTCCACCATCCACCCATCACCCCATCCACCTCCCTCGTCCCCATTCATCCCTTCTCCTCCCCCTTTCCATCCATCTCTTCCTTCTTCGATCATCTCCCATCCTCCCTGCTGTCCTTCCCTCCCCCCCCCCTTCCTCCTCCCCCTTTACCCCCCCCCTCCTTCCCCTTGAGGCCCCCTTCCCACAGAACCCCTCCCCTCCCACTGCATACATATTCATTGAGTTACTGCTTCTAGTTGGTTCCACAATAACTGGTTTCGACAGAGCCTGCTTGTACCCTGGCCTCCCCATCCATCATGGCAGAGGCAGTGGGTACTGGGCCCATTGTGAATCCTTTACGGGTCCCCCAACCCCCTTTCCCAACACCTGTATGCGACAGGGTGCCTGGCAATATGAACCAGGTATTTAAGGGCTGAAGTCACAGCAAATCTCTATTGATGGAGATTCAATGAGGGTGTTCAATCTCCCAGACCACATACAGGCAATGGATATGTGCACAAATCCAATGAGGCGTACGCGTCCACATTGTTAGATCCAGATTTAGGAAATCTTATATGAGCCTGTCTTAAAAGGTGATAAGCAATTTGGAACAAAACTTTGTCCATTGTAATGATCAACATACTATCTGCTTATGCATTTGCTCAGGATAAACTGATTTATGGTGTTTCATAATCCCAATAAAATACATATTCATTTGAAGCAAATGTCTGTGTAGCCGTGCTGTTTTGTGTCAATCATTATGCGTACAACAACAAAAAAGAGTTATCACCTTTTGAGACATGTATAAGCTATGGAGCCGGTGCTTTGCATTTTGATTAATCCAGATTGGGGGTTCATGTCCTATTGACCTCTGAATCATTCCTCAGAAAGAGATACAACAATGTGACGATTAGCATATATCCTGCCAGATATTGTGTCACCTTGCCATTGTCATTATGTTGTGAAATGCGACGGACCCGTATTATTCTGAGCTGCAGTAAATGAGTTTAATTTGGGATTGAAACAATAGTATTATGACCCGGGGCTAATCACTTGAATATGAGACACTGAGCGCAGTGGCCTAATTGCTAAAATGCGGGCCTCAGGTGCGGAACGGCAGGAGTTTGGTTCCCAGTCCAGTCAAACCAATGACTTATAAAATTGATACTTGTTGCTTCCTAGCCTGGCGGTAGGCATTAATAGGATAGGGCAAGGACTGGTTAGCTCAGTGTCAGGATAATGTGACTGAGTGGGATATTGGGTCATGCTGCCGGCAGCCTGATTTCCCAATGAGGCAGCACTATAATATAAAATTGACATCAGTGTGCACTGTCACAAGTCGGTACCCGTCCTGATATGAGCTTTGATGTTGCTGGGGTGTAAAACAACAACAAACAAAAAAGAATATGAGACTGAATCACAGTATTCTGATCCGGAGTAATTTAGTTCTGGATGTGACTGAAATATATTACTTTGATCCAGAGGCAATCAAAATCTTCCGTATATGTCCCAATAGATGCGCACTGCGCGAGTGCCGACACATGGATCTGGGCCTGCTGAAATCAGTCAGTGATCTCGACAGAAATCACCGATTCTATGTACTACTAGGGATCAGTGAGCAACGCAACAGTTCTGTGTGTGTAAATATGTATATATGTATATTATGTATATTATGTATATTATGTATACCGTCTAAGTCCCAATAGATGTGCACTGAGCGAGTGTAGACACATGGATGTGCATCTATTCAAAGTTAAAGAATTTCATGGATTTGTTGTTGTTGTGCATCTGAAATAAAGTGGGATTGTCTTATTTTATGTGCATTCATTCTGAATATGATCATACATTTTCATTTGTTTTTGTCGTGCCTCTGAAATAAAGTGGGGTTGTCATATTTTATGTGTATTCAGTCTGAATGTGATCATAAATTTGTGCATGCTTTCAATCTTGAAATGTGGGGGGGGAGGGTGCTTCTATTGGGTAGCGCGCTTCTATTAGGACATATGTGGTATATGGAATTGAATCATATTATGCTGATACGGAACCAAGCAGTACTTATATTATGCGTAGAAAAATCAAACACGGGGAAATGTACCCATGTGTGATAGCAGTTGGTTATCCTTGTATCATGAAGTAACACACTCCCGAGGATTAAGGGAGTAGATATTATTATGTAAAATATGCCGATATATGGCATAGACGGGAATGCAAATGTTCTATTACTGATCGGTGTATGTGAGCAGGTGCATGCAGGTATACACATATATGTAAGGGCTGGTGGTGCCTGAGTGGATTGTAAATATACATAGTGGTGCTGGCAGGTCTGGGTGTGATTGCACTCAGGGCCTACCCCCTCTCCCTCTGCTGGGATAGTGATCACCACACTCAAAGGTCTAGGGTGGTGGTGGCCATGGGGCCATACAGCTTGGTGGTGGTGGGCAGACCACTGGTAGCCATGGGGACCAGGAATGCTGGATCCCTATTGGTAGGGCCAAGAATGCTTGTTTCCCATCAGGGGAAAGGGGTCAGTTGCTATATTATATGTATGAATGTATATATAAATATGAAAGATGTGTGATGATGGCAATGCTGATGATGATGATGATGATGATGCTGATGATGATGTATATTTGTTAATAGCAATTTCATATTGATCTGTATTCATACTTACCTATCTCATGTATAATATAATTGTATGTGTTTACATGTGAAACACCAACCAGCAGCTGGGCTGATCAAACCCACCACAAGGTGGCACTGCAAAGTTTACATTACCATGAGAGAGATAGGGAGTGAGCCGTCTTAGTATTATAGGGTCTTTGCAGTAACGACCAATCAATCAATCACAACAAAAACACTTGTATGAATCGCAATGGTGAAGGCGTTAATTGTCAGTATGCACTGATCCAGAACCGCGAGTAGTGTGAGTGTGATACCCTCTATAACACTGATCTGACATCACATTACCGTAAAGCTGATAGTCGGTTCCTGCTGTTTGAATCGTAACCGTACTCCACTGTCGGCGAACTTACCTGGAAGGAGACAAGAAAACAAGAACTAATTAATCAATTGTCACATTAAATAAATTACGACGTCATTACATGAAGTAGGTACCTCAAAGCAATAGAATGTCATCGTGTTATGTTCTGCAAATTGTCTATTCAATAGTTATTGTATACCTTACTCTATATACCATTTTTGTGTAAATAACCCTGAATCGAAAAATGGCTGGAACACCAGTGCTTCAGCATTGACAACAGATTTATTCAGCAGAATAAACATATTTACCGCGAGAAAAAAGGATTAGTCATTTGTTTATTGGGGATTTACACCTCTGCAACATCTCTGGTCACCTCAGGGTGGGTACCGACCTGGAACATCACGCACTCATGGCAACTTAATAGTATTAATTTGCCGCCAGCGTCATGACCTGATATCCCACTCAGTCACACTATCCTGCAAACTAGTCATTGCTGTTGCTATGCTATTAATGCTGAGAGCCGGGCTAGGTAGAAACAGGTATAGATGTTTGTGGAAGTCATCGGTTTGACCTGGTTGGGGTTCGAACCTATACATATGGTTCAAGTTGTAATAATGACGTGAGAGCGGGACCAGACGGGATGGCGTATTGAGTTAGAGTGTCCATCTCCCGTGTTGGTAGATCGTGGAGTCGTAGGGTCGAAGCCTGGTCGAGTCAAACCAATGACGTCAAAAGTTATACTTGTCGCTCCCTAGCCTTGCGCTCTGCATTATTAGGATAGGGCAAGGACTGGTTGGCTCAGTGTCAGGTTAATGTGACTGAGTGGGATATCACATCATGGTGCTGGCAGCCTGGTCTTCCAGTGGGGCAGCACTATAACATTGCCATGAGTGCACACTGCCAAAATAATCAAACTATGCAGGTTTTAATAAGCACATTCAGAGGTGAGAGGAGGGGATGTTAGTGGAGGAGATTGTTCACTTGTTTATACTGAAACCCACTTTCATCACTTGCAATCGCATTGCAAAAATATACGGATTTTCGGTTCGAATTTAAATATTGGCACAGAACATTATTATTCTCAGACTACAGAGTGGGGACCAGCATTATGTAACAGAGAAGCAATGGGTGTCCCACTTGCTTTGTGACATATGCGCCTATGTGGAAATGTGATAACACATAGCGACCGAGATTGTGATGTGATGTTCATACTTACTAGACTGTTAATAACTATTGAAATGTTCCCTTCATGCACCAGAAAGAGTGCATTGAGGGAGAGAAGCATTGATATATGTTTGTTGTAACTGTCTGCAACCACCGGTTACCACGGGACCGATGGACAGGCACACCCAGCCATCCTACATACATTAAAGACACTACCTGCAGCTGGGATTGAGTGACAGCTGGCCCCTATTAGGGCGTCTCCCACCCTGGCTGTAGGGGGTGTCTGATTGGCTGACTGTGTGAGCCCAGTCACTTGCATGTGTTTTACCTGACAGACATACCGCACAAGGAGACACGCTCCACTTTCTACACCCAAACGAGCAACATCTATTCCAAAGACACTGAACTGTGTGCAACAACCATTGGACCCAGGTTCAATTGGCTGTATGCACTGATTCTGATATACACAAGCAAGAGTGATACGGATCTGTGTGGGCAGTTGCTAAGGAGTGAGGGTGATAGGTCACCAGTAGGTGAACAGGGGTTGATGCCAATAAAGCACAACCTCTTCACTGTCAATCTTGCATGGCTTATCTTCCTTTATTCCTTATGAGTTGTTGAGAGTAACGACGAGTGGGAACTGACAGACAGTTGTCAGAACACACCTGTGGAGACTAGTAATGTTTGGGGTTCAGACGGCCGAGTCCAGACATATTACAACATGACCAACCCTCCCGTGTAAAAGCATAGTATTAAAGTGCTTGTGACACATGTCTTGGGGATAAAACTCTGACAAAGTGACCGATGTCCTCAGGGAATTGCAATATCATATCCGAGACCACTGCATTTGTGCTGACTCTTTCAGCTCTGAGGTTTCAGGGGAGAACAAGACACCAAGACGTGAAAAAACAGTAAATACAAAATGCAGCCCACCATCGCCATGCTTCTGGTGAACCTAATATATTTATCTAAGAAAATAACAGCGACACAAAACCAAAAGACTATGCAACTTTAACCGAGAGCATTCAGGATTAGGGGGATGTTAGCTTAGTAGATTGGTCACCTGTTTAAAATGAGACGTGGTTTCATTATTTGCTATCACATGACCAATCCTTCCGTGCAAACGTAGCGTATTAAAGTGTTAGTCATACGTGCCTTGGGGTCAAACTCTGACCCACTGCCTGATGTCCTCAGGGTATTGCAATATCATAACTGAGACTCCTGCGTTTGTCTCGACTCTTTCAGCTCAGAGGTTTCAGTTGGGAGAACAAGACAATATGATGTTAAAAAACAGTAAATCAAACATCATCCCACCAGCGCCATGCTTTTGGTGAACCTACTATATTTATCTCAGAAAATGAAAAATACCCAAAAGCATCATATGATGTAACGTTTGCCCAAATCATTCGGAGGCGTGGGGGGGGGGGGGGCGGATGTTCACATAGGAGATTGCTCATTTGTTTATAATGAGCCCCGGTTTCATTACTTGTGTCATATGACCAACTGTCCCCGCTAAGGCAGGGTATTAAAGTGCTAGTGACAGATGCCTTAGGGTCAAACTCTGACCCACTGCCCAACCTCCTCAGGGTATTGCAATATCGTAATCGAGACTCCTGCCTTTGTGTCGACTCGTTCAACTCTGAGGTTTTAGTCGGGAGAACAAGACAATATGATGTGACAAAAACAATAAATAAAACATCAGCCCACCCGCGCCATGCTTCTTGTGAACCACCCACACGGAAAAATGAAATCAACTCTTTTATGTCCTGGTAACAATGGGCAAAATACACAGGCGACCTTGACAAAAGTTACCACCAGGTGTTGATCTGGGCATTGGTGAGTGCCTGGAAGTGAAAGAGAGGATGGTGGGTGGGTGGGTGGGTGGGTTGGGGGGACAGATATCCAGGTATTGTTGTGAGTCCCGAATCCAAGCTTAAAGCTGCATAGTCCGATGAAAACATCACATTTTCAAAGCCAAAACAATTATCTAAGATTTGCTTCTACATATCTAACTTAGATAGTGGTGTCCTATTTAAACATTTCTCTCCACATAGAAGGGAAAACTGAGGTAATTTAATACAGCATATTACTGCATAAGCTTATGGTGTAAGAGTGTTGGTGTGCCTGCCAATATATTGGCATGGTTTCACATCAAATATCTCAAAATTAGTCATTTAAAATAAAAGTTATTTCAAACTAAAGTAAGGTAGATTATAACGCTCAATCTAATATATTTATCTCAGAAAATGGCAGAAACTCAAAAATATCTTGGCTATGCAACTTTAGTTGTGTTCGGAGATAGAGTTCCAATAGCATACAGTGAGGATTCTCAGTGATTTAGCAGTAAGGATTGAAGGTAGTAGTATCAGCGCAATGTGAATACCTGGAGGTCCATTACATAGATATTGTGATGGGCCCCTGTTGGCCACCCGGAACTTGATCCCCACGCAGTAGACCCCCCAGGAAGGAGGAGTAACAATCACATTTGCTTCCACACATTTATTTGGTGTTACTCTATCTCCGCTCACTGCGGCGTCCACAATCAAGTGTCTGGCCCCTGGCCAGCCAGGTCCAACGGGAACTTCCTTGGGGGAGTTATGCTAGCTGCATGCAGTAGATGGCAGCCCTGTCGCGGTGCTGCCTGCCGGTTACGTACTGCCATCTAACGCAGTAAACTGCCATGGTTACGGAGCAGTCCCTGGGTTACTACATGGAATTTATAATGAGGCGCCATCTAGCGGATTTCTACATAGTATTTACAACAAGGCAGTCTCTAGTGGGCTTCTACATGGTGTTTATAACGAGGTGCCCTCTAGTGGGCTGCAACACGGTGTTTACAATGAGGCGCCCTCTAGTGGGCTTCTACATGGTATTTACAAAGAAGCAGCCTCTAGTGGGCTTCTACATGGTGTTTACAACGAGGCGCTCTCTAGTGGGCTGCAACACGGTGTTTACAACGAGGCTACCTCTAGAGGGCTTCTACATGGTATTTATAGCGATACGCCCTCTAGCGGGCTTCTACATGGTATTTATAGCAATACGCCCTCTAGCGGGCTTGTACGCGGTATCTACAATGAGGCGCCATCTAGCGGGCTCCAAACGTCGCCTGATAGGAACGATCCGGTCGATCGCTCATCATTAAATCGCCCGCAGCGAAAGAACCGGTGAGCGCCATCTTGATTTATTCATGCTTGACAGCTACCCGTGACCTTGAAGCTCGGCGCCATGACCTTGAACTGCCGTCTCGGCGACTTTGCGCTTATGGCCCTGTCACACTACGACGTGACTACGTCAGCGTAGGCACAACGTGAAAATAATGATATTACGTTGACGTTATGGGCGTAATATGCAAATTGTGGACGTGAGCGTAACGTGAAAGTAACGTCGGTGTAGGTCGTGTCCTTAGCTGTAACGTGACAACGTTAGGGGGGAGGAGTAATTGGCGACGTGACCGGGCGTTAGTGTAACGTGAGCGTAACGTCGCCGTAACGGGTGCGACGTGGACGTAACGTGACCGTAACGCCACCGTAACGTGACCATAACGTGACCGTAACAGTGACAGGTAACGTTACCGTAACCGTGACCGTAACGTGACCGTAACGTGACCGTAACGTGACCATAACGTGACCGTAACGTGACCGTAACGTGCAAAACGCTGCCCACACGTTGCTCCCACCCGGGCCGTCGGTCTGACGTGACATAACGTGACTCTAACGTCATTTACGCTGCTATAACGATCGCGGAACGTCAACCTAACGTCATTGTGACGTCATCCCGACGTAACGGCTTCACGTCGAGATACGTCGAAAGTTTTGAACAGGTTCAAAACCTTGACGCGCGCCGACGTAACACAACGTAACATGACGTAGCTCGACGTCACTCTAACGTCATTATGACGTCATCATAACGTAACCCAACGTACGGCAACGTAATGACGAAAAATCATCACGTTAGGCTCACGTTGGCTTGTTACGTCGTAGTGTGACAGGGGTATTAGCTAGCGTGAAGACGTCGCCTCGAAGGTCAAGGTCGGTATGGGCAGGGTCAAGCAATCGCTGTGGCCTTGCTGTGTTTTTTTTAAAATTTCTTTTAAAGGTTTGTTTTTAAATGATACCACGCAAGGATGTGTCCCTTGTATGAGTGAGGTTAAGGGGCTGTCACACTACGACGTAACGACGTCAACGTAGGGAGAACGTGAAGAATGTTGAACTTCTGGGCGTAGTATGCAAATTTGGGCACAAGTTGAACGTGGATGCAGTGTAGTGGACGAGAGAGTAACGTCGGTAAAGCGTAGTGATACCGTCGTTCGACAAGAGAGGTCAACGTAATGACGCTGACGGAACGTTATGAACGTTATTCCATCGTCAGAAGAACGTTACGTGACGTTAGCTACGTCATGAGACGTTGAACGTACGTTGAATGCACGTTCTCCTGACGTTCTCCTGACGTTCTCCTGACGTTGTCCTGACGTTCCCATTACGCCCCGTGGGCATTTGCACTTGGTTTAATGGGGTTCAACGTAGTGGAACGTAGTTGAACGTAGTGAGGAGCGTTGGAATAACGTCCGTCTAAGGTCATTGACGTTCGCTGAACGTGAACAGAACGTACGGCGAACGTAAACCCTTACGTTCGACCTACGTCGAAACTTTTGAACATGTCCAAAACCTCGATGGAACTCAACGTAACACGACGTAATGTGACGTAGCTCGACGTCACTCTAACGTCATTATGACGTCATCATAACGTAATCCAACGTACATCAACGTAATGACGAAATATCACCACGTTAGGCTCACGTTGGCTCATTACGTTGTAGTGTGACAGGGGTATTAGTGGGAGAGTGGTGTATAATTGGGGAGTTTGGAATGGGGTGGGGTGAGGCGGGGGTTTGGATAGGTTGGTTAGTTGTTGGAGCTTTACGTCCTGGAAACATCTAAAGTCAAATCAGGACACATCAGGTTAAGAGTGGATGGTTAGATGTTTGTTTCTTGTTGGTTTACATCCTAGCAACATCTAAGGTCATATCAGGATGGGTTCCGACTTGTGATCGTATGCACTCATGGCGACTTTATAATGTTGCCCCACTGGGAGACCAGGCTGCTTGGGCCATGACCTGATCTCCTACCTCCTACTCAGTCACATTATCCTGACACTGAGCGAACCAGTCCTTTCCCTATCCTAATAATGCCGAGCACCTGGCTAGAAAGCGACAAGTTAAAATTGTTAAGTACTTCGTTTGGCTCAAACCAGTGTTCGAACCCATGGGTTCGAATCCCTGGATCTACCAAAACGAGATATTGTGGCTCAACTCATTCGGCAATCCGGTCTGGTCATTGTATATACATATATACAGACCGAGTGGTCTCAATCTTGGAAATATATCCAGTGTGGAATTTGATCCGCGTAAGCACAGTGTCGAGTACATAGGACACCGACAATAAAATTATTGTTCCCCTCCACCCCGCCACTTCCGGTAAGCTCCGGATGTTGCTTGTCTTACATGGCTGCGTTATCTCGGCGTGATAAGCCTAATCTGAACGCACACAGTGTGAAATAGGACGCCACTTAGACAATATTGATGCAAACACTGGAACTAATAGTGGAACCCACTAACAGGTCCCACGTCCTGTCAGTGGTCCCAGTGGGATTAACACGGAAGTAAACAGGTAAAGGCACACACTGCAGGGTTTGTTCTTCTTGTTTTTTTTGTAGTTGTAATCCAATATTGTACACACCCTCACAGCACCACCTGTCGCCTCGCCAATACATTATTGCCGTTGTTTTTATCCACGCACAGACAATTCGATCTGAGGGTGTCATTCAACTAGACTGTTGTGTACTTACATGATACGAGTGTTTTGCATTCTTCATAGGAATATATATATATATCTATGAAAATATATAGTATAGTTATACGAGTCTTACCTTGGTACAGATGATGGATAACTGTTGTTTTACCGAGGTATAAGCCTCGGATAGATGTGGGCTAGGGAGAGGTAAGCACGTCCGGTACCAGCAATCTTAACCTACTTATTGAGGATAAAAATGACTTTCAAACAATGGATACTATTACTTTACCGAAAAGGTACACCAACGGAATAGATGTGGCAGGGTGTGGCGGGAGGGCCCTAGCCCACATCTATCCGAGGCTTATACCTCGGTAAAACAACAGTTATCCATCATCTGTACCAAGGTAAGACTCGTATAACTATACTATTTTACCTCGGTAAACAGCCTCAGGCTAGCCTCAGGCTAGGGAGACCTTTACATAATTCATTTTTATCCTTAATATCATTCTTTCTTATTATTATAACATTCTAAATTTTTGTTCTCACCTATTCTTGTTAGTTGGCGAGAAGACGCTTTGCAACGCCGGTAGGCTTTTCTAGTCGTTTATTATAATGTTTTGCAAACGACTTAGCCGTCTTCCAGCCTGCATGCGCTAGTATTCTTTTCACAGAAATACCAAGCACCCGTGCCTTGGAGACCATGGCTCCTCTAGTTGAGTGGGAAGAGTATTTACTCGTATCCACTCCAGCAATTTCAACACCGTAATTGTCCATCTGGCAAGTGTGTCTCGTGAAATCGCCTTATGTGGCTTTATAAAGCTCACTAATAGTTGTTGTGATGCACGTAAATCCTTTGTCTTGTATATATAAGCCCGTATGGCCGACACAACACATAATTTCCGATCATTCGGAAAACAGTCTAAGTGAACCGTTGATAAAGGGTCACCTAACGTGTTCGATTTAAGCAATTTTTCTAAATCAAACGTAGCTTTTGTTCCTTGTCTATTTCTAATCCAGTTAAGGATAAAGCAACAATCGTCTGTCCTCTGTGTCCGGTTACTAACAATAACAGGACCGCGACCTTAAAACCTAACTGTTTTATATCTAACCACGAGTTGTGAGGCCAAGCCTGAAACAACTTAAATACTATAGAAACATCCCAAAACCGACTATACTTTGGTTTTGGAGGATTCCTTTGATAAATTGAACGAAGTAAATAACAAATAACATAATTTTTTCCAACTGTTTCGCCATCAATTCTAGGTAATATAATTGATAACGCACACCTCGCCGCATTAATCGATCCAAAGGAAAGTCCTTCATCCTCTAGAGAACGAAGAAACCGAGCTACTTGTGAAATCTTTGGATTTGTTGGCTTAACTTTCATTAACAAACAATGTACACCCCATTTCTTTAAATAGGTTGTATACATTTTGACAGTTCCTGGCCTCCAGGCATCCGATACTATCCTATCCTCAGTAATTCTGTCCAATCCAAATTGCTGTAGCTGCTTCCTTAGAAAAGGAATGCCAATAGGGGCGTCGTTGACACGTCGCCGTGAACCACTAGCGGTCCGTGGTGCGTCAGATTCCCGAGTTTTCTTGGGAATCGTATACGATCTTTTGCCAGTTGTGAAACTGCTGGCAGCCAAGGTTGCGTGTCCCAATCGGGCACCACCAGTATCGCATGTGTCCCTTCCAAGCCGATTTTTCTCACTACTCGGCTGATAATGCTAAATGGTGGGAAAATATAAAAATAATTATTTTCCCAGGTAATAGCAAACGCATCTACTTTCCAAGCATCCGGTTCAGGATGCCAAGAAACATAACAGGGTAACTTGTTATTATTTTGTGATGCAAATAAGTCAACTTCAGGTGTACCCCATTTTTCACAAACGAAGTTAAACAAATGTGTAGAGAGAGACCACTCTAAATGGTCATGGAAATTTCTACTTTTATAATCTGCAAGTGTATTTTGTGACCCTGGAATATGCGCTACAGTCAGCCAGACTTGTTGAGCCTGTGCCCAGTTCCAAATCAGTTTAGATAACTGATTGCAAGACTTTGATTTGGTTCCACCCATGTTACGAATATATGCCATGGCAGTAGTATTATCAGTTAGTATTCTAACCTGTGATTTATTTATCTTTACTAAACTACGTAAGCCCAGATAAATAGCACGCAATTCTAGTGCATTAATATAGTCTGATTTTTCATCATCAAGCCATCTACCTCCTGTTGTGACCCCATCTCGATGAGCTCCCCAACCTTCTAACGAAGCATCAGTAGTAATTACTGTATTAGGTTCCGCCATGCGGATTGGATTTGGTGAACTTGCTATATGTTGCATCCACCATCCAATATCCTGTAACCCTTCTTGCGAAATAAACATCTTTCGCTCAAAATTGCCTTTAGTTCGTGTTAACGCTAAATTTTTATCTATTTCTAGCGACTTAATATGGGCCTTCCCATATAACACAGCAGGTGCATATGAGGTCATTATGCCAATAAGAACAGCAACCTGTCTAATTTTTGGCTTTGATAACTTAATAAGCTGAGTCGCTGTAGTCATAAACTTAATTAGTTTTTGTTCTGTTATCGACACTGTAAGGGACTGTGTATCCAGAATAAACCCTAAACATTTGAGTTGTTTTGTTGGTTTAAACACTGACTTTTGTTGATGTACATAAAACCCCAATTTAGTGAGTAATGCACATAAATCCAAAACTGCATTCACACAACCAATTTGTGTTGATGCTATAATAAAAGAATCATCTATGTATGGAAACATTATATGACCCTTCCTCGCCATTACCGAGAAAACAGGTTTAAGCAATTTAGTAAATAAACGTGGCGCACAAGCTAAGCCATTCGGCATACAGGTAAACTCATAGAGTTGGTTATCCCAAATAAATCGAAGAAATTTTCGGTATTGTTCCATTATGGGAAGCGTATAATATGCATCCTGTAAATCAACACTAGCCATCCACGCATCTGGTGTAATCAGATCCCGTGCCGTATCTAGAGAGAACATTTTAAAATGTCGATATTCCACCCTTTTATTAAGGATTGTTAAATCCAGGATCATTCGAACATCACCATTAGGCTTCGGTCTCGAGAAAATGTTTGAAATAAACTGTCCTGAACAGTGTGTCACTTTTTGTATAATTCCTTTCTCAAAGAATTTATGTACCTGTTTAGTTAGTGCCTCTCGTTCAACTGGTTGAATGTTATATGGAAAAGGTATTATACTTTGTACAGGAATTTGTGTAAAGGGAATGTGAACACCCCTAACTATTTTTAAAATTTCTTGGTCACTAGTAATTTTGTGCCACTCAGAAATATGATTACTAATATTACCAGCCACAAAGTTGCTTACAGTTTGTGTGTTTTTAGAGGCTGCAGGGACTTGTAAAGTTTGTGTTTGGACCTCTACTTGGACCCGCCCCTGGGGAAAGGTCTCGACGAGTTGAACCCTCGACCTATTGGCCGTGCGGTGTTGTCGGTCCAGCCTGGGCGAGCGCCCCGGCCCCGAAACCCTTGACCGAAGTTTGAACTCGGTCTGGTTCCTCTGGTGAACCGTCGTGGACGAAAATCCCCTCGTGACTTTTTGAAACGAGGAGCTTCCTGTTTCTTCTTGCCATCCATGTTTTTGCCACTCTTGGCTGCAGTCTCTACCTCTTTATAGAGGTATTGTAGTTGACCGCCAAACATCTTGGTGTTATCTAAGGGTTTCCCTTTAATCGGCTCTGGAGCAAGATAAAGCGTAAACTCCTTCCCCTCATTATCGGTAACCTTCTTAGAGCGAGCCACTTCCTTGCCAGCATCTGTGCAAACTGACTTGAAGACATTTTCATATCTTCGATACGACAGGTAATTACCTGCCGCCGCTAACACTGCAATGCCTTTGTCCATTGTCTTAGCCAAAGACGAGAACTTATTTTCACTCTGCATCCTATTAGCCACAGGAACAATAGCTGTTAGGGTAGCCAACACTGCCTTATGCACTGTGTGCAACACATCCTCAAACTTCTTACGGTCATCCGTCATATTGACATCCCGATCCATTTCTTTAATGATGGAGTTGGGAACACCCTTTATGCCTGTTAACTCATCTCCTAACTTGGAGATAACCTCCGCCGGTTTGAACGTGCGAAAATGACCATTCACGGTCTCGCGCATAAGCGTAGTGGTTTTAACCCGCTTAGCCTTTGGCTTCTCCACCTTCTTAGCCACTTTAGTGCCAATGTCCGCATAGACCCCTTCATATATGGTGTCTGAGTCTGATTCCGTAGAAGTAGACTCAGTGGACGACTCAGAAGAAGAATATTTCCTCTTCCTCTTCTTCTTTTTGGACTTAGTCTTCCGCTTTTTGCGAAAACCAGTCTCTGCCCGCTCCTTGGTGAATTCATCACCCGAAGAAATCACCTGTTTCTTCTTCTTCC
Source organism: Branchipolynoe longqiensis (assembly GCA_030323885.1). Taxonomy (NCBI): domain Eukaryota; kingdom Metazoa; phylum Annelida; class Polychaeta; order Phyllodocida; family Polynoidae; genus Branchipolynoe; species Branchipolynoe longqiensis. The sequence goes on along the minus strand of CM059195.1, from coordinate 46,940,536 downwards.
TCCGTTTAGGAGAAGGAGGAGGAGGAGCCTTAAGCTCCACCGCTGAGTCTGTGTCCAAGAAATCCTCATACAAATCCTCTTGGACACTCGGCCTACGCCGCTTCCGAGACACAGGCGATTTGGCAGTCAAGATGTGGCTTTCCAATCGTGCAAAGCGAGCCTCCCAATCTGGAGGCGCAGGCACATCAGGCACTGCGTCCTCGTCCGGGTCGGAGAGGATATGCGCCCGGGGCTGTGTCGACGGCCCTGCCGACAACACAGGTGAGGAGTCGTACTCCTCGTCCACTCCACTCGGAACACGCCCCTCGGCTGCTGCTGCACCGCGCTTACTCCGCTTCGTGGCCATCGGGAGCTGAAACAAAAATTGTTGGTCAGTCCCGGTATATATATATGTCACAATATGGTTGTTTCAAACTCATTTGGACATCTATTGGTGTTAGAGAACGTGTTTATACCGTTATAACACAGGCGTAATAAGCTAAATTTGTGCGTGGGTTGTGGGTCAAGCCCAAACCTTACGCGGGGTCGGGACCAGTGTATCGGCCCGCCCATCCCTCTGTTCCGCACACTTCTCCCACCTGTGACTACTACGTCAACAAGTTGGAGAAAATGCTACGAAACTCGGAGAAACGCCTGAAAAAGTTTTGTCTAGGGGAGTCTATAAAAGAAACCCAGGAGCATCTCCAACATTACTCTCTATTAGAGTACGAGAGAATTTCCACATGAGATAGGGCGAAACCCACATCTCTACCCATAGTCACACGGTGACCCGGGTGTTGACATAACCGCTAATGACCGGTTTGGTTCCTTCGAGAAACCCACTCGAGTGTTCTATCCTTGGTTGTTTATAACCAAATAACTCGTCCAAATTGGACCAACGAAAGTCTAAACTTTCCATAATGATGCTCTAATGCATCATAATTAAGCTAACCACAGTTTTTATTATACTTACTGCGTATTTGCTTGTATGTAGACTAATTTTGCCGGAGCAACCCAACGACACGTTATCCAGTCGTGAGTTGTATATGCTAATTGCTGGTACCGGACGTGCTTACCTCTCCCTAGCCTGAGGCTAGCCTGAGGCTGTTTACCGAGGTAAAATACATATACAGAAGTATATTTAATAATGTTGAGCGCCTGGCTAGGAAGCGACAAGTCTCAATTTGGAAAGTCATTGGTTTGACTTGTCCGGGAATTGAACTCGCGACCTTCTGCACGGGAGGCCTCCGCTGTACCGAATCGGTCAGCGCGTTTGGTTTTAGCCAATATTGATGCAAGCACTCGAGATAAGTGTGGAAGACACTAACAGGCCCGCGTCATGTCGTTTTTCCTGGGGTGGGATTAATGCTGAAGTAAAGGCACACACTGCAGGGTTTTTTTCTTCTTGTTTTTTGTGGTTTTAATCCATTATTTTACACTCTCACAGCACCAACTGTCGCCTCGCCAATGTATTAATACTGCTATTTTTATTGATGCACATACAATTAGATCTGAGGGTGTGATTCAACTAGACTGTACTGTACTTTCAGGATGTGAGTGTTTTACATGTTTCATAGGAATAAATATATATATAATAGTTGACCTACATAATGAACAAGAGGAAGACATGATAGTGGAGTAGAGTGTATTTTCTCTGGCTAGAGGAACAAAACACCCCTTGCCTAAAAAGAAAAATTGTTGGTGTTAAGTGAGTAGGACAGTGAGCAGGCGAGCGGTGGCACCACCATTGGAGTTCAAGCCTGAGCAGTACATGAGTAGTCCGAGGCTCAACCACCCGTTTACTGGTGGGTGGGTATTAGGATAGTATAGAATTCCAGGTTACGGGTTCACCGCCATGGGTTCCAGACATTTTCAGCAGTACAGTGAGTGGCAGTTACAGTGTGAAAGGGGTGTTGGTGCCCCCCCCCCCCTGAGCTGAGGTGGGGAGGCTGGAATAGTAGATGTCTATGAGAGACTCCCACAGTCCATGGAACCGAGTGAAGGATGAGGGAGAGGAGGGATATTCCTGGTTATTATACTTGTATAATTCTTATACAGCATATAATTCTCATACAGCATATATATATGAGGAGTTCAGCCGCAAAACCACGTAAACACCATTCCAAAAACTAAGATAAATATTGCATTCAAACCTTGAAAAGGTTCATTCTATACATTCATATTTTCTTGTCCATTGCTCCATAACTATTTCATCACTGGAAAAGTGGAATTAGTGAGAATTAAAATTACCTTCAGGTACAAATCTTTTAATTTTCATTCATTTTTTGGAGTGGTGTCACTCCAGCAATGTTCCAATGGAGGAAGTAGCAAAATATATAATGTCCCCCTAGGATTTTTACTTCTATAATGGGATATACATCACATACATAAGTGTATCTACCGGATGCGTGACCGAATCGATAGAGCGCAGGCGTTGCATGTGGATTTTCTTGTTTGTTATTGGTTTGCATCTTAACAACATCTAAGGTCATATCACGATGGGTACCGACTTGTGACAGTGCGCACTCATGGCGATGTTATAGTGCTGCCCCACTGGGAGATCAGACCCCAGCCACATAACCTGATATCCAACTCAGCCACATAACGTGATATCCAACTCAGTCACCTTATCTTGACACTGAGCCAACCAGTCCTTGCCCTATCCTATTAATGCTGAGCTCCAAAGTAAGAAGCGACAAATATCAATTTTCTAAGTAATTGTTTTGACTCGACCTGGAATCACACTCTCGATTTTCCACACAGGAGGTCTGCGCTCTATCGATTTGGCAACTGCCTCCAGTGTAAAATAAAAATACACCATATTGAAATGAAAGAAGACAAATTCTCATGAACGAAATATATTTCATCTAAAACCAGAAGGGATGGCAGAATGAGTTGAACATCCGTCTCCTGTTCTAGGAGATTGGGGGATCCGAACCCATGGGATTGTGGGTTCGAACCCTGGTCTAGTAAACCAATGACTTAACAATGTATACTTGTCGCTTCCTAGCCTGGCACTCGGCATTATTAGAATAGGGCAAGGACTGGTTGGTTCAGTGTCTGGATAATGTGACTGAGTGGGATATCAGGTCATGGTGCTGGTGACCTGGTCTCCCAGTGGCCCGTACTATAAATTTGCCATGAATGTGCGCTGTCACAGTCAGTAACAGTCCTGATATGACCTTAGACGTTGCTAGGACCTAAAACAACAACAAACAAACAAATCTAAACAATAAATTCTGACATCGTCCTCACTATGCAAGTTGAGCCCAGAAACCTGGGAGTGTTCACTGGTACTGGGGCTGACAGCCCTCCCGGGCTCTTCGTGTGGCGCCAGTAAGACTAGACCTGCCATGGATCTGGTACACACACACCCACACCGGCGTCTCTCAGAGATCACGTGACTGCCGCTAACAGGTCCCTGAGGGGGACGCCAAGCGGCAGTGGGAAACATGCAGCGATGTGACAGGTACCAGTGTGAACAGTTCACTATCACATTGCAGGGACCCTGTTTGCTGTTTGCTGTTTGTGGCTGAACAGTGTGGACTGCTATATAGCAATTGTCAGATACTATGATCAGGTAAATACCTAATTCTGTTATGTACCAATTACCAGTGCAACAGTAAATTGCATATATATTTGAGTTAACCATATGTGGTAATTCAAGCTGCATAGTCCGATGAAAACATCAAATTTCCAAAGACCCAAGCAATTACCTAGATTTGATTCAACATATCTAACTTAGATACTGTTGCAATTAGTAATCATTTGATGCCACTTAGAACGGGATACTGAGGCAATTTAATATAATTGGCATGTTTACGAAATTAATTTGGCATGTTTACAAAATTAATTTGGCATGTCTGCCACTTCAAACATCTCAAATGTTAGCCAATTAAAATAAAAGTTACTTCAAACTAATGTAAGGTAGAGTATAATGATCAACCTAATATATTTATCCCAGAAATTGACAGAAATTCAAAAAGCATTGTGTAAAATTATCCGATTAAGTATATATTGAGTATTGAGATGGCTAAATAATAAACAGTACTCCCTATATAATGCTCACACCAGGGGAGGGAAGCAGTGCCCCTTTACGCAGAATCCCTCCCCCTTATCTTGCCCAGCCACGCTGTATCTGTCATGTTAGATAATTCCACGATGGCTAGGTGGTGGCCAGAGCAGGGTGGAAGGGGGGTGAGTCCTTAAAGCAGCCAATGGTGAACTCTGTTAGGGAGAGATCATGCGGGAGAGGAGTGACTGGTGTGAATGAGTGTAATAGCCATTGACATGGTCTGTTACATCCACTGTTGTATGTATCTGAAAACAATATATAAGCGAATAAAACTAAGCAATCAGTCTCTTATCTATCTACACTTCTGCTGGTGCTGAACTCGGATCGCGTGTTGTGTCGTGTGACATATCTACTATGGGGTAAGCTCTAGCATATAATTTATCTAACACAGATATAAAAAAGGGGAACTTTGAATCGTATGCCTTATGAAGGATATTAGGCCTTAAGCAGGATATTACCCCTTATGCAAGATATTAGGCCAGTCTAAAATTGTTGAGCAGTACAAATAATAACATGAGTGAACATAACAAAACTAACCATAACCTATGCGTACCACCTAACAGGATCAGCCATCAATAGCATTCAAACGCCTGCATACATATAATGCGGGGACCCACAAGACGGGATTTCATAATCGGACAATGCAACTTAAAGTATGGATGTGAGTTGATAATGCACAGCTATAACACTATTGAATGTTGGTATGAAATGGATTGGCATAATAATTGAAAGTTGATATTTGAATCTAATTTAACATGTTATATTACCAAACCGCAGCAAAATACCTTCAAAATCAACAATATCAATATTTCCTCAGTTCAATAACGGTTATATCGAACTGCGTTGATTACTGAGCACTGCAATCGATAATACCGCAGGAAATAGTTTGTCAACACCATTGAGGCAAGCAATTAAATTTGTCATCAACAATAATTAAGAAGCCAATTAGGCAATTTAGACACGGATAGCAATTCATTTGGTCATAAATACTAAGTCGATTTGGAAATTTCAAACGACTTTAGAGAGTGTAAATAATGATTGTTGTCAATTACTGAAAGCACTGCGCATGTTGTATTATCATTTTCATTGATTTATTAGTGGTTGTTTTATGCCGTGTCAGCAGAATAGGCCATATTCACGGCGAGAAATGTTTGTTTTTGTTCAAACCACCGCTTTTACATGTACAAGCTTACAATCAGTTCTGTGTCAATGGACACTATTATGATGGATATGTAAAAGTTAAGTTTGTTTTATTTAACAACACTAGGGTTCAAACCCATTGCTACCCCTCTGGAAGATCAGTCCACTGGCAGCATAACCCAACATCCCACACAGTCACATTATCCTGATACTGTGCTAGCCAATCCTTGTCCCATCCTATTAATGCCACGCACCAGGCTAGGTAGCGACAAGTATCAATTTGATCGGACATTGGTTTGACTCGGGTGGGATTCGAACTCCCTACCTTCCACACGGGAAGCGTGCACTCTACCGATTAGGCCACCGCGTCCGGTACGTCGGAAATCGCCTATTGGTTTTACTCATTTCGTCCATGGGTTCGAATCCCACGATCTACCAAAACGGGAGACTGACATTCAAGTCATTAGGCCATCCCGTCTGGTCCAATTAAATCGAATGAAACCGAATTCAGAAAGTCATATTTCAGTCTGGCAGTCGATCAACGCCTTAAGCTAAGGTTACATGTACGCGCTTTGCGGCATGCGAATGCGGTATGTGGCATGCAAATACGGTATGCGGCATAGCTTCCCATGCCATTTTTAGGGGTTTTGCTCCAAATCTGTGAAGGAAAGTAAAAGTTACTATTGTTTTCTAGCGCATTCGCATTCGCATGCCGCATTCGCATGCCACATTCACATGCCACATGTGCATGCAATATTTGCATGTCGCATTCCCATGCCACTTTCGCATGCCACATGCGCATGGCACATTTGGATGCCACATTCACATGCCGCATTCGCATGCCACATGTGCATGCCACATTTGCATGCCACACTCACATTCCACATTGCATACTGCATTTGCATGCCGCCTTCACATGCCGCATGCAGCATGCCGCATGCAGCATGCGCATGCGAGTGCGCCATGTGAATGCAGTATGCCACATGCCGCATCCCGCATGCCGCATGCCGCATACCGAATATATGGAATCTTAGCTTTAACCTGCTGATTTACCCAATTTGTAGCGCCACCAATCTGCTCACCACTACTGGCACACGACGGGCACTGTCGCCATCACCCCCCCCCCCCCAACCGTTATATTCAAGAGCATGCTACCAGTGCATCACGAAGTGGATGTTAGGTGTTTCCATAGTTACTGTGCAGTTTTAATGACGTGCTTTTGAGCTCTTAATGAAATGCAGGCAATCAAATAACTTATCAGCAGCTGCTGTGTGGTAAGATAACACCAACATTACAACTGGCCAGCATTGAAAACAAGCCTGGGTACCCGGGCTTATATGCTATGGATAGTATACATACAGTCTCAATAAAAGTTGTTGCTAATTCCCAACTTGCATCAATATTAAAGAAAATCTTACCGTGTTCTGTGGCTATGCCGCTAAAAATCTAAATAAAAAGCGATTGGTTGGTTGTTTGGAGTTTTATCTCCTGGCAACATCTAAGGTCATATCAGAACGTGTACCGACTTGTGACAGTGCACACTCATTGCAACTTTGTAGTGCTGACTCCACTGGGAAATCTAGTCGCCGGCACCATGACCCGATATCCCACTCAATCACATTATCCTGACACTGAGTAAAACCAGTCCTTGCCCTATCTTAAATATGCTGAGTGTTACGCTAGGCAGTGACAAGTATCAATTTTAATGGACGGGCTAGAATGGAATGGTGCTCCAGAACTTTGAGCATGCCCACCATTTTCTTGCAGCCACATTCTACCCCGACCACAGCCTGTTTTAGAATGTGGTCGGACGTTTTGAGAACTAGGTTAGTGTGATGGGGGTTTTATAGGGCGTTACTTTCACAATAGAAATTGTTCATAAATTAGATAAATATCTACAATTACCTTATTTTCCAATGTAGTTGAGTCTATGGCTAGTGTGGCTAGTTTTATTTCTGTAAACATGGTTATGTTCATATTTTTCCCATTACATCTTGTTTATTCATTGAATAATGTCTTTTGTCGAAGCATCAGGATGTAGAATGGCTAAACTCTGTCTCGTCGTGGTCACCAATTATGTAGAATGGCTAAAGCTTGAATCTGTGGGTATGTAGGCAGGCTATAGTGAAATCAGTACACACAAGGAAGAGTATAAAGTGTGAAAGAAGAGAGAGTCAAGCCCTCTGGTTTATTATTTATATGGTACATGGATTCAATGTAGATTATCACCCCACCCTTTTCTCCCAATGGGAAACAAGCATTCTTAGCTCTACCAATAGGGATCCAGCATTCCTGGTCCCCATGGTTACCAGTGATATGTCCACCACCACCAACCCGTGTGGCTACCCTGGCCACCACCTGCCTTGAGTCTGAGTGTGGTGATCCTACCTAGCAGAGGGGGGAGGGGTTAGGCCCTGAGTTCCCCTTACACACATCCCTGCCAGCACCACTGTCTATTTACATCTGACTCAGGTGCCACCAGCACCTACATATATACATATATGCACCTGGTCACGTATACTCGATCAGTAATAGAACATTTTCATTGCCCCAATAATGCAGTAAATCGGAATATGTTACAAGGAGTTTAGCCCTAAAACTGATTTATAGATGAAAGGAACTATCAGTTGTAATAACACATTGCATAGAATTGCAGTTGAATAATAACATAATTATACCACGACCCACCGTAGCAGGAAACCGACGCTCAACTCACTTGGCCATCCCGTCTGGTCGGCTTCGGATGGTGATGAGTTGACTAACTTCCGGTTATGTAAACACACCAGGGGCAGTATGCATGAAGAAGTTTTTACCGGCTCCGGTTTTAAGGGCCGCCGCCAGGGTAGCTAACACCGGTGTTGGGAAATGGGTCACAGGGTATGTACGGTGCCAAAGCGCGGTGGTGTCAGCTAATATATCAGTTATTTATAGATTTGGGTTATACCTCTGAGGCTGTTCCCGGCGAGCACCACTATTTGCCAATATCTTAAATTCATGGTGTTTGCGTAACACCGCTCCGTGCATACTGACTTTTCGCCGCTAAACTATAAATCCCGTCCAAAACCAGTTTTGCCTCACTAACACCGCCCCATGCATACGGGCCCAGCCCGTATTCATGACGCAGTGTTAGCTTACACTCGGTGTGTTTACATACTGAGTTTTCGCCGCTAACCTAGAAATCCCCACCAAAACCAGTTTTGGCTCGCTAACACCGCATCATGAATATGGGCCTGGAGGTGCCAGCGTCAGTCTCGTCGCCAGGGACCAGTGAACGGTGAACATGAACCCACAATAGGTGCACTCAATATGCGATATTAATAGAACGCTGATGGCGGTAAGATACCATGAACGATCCAAGGTAGGCTATTATTAACAGAGAATAGTGACGACGTCGGAACTGGGGGTGGGGTGGTGGGGGGTGGGGGCGGTGGGGGTGGTGGGCTGGGGGCTGGTTGGGCGGCGGGGGGGTGGCAGTGAAGAATGCCTTAGCGGTATTCTGAGTTTCTCTGGTCCTTTTTTAAATGCCATTTTTTGTATTGACATAGCGTATAAGCTCCCGGCAAGGGTGCTTGTTTTCAAGTTTGTTTGTTTGTTGTTTTACGTCCTAGCAACATCTAAGGTCATATCAGGACGGGTACTGACTTGTGACAGTGCGTGCTAATGGTGACTTTATAGTGAGGCCCCACTGGAATACCAGGCCGCCAGCACCATGACCTGATATCCCACTCAGTCACATTATCCTGACACTGAGCCAACGAGTCCTTGTCCTATCCTAATAATGCCGAGTGCCAGGCTAGGAAGCGACAAGTATCAATTTTTAAGTCATCGGTTTGACTCGACCAGGGTTCGAACCCACGACCCCACGATCTACCAACACGGGGGAGACGGATGCTCTAACTCATTTGGCCAGCCCGCCTGGTGCTTGTTTTCAATGCTGGACAGCGGTGATACTGGTTTGGTCTGGTCCCGCACCCAGGAGTGTTTACCTGTTCCTGCTCAGGCCAGCCTTTTGCGGCTTTGGGTGTTAGTAGTCTCTATGTTAGTTTGTTTGGTATTTTTTCCAGAGTTTTTCTCTAACCTGTATATGATATCTTAGCCTGCTCAAGTCTGAATGAAGATGGGACCCAGCATGTCGGGTCACAGCTACAGCGTACATGGTTGAAGGTGGGAGTGGGGGGGGAGGGGGGGGGGGTTAGTCGGTGAATACACACAAACATAAAGTGATTTTTTTTTTAATCTGGAATTTTTGCTAGGATAATTTCAACGCAGTCCACATTAGAAAAAAAATGGATGTCAAGAACCTTACAAAGTCTGGTAATTGGGAGGCATCCGGTTAGCAGGGCAATTCGAGTTTAAAGTGTGGTACTTATAGTGAAGGATAGAGGGCGCGCCAACCTGAACTTCCGGTTTGTAAGCTGAAGCTGCGACTAGAGCTTGGTGGGTAGTACCTTTAGTCCTTCCTGTGGGACAAATATAACTCGAATTTCCTATAATGTTAGGGTGTGCATTGCTGGTGGCTTGATAGTGTTGCACAACTGAGACACCGGACTAATTATATTCTATAAGATAGGGAGATTCGTCATAGTATGGTAATTATTTTGATCCGGATTGCTGGTATTGTACTAGTTTCATATATAGAGCCAGATTTGAAGGAAAAGAAGAAGAGGAGGAGGAAGAAGAGTGACAATGAGAAGAAGAAGAAAAGAAGATAATTAGTCTCAGTATTCATCGTCATGACCGAACAGGTTGACCTATTTACTAAGAGGGCTGTCTGGCTTTGCATGTGGGAAGTCGTGGGTTTGAATCCCAGCAGTGTCAAACGTAGTGCAGGCTAATGTAGTTGAAAGTAGTTGTAGGTACTTGAACCTAGTTGAACGTACCGGCATCCATATTTTCCCTTGACGTTACCTTGATAATAACGTGGGTGAGCCGTGATCTCCAATTTCATTTTTGGACATGTTTAAAAGAGCAGTACGTTAGATGCTGAATTTCGAACGTGGCATAAGGTAGTAGAACGTACCTCTTAATGAGCATTTCTAGCATACTCTAGCGTACTTTGACCCGCATAAAATCGTGGCCATTCCACGTAGCACATGCTGTGGTCACATAGCCGTTAGTGGATGTAGTTGAATGTAGTTGAACGTAGTGGAGGCTAAAGTAATTGAAAGTAGTTGAACATAGTTGATCCCCTTCCCGCCCTTACCCCACCCCTACTACACCTTCTTTCAAAACCTATTACCTAAAATTTTCCTTTAAATTGACATAAAACCTGTCTGATGTAAGTCCCCACTGCAATCTCAGACCGCGATCCCATCATTAGGCCACACAGAACGGAACACTCGTGATGGGATAAAAAAAAAAAATTTTAAATGGCCAGGTTTCCGCATTTGGTATTGGTGATTGGATCCACTGATTTGCATATTTGCAATATAGTATATATATATGTGTATTGTAGATATGTTATATCTTTTTGAAAAGAGAAGAGAGAAAACAAAGGAAGAAAGAAGTGTTTAAACACAATTCTAGAGTCATCTTGTACATTTATTGATGCATGCTCACCAAGTGCATAATACATATGTTGAACTGGAATTGCATGCAGTTACTATTACGACAAATAGTCAATTTATATTATGCTTCTATTATCGAACAGGTTTTTCATGTGGTTATTATTGCAACTGATATTGTCATTTATGTACCAACAAATTGTAATTAACGGCCGGAAGACCAGTGCTCTGGCGCTGACAAAAGACATTATTCGCTGAATAAAATACATTTAGTAAAAAAAAAAAAATAGTTGAACGTAATTGAACGTGGTTGAATGTAATTAAACGTAGTTGACAAGTGCATGTACATAAGCATTATGAGCAGAATAAAGAAACAATCAATACCAAAAAAATCATCAATAATGAAACGCACATCCTAAAAAGGAAAGTTTGTTTTATTTAAAGCTGCATAGTCCGATGAAGCATCAAATTTTCAAAATCAAAACAATTATCTAGATTTGATTCTACCCATGTAACTTAGATAGTAATGCACTTATTAAGCATTTGTTGCCACATAGAAGAGAATACTGAGTCAATTTAATAGAACCTGTTACTGCAGAAGCCTTATGGTATCAGAGTTTTGGCGTGCTTGCCAACATTATTTTCACATGTTTGAATTTGAAATATCTCAAAAGGTAGCCATTTCAATTAAAATTACTTCAAAATAAAGTAAGGTAGATTATAATGATCAATTTAATATACTTATTTCAGAAAAATGTCAGAAACTCAAAACCATCGGACTATGCAGCTTTAATGACACCTCTAGAGCGCATTGATTTTTATCATCAGCTATTGGACGTCAAACATATGGTCATTCCGATAAGCTGGAATTCGTCTTTTATATGCCCTTTCCCACAGACAGGACAGCACATACCACAGCCTTTGATGAACCATTTGTGGACCACTGGTTGGAGTGGAAAATAACCGATTCTGCAAATGGGTCTACTGAGCAGCAGACATTTTAAATGCGCACTCATACCACAAGCTCAAGCGAGACAAGGTGCCTGCCTAATTCACAACTTGCTGTCTCCATCTATACACACACACCCACCGCTCCTCTGTCCACTGCCCTAGTCGAGCCTCACAAGACATCGATACCAACTGGAACCGCAACCGCTCCCGCTACCTGGTTACCATGGCAACACCCTATCGATTTTTGAGAGCTCCATCCTAGACACTTTGCAGCAGGGCGGACGATATTAATTGAGTGGCCTATATCAAAGACCCTATAATACTAAGACGGCTCACTCAGCCTGTACTGTGTAATCAAAATGATCAAATCCACCACTTGGTGCGCTGGCTGTTCTCTTGGTTAAACAGATGCTATATTATATGTATAAATGTATATATGAATGTGAAATATGTGTGATGATGGCGATGATGATGATGATGCTGATGATGTTGTGGAATTTGTTCATAGCAATTTCATATTGATGTGTATTCATACTTACCTATCTCATGTATAATATAATTGTATGTGTTTACATGTGAAACACCAACCAGCAGCCGGCTGATCAAACCCACCACAAGGTGGCACTGCAAAATTTACATTACCATTGGAGAGATAGGGAGCGAGCCGTCTTGATATTATATGGTCTTTGCCTATATCAATGGCTAATTGTGTTATTGTGTGCGATGGCCGTCCATAAACTTGCTGCCCTTCTACGAACCGCTAGCAGAACGTGTGGCGGTTGCCCTCTGACATCAGAGCGATAGTGCTACCGATGAGGCCACTGCATCCAGTGTCTATTCATGGCACTGGATGCAGTGGCCTGATCGGTAGAGCGCATGGTTCCCATATGGAAGGTCGAGAGTTTGAATCCCAGCAGCATCAAACCGATGACTTTAACAATTTATACTTGTTGCTACCTAGCCTGGCGCTTGGCATTAATAGGATAGGACAAGGACTGGTTTGCACAAAATCAGGATAATGTGACTGTGTGGGATATTGGGTCATGATGTCAGCGACCTGGTCTTCCAGTGGGGCTGAACTATAAACTCGCCATGATTGCGCATTGTCACAAGTCAGTATCCGTCCTGATATGACCTTAGATGTTGCTAGGATGTAAACCAACAAGCCCATTATTCATGGCTCTCTTTTTCGGTTACAACGGCTATATTAAGCACTGCAAATATAGACCTATGCTCCCATTGCCAAGCAGAGTGATGGCCTAAGCAATTTACAGGCTAGCACTGTTGAAAGGATCCTGGAAACATAGCCCACCTCCACTAGGTCAGCTTCCACCTCATCATGCTGTCAGTGGCGATCAGACAAAGACTGCTTTCATTACTTGACTGCTGCTCTCCATTTAGCTCTCTTGGTTTGTGCCATTGTACATTTCATGAAAGCTGCCTGCAAAAGTGTTGAAGTGTGGCTGGCTTTTGCAAGTTACCAGCGGCACTCTCTCGGGGAACAAATATAGGTTTCACACTGGCAAGAACATGTCCAGACAGACGCAAAACTATTTGTCCCTGCAGTTGCTGGTCGGGAGATATTGGGAGTTCCATACAGCGACCGCCCTGACTGCTGCCACAGTGACATGGTTTTCTGCTTAGGGTTGGCTGCCTTAGCCTTCGGTTCTGTCAAGAACCTGTACCACAAGGCAGTGGTTTACAACTCTGGAGAATCAAACTCCCTGAGGTATTACAATACCTGCAATACCTACAATACCTGCAATACCTGCATACCCTACATATAATATATATATATATATATATAAATTAGGCTACGACCTGGGAAGACTAGACAGGATGGCCGAATGAGTAAAGTGTCTGTCTCCTGTTTTGGGAGATCGGGAGATCTGGACCCATGAGTTTGAAGGTTCGAATCCTGGTCGAGTCAAACAAATAACTTATCAATTGATACTTGTCACTTCCTAGCCTGGCGCTCAGCATTATTAGGATAATAGGGCAAGGACTGGTTGGCTCAGTGTCAGGATAATGTGACTGAGTGGGCTATCAGGTCATGGTACTGGTGGCCTGGTGTCCCAGTGGGGCAGCACTATAAAGTCGCCATGAGTGCTCACTGTCACAAGTCAGTACCCATACTAATATGACCTTAGATGTTGCTAGGACGTAAAACAAGAACAACAAATAAACAAACGACCTGGAAAGAGAGAAGACGAGGAGTGGTGGGAAGCCTCATTTATTTACAAGAGGCCCGTGGCCGAGCAAATAATAACCCTACCTAATAAAGATGTTAAATCCATGTGCTTCAGCAATCGAGTGGGTGCGTGACCTAGTGGTGCCAGCCTCCCCTCGGTTTAAAACGGCTCGCAGCAATAGTGCCTTCAATACAATTAGTAATTAATAAATAGCATGCACAATAATATATCAAATCTGAATTAATGCTCCGCCCCTTTATACTCATATAATACATTATATATCACATATATCCCCTCAGGCAGTCGCCCTGCTTCGGTCATGCAACTTCTCACTACTTGCAGGATTCGACCACTAGGGATTCGAACCCTGGGTCAAGCCAAACCAGTGACGTAAAAATGTATACTTTTCGCTTCCGAACCAGGCACTCAGCATTATTAGGATAGGGCAAGGACTGGTTGGTTCAGTGTCAGGATAATTTGACTGAGTGGGATATCAGGCCATGACTGTGCACTGTCAGAAGTCGGTACCCATCCTGATATGACCTTAGATGTTACAAGGACGTAAAACTCCAGCAACCAACCAACCAATCCATCAGAGGTGTAAACATTCCTATTATATCCGCTCTAATTACTATGGGAGAATATTTGACCTGATTCCACAGCCTCACTAACCACACATTTAAATACCTCTTCCAGAACCTTCATTGTTCTCTGCTATCACGCATCTAAACGCCCACATCTAACCCTTACCCGGAAACCTATATTTGTTCCCTTCAATCATCTACCTAACCACCCACACCAAACCCCTAAGGCCAAAACTATCAACTATAAACTATATTGGCATCACAACATGCATGTAACATCCAACCCCTACACCCGCCAATCACCCAAGTAATCACTCACACGCAACCACTATATTGTATATTGGTCCTCAAACCACACATGTAAACATTCAATCCGCTTGATGTCCAATAGCCGATGATACGAGAATAAATGTGCTCGCTAGGCATTGTTAAATAAAACAAGCTTTACATTTTTGTAAGCACTCAACCCAACCCCTACACCCAAAGCTTTGTTGGCCCCTCTCATCACCTATATAAACACCAATCAACCTTTTTTTTGTTTGTTTATTTGTTTGTTTAACAGCCCCCAGCACAGAAGTATACATCGGCTATTGGGGGGGGGGGGCATACAGTGGTTTAAACATATCCGATTAAAACGTTGTTATTTGTCGGGTATTTTTGTGTGTCCAATAAAAAAACATTTGATCAAAACAAGTAAAAATAGAGGACAGATATATATGGCAAAAGAGGATACTACTGTGGTGAAATCACAAGTGGTGTATGATAAATAAAACCAACAGTAAAAGACTTTTCACATTAAAAATGGAAAATGTACTTTTGGTAAAAACCAGTTTCTGTCAGAAATTCAATAATGAGTTGTGGATGGAATCAGAATGAATATCACACCGTCATTTCCAAATACATCGGCTCTAACTGGTTGTAGGTGAGGACATCTCACCAAAATTTGACGCACTGTCAGTATACACTGGCAGTGCTCACACTGTAGCGAATGGTCTCCAGCCAACATAAAACTATGTGTCATGTATGTATAACCAAAACGGGAGCGACAGAGGATAACCTTGTCCCACCTCAACTGTTAATAGGAGGACTGACCCTCCCCCCCCCCCATTATCCGCTCCTTCCCCTCTACCCACACACAACACATCACCAGCTCTACTGGGATCAGGCTACCAACTCCTATACTACTGTTTTGGTCCGCACTAACCTCTCAGGCAAGGAGCCACATAGAAAGTTAGGCGTGGGTAGTCGGGGGAAATCAAGGAGCCTAGGTGGTGTAATGGTTAGCACAGTGGCCCGGAATGCAAAGACAGGTGGGTTCGAGTCCCACTCTAGGCGCAATATTTCCCATTTTCATCACTACTGTTGTCCTGCCTTGTTAATACCAGTGACCCATCACCTCCCTCCCACCACCAGCCACCCACCACCCACCTGCCCACCCACCCACAGTTGTTTATTGAAGATTTATAGTGCCTATTATGGATAAGTCTGAAAAGACTTGTTTTCACCATTAGACAGTTTGTCGAAAGAAAGCCCGAGCCTACACTTTTACCGACCCAAGGGATTTTTAACCTCCCATACCACATAGACATGGAATGAGAGCAACTGGCCTTTGATGATGCCGTAAGTTATACACAGTGGTGGAAATCTAAATTGGCAGAGGTGGAGTCATGGGGAATCGAACAACTGACCTTCAGATTAGGAGTCCGACCTAGAAAAATGTCAGACACTCTAACCACTCTGCAACAGAGATCAGTGCACCCTTAGTTTGATCAATTGTTTCGTTCCTGCTGCTAGTAACCATTCTTCTGGGGTATCACCCATTTCCACCCAGTGTCATTATCCCTGCAGAACCTGAACACACACACACATGTGCAATATGAGATTGTCTCAAAATGTGCTAAGCAATATGGGACAACACTTTGTCCACAGTAACAATCAACAAACTATCTACTTATGCATTTGCTCAGGATAAACTGATTTGCTTTTTACATGGTGTTTCATAATCCCAATAGAATACATATTGATTTGAAGCAAATGTCCTTGTGTTTTCAGTGTTGCCATTTCTGTGCTGTTTTGTGTCAATCGTTACTATGGACAAAAAAATGAAGAGTTAGCACCTTTTGAGACAGGCTCAAATATGTCACCTTTAGGTGACACATCAGCGATCTATTATTGTATCAATGATATTATTAGACTTGGTTTTCCAGTTGCATCTCGGCGAGGAACTATTAATGTTTAAGCAGAGAACTGACAACACACACACTGAAGGAACTTTCTACGAACTGAAGTGCATACCATACTAATGGGAGATGAAGAGTTCCTTGTTTATATTCACATAATGAATTATATAACATATATAAATGTTTGTTTGTTTGTTTTACATCCTGGTATATGTATGTATATATTAAATATAACCTATTATACACATTTAAACACTCATAGAAATATTTGTTTCATTATTATGCGATTCATCGCTGCTATATAATTAACCAATTGCTGTCATTCACCTGGCTTGCATTGGATACCAGCGGCATTCGAGAGTGCCGCTGGTATCATCACTTGAATCGTCACTTGCCACCCATTTTTTGCTTTTATGTTGAATTAGGTAGGACATTTATCTCTCAGCCCAGAGTTGAATAAACGAACCAACCCAATGTGCTGGTCTCCTTGTTATTTATAGGGAAGTCTTATATATATTAATATATATACATCACAAAAACTGGCTTAGTAACGCCATCCACCTCTCCCCCCATCCACTCACTCCTACTGTATCCCCAACGCCCCATCTCCACATTCTAGCCCCCCCCACCCCGCCCACCCCCCTCCCTCAATCCTTACCGCACAGACGACATTTGGCGCATTGAACACCCGGTCATGGCAAGCGCGTTGCGGGGGAAGATGGCGGATCATCGGGTCAAGCTCCACTGCAGACTGCTCTGATCTTTCAGTTACAGCCCCCTGACGGATCTGGTTCTGGTTCTGGTTCTGGTTCTGGTTCTGGTTCTGGTTCTGGTTCTGGTTCTGGTCCTGGTCCTGGTTCTGGTTCTGGTTCTGGTTCTGGTTCCCGCTCGCAACATCGTCAGCAAGGGTCAGTTTCACCAACATGGCTGCCACACTGCTACGCACTAGGAGCGGTGGCTGAATCGGTAGAGCGCGGGCCTCGCGTCCGGGAGATCAGGAATTTGTTTTCCTGGTCGAATTAAACCAATGACTTATACAAAATTGACACTTGTTCATTCCTAGCATGCCGCTCGGCATTAATAGGATAGGGAAAGGACTGGTTAGCTCAGTATCAGGATAATGTGTCTGAGTGGGATATTGGGTCTTGGTGCTGGCAGCCTGATTTCCCAGTGGGGCAGCAATATAAAGTCACCATGAGTGTGCACTGTTGCAAGTCAGTACCGGTCCTGATATGACCTAAGATATTGCCAGGACGTAAAACTCCAACAAGTAACCACTTCTACACAGCAACTAATGAGGTCCGCTCCAGAATAAACTCATGGTTATTGACGTAACCGAGGAACCAACAAATCTAAACATTTCTAATAAACTAATTTAGCTACTAAATTATCTAATTGACGTTGCTGTAACCAAGCACCCGAAGCATCAACGTCATGCTGATCAAGAGGTTGGTTGGTTTTTATGTTTCACATCCTGGCAACATCTGAGGTCACATCAGGACGGATATCGACTTGTGACACTGAGCATTCATGGTGATTGAGTGAGATATCAGGTCATGGCGCTACAAGTCGGATTTCCCAGTGGGGCAGCACTATGAAGTCACCATGAATGTGCACTATCACAATTTGGTACCCATTCTGATATGCCCTTAGATGTTGCAAGAACATAACACTCCAACAACGAACCAACCAAATAACCAAAATATCAAAACACTACTTGCCAATGCAGTCTAAGGTCTACTGAAGTTATAGAGGAAGCTTAGCTTGGGTAATAACTTGCTTCATTGACGTAACACCTTGTTTCATTCACCCACAGACACACACACAAAGTCACACCTACCTCCTAACTTCGGTAGCAGAGTCACGTGACACAACAAGATGGCGAACGTGAAGTCATTTCCGGTTGCGGATTTAGTTAGACGCGTCCATAAATCGCCGATCCTGGAGGCTGTTAAACCCCCACGCCCCACCCCTCTCCACACACACACACACACACACCACCGATGTGCGTCGCCATGGTGACTGACCCTGGATGGGCGGACATAAATCTGGTCCATTTGTTTATCTCGACCTGACCGGAGGTACGTCACGAGGTCACGAGGTGTCGTTAAGCGGCGATTTTCCGCCGTATGCGCAGGCCCCTGCACCGCCCCCTCGCGGGACACATTTCAATTAAGGGGCACCGGGCTAATTTGCATAATGTCGGTTGATGGGGTGTGAGGTGGAGGTGGGTCGTGGAGTGGGGGTGGGAGTACATGTATAGACCTGTTTGAATGGGCTAACTATGTAAATGCTATGTAGGCTTAGTGTGTAGAACCTACTTTGAGGGTAGGGGTGGGGGTTGGGGGTGAGTTTGTTTGTTTGTTGGAGTTTTATGTCCCAGCAACATATATGGTCATATCAGAACGGGGGTTGTGGGCTGTGAGGGAAATAGAAGTCTTATATTTAATCATGTATGTAGGTATTGCAAGACCTAAGGGAGTTTGACGCCCCTACCCTGCAGAGTTGTAAACCACTGCCTTGTGGTACAGGTTCTTGACAGAACTGAAGGCTAAGGGAGCAAACCCTGAACAGAAAACCATGTCACTGTCGCAGCATCAAGGGCGGTTGATATATGGAATTCCCAAATCTCCCGACCAGCTACTGCAGGGACAAATAGTTTTTGGCACTGTCTGGACATGTTCTTGCCGGTGTGAAACCTCTATTTGCTCCCCGAGAGAGTGCCACTGGTAACTTGCAAAACCCAGCAGCACTTCAACACTTTTGCAGGCAGCTTTCATGAAATAGACCGACTCATGGACACAACTCTCACAGCAGAGAGATAAATGGAGAGTGGCAGTCAAGTAATGAAAGCAGTCTTTGTTGCATCGCAATCGACAGCATGATGATGATGATATTTAACGGTGGGGGTGGGGGGTCAATTTGTTAGTTTTTGGGGTTTCATACCCTGGCAACATCTATGTTCATATCAGGACTGGGAGGGGGAGCAGTGATGGCATTAGATGTAGGTGATGAATGTGTTTGTTTGTTGGAGTTTTATGTCCGAGGAACATCTATGGGCGGGAGGGGGGGGGAGTAGTTAGAGCAATAGAATTTCGCACTAGAAGTGGTGTGTAGAATTAAGTTGGTTGGTTGTTGGGGTTTATCATCCTGGCAGCACCTAAGTGTAGAGTGGGTCTTCGAGTCTGTGGCTATGTAGGTAGGCTAAATTGAAAAACAATACAGACGGAGAGAAAGAGAGAAAGTAAAGCAAAAGGAAGAGTGTAAGAGAGAGTCCAAGCCCCTCTGATTTATTATATATAGTACATGGATTCTTGCTATAGGATCATGCCATTCACTCAACCAATAGGGAAGCAGCATTCCGAGTTTGTCCAATAAGGACTCAGCATTCCTGGTTATCATGACCACCAGTGGTCTGCCCACCACCAGAGCTGGTTGAGCTGTGGCCACCACCAACCCTGATCCCTGTGTGCATTGACCCCTACCTTAGCAGAGAGCCAGGCCCTGAGTGCACTCACCCAGACCTGCCAATCATCCCTAATTCTATAATTACCTGGCCTCAAGCATGGGCCAAGCCATATATATATATATATATACACAACATACATATACACACACTCTTGGACGGCCACACAGAATAATAATAGAGGATTTCCACTTTTCCCGTCTTCCAATTATCGGAATATTTGATATATATGATGTATAAGTATTATGCGAGTACACAGGCATGGAAAGGAATTGTATTTTTATATTCTCATCATTGTATATTTGTGTTGCCGATATCTGCAGCCTGCCGCCCTGATGGAACCAGTGGCGCCACCACCGGCCCTCTCCATCCGTAATGGCGAGCCAACATGTTGCGTTGCGCTGGGGATTTATATCCAAAAATGTCATTTAATTAATAGATTTTGACCTGAAAATAATATCAATTCTCACGAATTCCACTTTTCATGTGATCACATGGTTATGGAGCAATGTGCACACAAGTAGGGAGATTTAAACAAATTAACTTTTTGAAGGTTATTTTCCCATGTTTATCTCTATGTTTGGATTGGTGTTTATAGCGGTTTTGCGCCTGAACTGTTCGTATATAAAAATATGTGATGTATAATGCATTATGCAAGTATAAATGCAAGGGTAACATGTACATGCTATATTTCCTTGTGCGCATTGGTGGAGCGCCCCCCCCCCTCCCAGCTGTCGGGTATTGCCCCCTCATGTCACATTCTGAAGGAAATTTTGTATATAAAAGTGTATATATATATGTATTTGTATATGTGTATAATATACACACAACCTCCCCCTTTCCCTTCCCGAACAATAGCAACACCACAATCTCCGACCGGGCGTTTTAGGCGGCAACGTTTTGATGGATCACCGCACATCAAAGGAAATGACTGATGGCGGGTCGAGCGACGTGTGAACATGCCTGCACGAAAATTCACACTCGACCCCCTTCCAGTCACGCCATGTCATCCTACCCTTTATGCCTAGCGTCACATCATCGCTTCATCTTTCTTGATGTCTGACTGATATTCCATTAACATTCCATTACACCCAAACCTCTGGTCGGCTTCCCCGCTCTCCACAACCACAAGCAGCCACAGACACAAGTAGGCGCTGATTGCATTAGAGAGCCTAGCCAGTGTAATGGTTAGGACGCTAGCCCCAAAATGGCAACAAGTGTGGGTTCGAATCGTGCTCAAGGTGTATTATTTGGCATTTTCATCACCTCCGAGATATTTATGTATATGTATATATATATATGTATAATATATACACTCGACCTCCCCCTTTCCCCTCCCAAACAATAGCAACACCGCAATCTCCAACTGGCTAGTTTATTGCGCGAACATTTTGACGGATTGCCGCACATCAAAGGAAATGACTGATAGCGGGTGGGGTGGGGTGTGGACATGCCCGCGAGATAATTCACACTCGACCATATCCGGTCACACCGTGTCGCCCTACTCTTTATGCCCAGCGTCACCCCATCGCTTCATCTTTCTTTGTGTCTGACTGATATCCCATTAACATTCCATCACACCCAAACCTCTGGTCGGCTCCGCCCCTCTCCCATCTCCCCCTCCCTTATCTCCCATGGCTAAGCTCCATTTTCAGGGGACCCCGGCTGCCCGACAAGGCTGCCACCTGGCGGATATCTTTTGCATTAGTGCCCGCTGGTTCATCTGGTGGAACTAGAGCTGGGACATGGCAAAAAGGAAAGTTTGTTTTATTTACCGGCAACTCTAGAGCACATGTGATTTCTATCATCGGTTATTGGACGTCAAACATATGGTCATTCTGACATATTTATTTGGAGGAAACCTGCTACCTCACATAGCCTACTCTTTCCGATAAGCAGCAAGGGGCCTTTTATATGCACTTTCCAATAGACAGGATACCACATACCACAGCCTTTGATCAACCAGTTGTGGAACACTGGTTGGAACGGAATATAGCCCAAACTGCAAATAGGTTGGTTGGAACGGAATATAGCCCAAACTGCAAATTGGTCCACTGAGCATGCTCGATCGCGTGACCCACATCTTCACAGATGGACACTCTACCGCTTGAGTTATGTCCTGCTCCCTGAGTTGTTAATCAGACGGGATCATCACAGAACTGATACCCAACATGACAATGAACGGCGCTCTCAGATCTTTAGCCAAGGTGGCACATCCCCCCACCCCCCACCACCACTACTACCTGCCTCGTCCAACCACCAAAAGAGTTTGGGCTTTTCCTGGCAGGAAATAGTACACTACTTGCCAATGCCACACTGGGGTCAGGGTTGCCATTCCCTTCCTTCTCCCATAGCTCAGGCGGTAGCGTGTCCACCTCTGAATGTGTCGGTCGTCTGATCGATCCTGCTCAATGGCCCATTTGCAGTTTGAGCTATTTTCCATTCCAATCAATGGTCCACAACTGTGCTGTCCTGTCTGTTGGAAAGTGCATATAAAAGGACCCTTGCTGCATATCGGAAATAATGGCCTATGTGGCATCAGCAGGTTTCCTCCGAAGAAATATGTCAGAATGACCATATGTTTGACGTCAAATAGCCGATGATACAAAACTCAATGTGCTTTATAGGAGGCTTTACTTTTGTAAACTCAGGCACTCAACTAGTAGTCGCCAACTAGTCCAAAATCCATAACTACTAATTGAAGGAGCCTGGGAATGTTTCTAGTTGGAACCCACTGAGGCACATAATTAAACAATATTAAGGTACTTCCTCACTCAATAGGCCCTACCTGAGATTACCATAACAATCATGTCAAACACAAATGCCCACCCTATGTCCCACCATCACCTTTCAACGAGTATGTCTCCTCTCGAAAGATAAGGATTTATGCCTCTCGCCTTGTAAAGGTTACCATGCTAGTCTAATAGCTCTAAGCTGAGAGATATTAAGACTGACTCATGGACATCACTCTCAGAGCAGAGTGCTAAATGGACAGCGGCAGTCAAGTAATGAAAGCAGTCTTTGTCGCATCACGACCGACAGCATGATGATGATGATGATTAGTCTAATGTAGCTACCTCCACATATGTTTCTTTTTTTTCTCTTATCTTATTCTTTAACGGTCATTCATATTGAGACTTTGCACATTGTCTAGTAATTGTCTATCAATATTGTAGCTTTCCTTAGTATGTAAGTGGCAAGTTGGTACCCGTCCTGACATGACCTTAGATGTTGCCAGGACACAGATCTCCCACAAACAAATCCATCCTCTCATCCGTTATCCTCCCAAACCCCACCTACTCTCCCACGTATCTCCATCCTAAGAACTTCAGCCTCTTCTCATCCTCCCATCCCACACCCACACTCCTACCTATCTCCATCCACAAACACCCCACCCCCTATACAACCCATCTCTAACCTCCGATCCCCCATCCCCTCCAATCCCCCCAACCCCCCACCCTACTCCCCATTCCCCTGCGTCCCATTCTGCCTCCACCACCAGATCACACACCTCCATCCGGCCAGCAGCTCCTGCGCCTGCCCATCACCCCATGACGGATGGGTACCAGCGGTATTTTGGTACGCGGTAGTCAGTGCCTAATGCCGCTAGTTGCCGACGAGATCTGGTATCATTGACCACTTCAAACAGGCTCATCCCTCAGTCGTCAATCCCGCTCCCCTCCTGTCCTCCTCCCCACTTAGCCCTCTCCCACACCCCCACCGTCACCCTGTCCCACACCCTCACCCTCTCCCACACAACTCACCCTCTCCCACACCCTCACCCTGACCCTCCCCCACGCCCTCACCCCCCCTCTCCCATACCCTCACCCTCAGCATATCCCACACCCTCACACTCACCCTCTCCCCCACGGCCCCTCCTCACCCTCTCCCACGCCCTCACCCTCCCCTCCCCCTCCCCCTCACCCTCACCCATGCCTTCACCCTCAAACTCCCCCACGCCCTCACACTCAACCTCTGCCACGCCCTCACCATCAACCTCCCACGCCACACCCCTCCCCCCCCCCCCCCTCCTCTCCCCTACCCCCTCCCCCCCCTCCTCCCCCTAACCTCCACCTCTGCCCTCACCCTCAACCTTCCCACGCCCACCCTCACCCTCTCCACACCCTACCCTCAACTCTCACCTCACCCTCAATCTCTCCCACGCCCTCACCCTCAACCTCTCCCAGCTCACTAACTCTCCCACGCCACCTCCTTTCCAGGCCTTCCTCTCCACGCCTCACCCTCAACCTTTCCCACCTGCCCTCTCCCACACCCTTACCCTCAACATCTCCCATGCCCTCACCCTCAACCTCTCCCACGCCCTCACCCTCAACCTCTCCCACGCCCTCACCCTCAACCTCTCCCACGCCCTCACCCTCAACCTTTCCCAGGCCCTCACCCTCAATCTCTCCCACGCCCTCACCCTCAACCTTTCCCAGGCCCTGACCCTGACCCTCTCCCACACCCTTACCCTCAACATTTCCCATGCCCTCACCCTCAATCTCTCCCACGCCCTCACCATCACCCTCTCCCACACCCTTACCCTCAACATCTCCCATGCCCTCACCCTCAACCTCTCCCACACCATCACCCTCAACCTCTCCCAGGCCCTCACCCTCAACCTCTCCCATGCCCTCACCTTCAACCTCTCCCACGCGCTTACCCTCACCCTCCCCCACGCCTTCACCCTCAACCTCTCCCACGCCCTCACCCTCAACCTCTCCCATGCCCTCACCCTCAACCTCTCCCACGGCCTCACCCTCACCCTGTCCAACGCCCTCACTCTCTCCGAAGCCCTCACCCTCACCCTCGCCAATGTGGTGGCAGTGGATTTACTCCAAAGAAATATTTCAGAATGGGGTTAAATGACCATGGAGGTGGTCATTTGCCGTCATTACTGGGGGTGGGGAGGCAGGCAGTGAAGCAGCCACGCCCACCTGTCAATCACAAACACCTCCTCCCAGGAGGCTCACTCCCTAACAGCCAAGCAGAGGCCCCCTCTCCCACTCTCTTCCTCAAGCCTCTGCTTCCCCCTACCTCTCCACTCTTCCACTGACACTCCTCAGCTGCACATCTCTTCTAAAAATCCACCCACGCACTACCTGCGCTTGTCTCGATTAAAATAAACAATAACGAGACAAAATAAAACCAAAAAACATTTAACATTGAAAAAACTTGTAACTAAAAAATATGATTAGATGTGTATATCTTCATTTATGATTCATGACTATGCTAGATAAGGTGATCCAATGATATCCACCTACTCGATGACTACTCATACCTTGATCGATTGATTGATTGACAATTAATCATCACAAAACACTGTTTGATTTATGTCACTACTGTATTAACTTGCCTGTTCGTAAAAAACACTGTAGATATGTTGATAATCAATTTATCATTATTCCATAACTTCAAGCTCATGTCAGACCTCGCCTGCCGACCAGCTCAACCATGTACAACCTAAACTGAATGCGCCGATGATGACAATTGTCTTGAGAATAAAGTTATGTTATTCCCACTCCTGCTTCTGCATTCCTCCCTGCTCATGCCAGTAATGACCATATGTCTGACGTCCAATAGCCGATGATATGAAAAGTTAATGTGCTCTAGAGGCGTCATTAACTCAAACAACCTTTACTTTGACTTGTTGTAATGTGGGTCGGTGATGTGTTTGTCTTCCCTATCTGGCTCCTCTCGGTTGACCGAGATCTGGGCAGACACTAATGATGTCACGTGAGCTACTCAGCCCCGCCCATCTAAACTAGACCGACGTGCTTCAGTTACCGCACAGGGGGTGATTTATTGGTTTGTTGTTTTAAATCCTAGCAACATGTAAGGTAATATCAAAACAGGTACCAACTTATGGCAATGAACATTATTCTGATACTGAGCTAACTAGTCCTTGCCCTATCCTAGTAATGCTGTGCTGAGTTATTTGGTTTCCCGCGGCTGGGATTTGAACTACCGACCTTCCACACTGGAAGCCTGCGCTCTACCGATTAGCAGGGGTGGTGACATCAGGTAGAAAGAATCCCATGGTATCCACAAGGCAGCACCGGTAATCCGGGGGATGACGTCATAGAGGGGCAGGGGTTTAGGGTCACGTGATAAACAGCTGAACTCTCACGTGACATGCTACGTCGGCGGGGTGTCCAGTAAAGGCTCAGTCACACCTTACCGGAATGAGGTACCGGATAGGAAACGGACACTGTCCGGTGAAATACGTCAATGTCCATTTTATATATGGTATGCATCCGGCATGTCCGTTCTCTGTCCGGTGGTGTCCGGTGTCTGCAGTGGCAAGTTTTGAACATGCACACAAATTGTGCTGGATACTGCCAGACTGACTTGTATGGTTGATGTTCGTCTTAAGTCTGTTTAGTCCATGTTGTCCATTTCATGTCTGGTACCCATCCGTTACGTCTCCGGTTTGCTTCCTGAATAGTCTGTTAATGGGGTTGCGGGAATTTGGTCCGTTGTTTTTTTATATGTTTTCAGCACGTCCGTTAACAGTCTGGTACATGTCCGTTTGATGTTTGGTCATCCGTTTGACATTCAGTTTTTTCCCATCGGTTCACAGTTGCTTGTCCAGTTACACACGGTGTCATCCGGTGTTGTCTCATTATCATCCGGTTATCATCCGGTGGCTATTCCTTAATCTACGTTCCTTGTCTGTTTAGCATCCATTTCGTCTGGCGGCCTTTGACCCGAAAGCGCAACATTTCAACACATTTAGGTACATTTTGATACCGAACACCAATGGACTACACAATTCTTTGTCCGGGTTGTGTCTGTTGCTCACTCCAGTAAGGTGTGACAGGCAGTTAAGGGTTTGACGCGACTGTTATTAGTACTTCCCTTTAAAGTTGAATAGTCTGATGGTGTTGTGTTTCTGTCATTTTACTGAGAGAAATATATCAAAGTACCTGTTATAATCGACCTTGCTTTAGTTGGAAGTAACTTTGACTTCAATTTGTGAAATTTTGAGATGTTTAAAGTGCGAACATAAAATTAGGTTTGGAAAGCATGCCAAAACTCTGACACCATAGGCTTCAGGAGTAGTAACAGGTTCCATTAAATTTCCAGGAGCAGTGAAATGTGGAAGACCAATTGTCCACGATTGAAATTGCCCCTGCTTATTCAATCAATATAATAATACAATTTTAAAACAAGGTTGACAATTTCTCATGCCAGGCAATTTGCCTGATGCTGCCGAAACTTACATCGTGAGAAGCACTTGGAATTGGTAATAGCCATGTCACATTACGACGCTTCTCTCCAATGTGCGTGGACGGAACATTGGGACACGTCAGGAAGCATTATGCGCGCGTTAGGCGCACGTTGGCACACATTGATGGATGGCGACAGTCGGCGAGGATTGTTGGCGCGCGTCGGCGCGCATCGAAAGTTTTGTGCAAGCATGTGCCAACGTGTGGGTGCGACCATTACGGGGGACATTAAGCGCACGTCGAGATCCGTTGGATCCGCTGGAATAACATTATGCGAACACTATGTGCATGCCGCTCACATGTGACGGTCGTTCCCACACGGTGCACCAAATTGTTGCTTTATTGTTTTACGTCGTAGCTACATCTAAGGTCATATCAGGACGGCGCACCAACACTTTTTTTGTTTTTCTCATGTGTCGATATATGTTACCACAACGTCGGCCACATGCTACCAACACGTTGCGCTGATGTCAAACTTGTTCTCACCGCGCCGAAAAGTTTGACGTTTCTCGACATTTTTGCGCGTTGGCAGCGTGCCGGCGAGAAGCATCCTAATGTGACAGGGCCATTAGGCTGCTCAATAGGATATTGTCGGAAAAATCAGATTAGGTTTGGTTTATGGCTTTTTGGGGTGACGACCCAAGGATACCTGTAGATAACTGACAGTACAGCACACATTGCTGCCAACCTTTAATGGGACACCCGCCAAAAGAAGTCAGGTGTGGAATAGGATAATTCTCTTCTCGGCCGAGATCAAACGAAACAGCAGAGATCAAACAAAAGTATTTCTCTTCTGTAGTAGCACACCGAATGTACTCACACCTCGATTTTAGCCTCAAGCTGGTGCGACTAACATTGGTCAACATCCGGTGGAGGCGACGTGGGCCAAGATGGCGCCACCTGTACAGTTGTGCGTCTTACAGAGTATAACAATAATAATAAGTGTTTGTTTGTTTGTTTTACGTCCTAGCAACTTATATATAAAGTCATATCAAGACGGGTACCGACTTGTGACACTGCCCACTCATGGCGACTTTATAGTGCTGCCTCACTGGGAGACGAGGCCGGCATCACAATGACCTGATATCCCACTCAGTCACATCACCCTGACACTGAGGCAGCCAATCTTTGCCCTACCCTAATAATGCTGTGCGCCTGGCTAAGGAGCGACAAGTATCAATTTTTAAGTCATTGCTTTGATTCACCCAGGGATCGAACCCACAAAATAAATAATAAGCAATATTCCCTTCCGGATCTTTATACTCGCATAATAGTTAATACGTTATACATCATATCTATATATATGGATAGTGATAAACCCATTATCGCCTGTAATAATGCCTGTCGTGTCCTGCACACCCCCCTGCCCATGTTCGGGGTGGGGGTGGGGTAGATAACAGATTCACCCCATACTTCCAGTACAGGGGTGAAAACCAACCCATTAGAAAAGCTGGCCAAGAATGTTGACATGCTGGGTTAATTAATGTTTTTTTGAGCTGGTAAATTCTTAATTTACGTACTCTTTATGTACGTCTTCATATTTACCCGCTACTTTTGAGTTGGAAAATGTAATAAAACATATACTTTAATGCAATTTAAAAGTGAAATCGACGGCGTTCTCTGGCTGCCATCTTGTCTTTTTGCATTCTCTCCCATTTCACCAACTCTGTGTTGAGATAAGTAACCATTTGACACTGGTGCCAGGCATTCCACTTCCTGTTCCATACTAAAGCTATTTTTGCCCGTATTTAGACTACGTTGTTGTTCACCCCTGCACTGTAAGTATGTGGTGAATCTTTTATCTAGGGGTTGGGTAGCAGCATGCACAACTCCAACTCCTGCATGCGGCCAATCCTCCACTTGCTAGGAGGAAAATAATATATATATATATATAATGGCTTCTGACTTGTCCTTTTATGGTGTAATTAGGAAGAAGTAAATATAATCAAGTTGACAGTTTGTCTCAACTCGGAGGCGGTTTCTCATAATTATCTCATTCAAAGTGCACAAAGCGGCTTGACCAGCTGCCTTTCCTTATTCATGGCTTAATTTCGATATACTTTTGTTTAATTTTCTTTCCTCTCATTATTTGAAGAAATATGCGTCGGTAACCAGCGAAAAGAGTGGTTGTGTTGTGCAAAAGTGATGGTACTTTTAGCTGTGGATGGATGGATCGATATTTGTTTGGGGTAAATATATTTATTCTGCTGAATAAGTCTTTTCTCAGTGCCAAAGCAGTGGTGTTCCAGCCATTTTTCAATTCAGGATTATTTACACAAAAAAGATATATACAGTAAGGTATACAATAACTATTAAATACACAATTTGCAGCATATAATGTAATGAAATTATGTAGCCCACAACTTCAATAGCAATATGGCAACAGTAGTGTCATATGCCTACATCAATATTAGTCAGATCAATGTGAGTATTTACATGGTATTTAGATAGTACGCAGAAGTCATCTTCCGTATTCATGTGGTATTTGAGTTTTACATCCTGGCAACATCTAAGATCATATCAGGATGGGAAGCGAGTTGTGACAGTACAAACTCATGGTGCCTTTATTGTGCTGCACAATGGGGAGATCAAGCTGCCAGCACCATGACCCAATATCCCACTCAGTCACATTATCCTGGCATTGAGCTAACCAGGTCTTACCCTATCCTATTAATGCTGGGTGCAATTTCACCGCAAAGCTAGGAAGTGACAAGTATCAATTTTGTAAGTCATTGGTTTGACTCGACCGAAAACGCCACGGTGCTCGCTGGCAACAGGCTCAGCAATAGCAAAGCTTGCCGGTGCCCAGCAGTATTAGGTACCGATTAGGCCCAAATCTATTCAATGCTATCATATTTAACAGAATTACATACTCAAAAAGGGAAATTTGAGCAAATTAACCCTAAAATCGAAGTGATATTAACGCCACTGCTGCCGCCGAAACGGCGGCGATATTGACAAATAGCGGTGCTGGCCGGGAACAGACTCAGCAATACCAAGGCTAGCTGGTGCCCATGGTGTTAGGTACCGATTAGGCCGAAATCTATTCAATGCTATCATATTTAACAAAATAATATCCTCAATAAGTGAAATTTGGTGAAAT
This sequence comes from Branchipolynoe longqiensis, assembly GCA_030323885.1. NCBI lineage: Eukaryota > Metazoa > Annelida > Polychaeta > Phyllodocida > Polynoidae > Branchipolynoe > Branchipolynoe longqiensis. Next base: position 46,910,130 of record CM059195.1, on the reverse strand, counting down.
TAAACTCAAAATTGAAGCCATATTAATGCCGCTGCTACCGCCGTCGCCGCCGCCGCCGAATTGGCAGCAATATTGTTAAATAGCGGTGCTCACCGGGAACAGGCTCAGAGGGATTTCCCAAATCTATAAATAACTACATGGTTTGCTATCAGCACCGGTTTGGGCATCGGTGCATACGGCTTGACCTAATTCACCAAGCTGGTGCTAGCCGGTGATAGCTACCCAAGAGCTAGGGTGTAGCACCAGCAGTGCGTAGCACCAGCCCATGCATACGGCCCCAGATTCCCAGTGAGGCAGCATCATAAACAGTGCATGAGTGTGCACTCTCACAACTCGGTACATGCCCTGATATGATCTTATCACTGTCGTCGCACAACTCTGGCCATACTGAACACATTTGTGCTGTTGAATTGTTGAAGTAGGAATGCATCATTTACATCCCTCCAGAATCCACAGCCTCATTCAACATCATTAAAGAGTGCCTTTAATCAGGTGTTTTTTCTCCCGTTCTTTTCCTGAATGATTTATTCATGGGGGGATAATTGCTTTGAAACTCGGAAGGCACTGGGTCTTGTGACTGACACTGTTTTGACTACAGGCATTTATGAATAAATCTATCGTCAATGCATGCAGAAATAGAAAATGGACAAAGAATTGAAAACAAAAACTGAGTTGGGTCAATGTATTCCCATTTTTGATGAATCAGATTTACGCAGTTGATATTTATTTCATAGATTTAGTCTCATGCAAAAAAGTAGCGTCTACTTCATTATTATATCATGAATTCTGAGATGAAGTCAATTGAAATTAAATATTTGATCGATAGGATTGCCCTATTCTAATAATGCTGAGCGCCAGGCTAGGAAGCGAAAAGTATCAATTTTATAAGTCATTCGTTTGAATCGACAGGGAACCAAACTCCCGATCTCCCGTACGCGAGGCCCGCACTCTACCGATTCGGCCACTGCGCCCCGGTGTGGATAAAGGAGACAGCGTTACAAATGATTGCGTTGAATAGTAATGGAGGAAGTGGTTAATCCACACACGGATATCCTTCCTTTGGGGGATTACCACTGTCAATAGATAATCGCTCAGAAGATAAAAACGGTTATGAAAGTGTTATTGTGCAGATGTTGCAAACAAGGGTCGTCGATTCGGTAAGAATGTTGGCTTCCCGGCTTGAAGCCCCAGTCACACATTACCGGACTAAGTACCAGACACCACTGGACAAAGAATTGTGTAGTTCAGGTGTGTTCGGTATCAAAATGTATCGAAATGTGTCGAACTGTTGCAATGGCTGCCGGACGAAATGGATGATAAACGGACAAGGAACGTACATTAATGAATAGCCAATGGACGAGAACCAGACAAGATCTGGACGGCAACCAAATGTCAAAGGGATGGAACGAACACCAAGCGGACACATACCGGACTGATCACGGACACGGCAAAAACATATACTGACTGAATTCCCCCAACACCGTCAACGGACTCTGCTGGAAGCAAACCAGAGATGTAATGGATGGGTCCCGGACATGAAACAGACAAAACGGACTAAAGAGACTTAAACCGGACACCAAACGTACACTTCAGTCCAGCGATGTCCGGTATAAGTTTTGTGCATGTTCAAAACTTGTACCAGACACTGCCAGGCACCACCGGACAGATAACGGACACGCCGGATGCCAACTGTATATAAACCGTACATTGCGGTATTTCACTGGACAGTGTCCGGTTTCTGTCTGTTTCTCCGATCCGGTAAGGTGTGACTGGGGCTATAAGGTTAAGCATTCAAATCCCAGTCGAGGCAAACCAATGACTTAATAAATTGATACTTGTCGCTTCCTAGCCAGGTGCTCGGCATTAATAGGATATGTCAAGGACTGGTTTGCTCAGTGTCAGGATAATGTAACTGAGTTGGATACCGGGTCATATGGGCCGGCGGCCTGATTTCCCCATGGTGCAGCACTATTAAGCCATCCTAAATGTGCACAATCACAAGTCGGTACCCATCCTCATGTGACCTTAGATGTTGCAAGGATGTAAAACTCCAACAACTAACCAAATATTGCCTATCCATACTGGCTGCAGTCACCGGTTCGGTGAGAGTGGATAATAGGAGAGGGATTGGGCCATCCAGTCAGGATAGTGGGGGGCTAGTGATTGACAGGGTGGCGTGCTGGTTTCTTCACTGGTCCCCTCATTCCCCAGCCCCCAGTAATGACAGCCAAAAGACCACCTCTGTGGCCAATTACCTCATTATAAATCGATACATGGTTCTTATGCAGGTCCATACCTACCCGATATTTTCCGCACCCACCTACCGTATACGTCGAAAACTACCCAGAAAGTCGTGAGTGTGCACTCCCCTAGCACCCTACCGATTGAGATTCATTACTTAAAACTGCACTTTAAGGGCTAAACGAGCCTGCCTTACGATTGCGATTCGCGATCGAAAAATGAATCGGCCCTATTTCAGTTTTAATGGGTCGGGTCGGTCACGAGTTTTAGTGTGCGAATCGTATACGGTAGGTCTGTACCTAGCATAAATCTACTGATATGCCCTACCTCATCATCATCATCACGCTGTCGGTCGCGATGCAACAAAGACTGCTTTCATTACTTGACTGTCACTCTCCATTTAGCTCAAACATTTCATGAAAGCTGCCTGCAAAAGTGTTGAAGTACTGCTGGCCTTTGCAAGTTACCAGTGGCACTCTCTCGGGGAGCAAATAAAGGTTTCACACTGGCAAGAACATGTCAAGACAGGCACAAAACTATTTGTCCCTGCAGTGGCTGGTCGGGAGATGTTGGGAGTTCCATACATCAACCGCCTTTAATGATGCCACAGTGACATGGCTTTGTGTTTAGGGTTTGCTCCCTTAGCCTTTGGTTCTGTCAAGAACCTGTACCACAAGGCAGCGGTTTACAACTCTGCAGGGCAGGGGTGTCAAACTCCCTGAGATATTGCAATACCTGCATACATGCCCTACCTAAGTACCCGCTATACTACCTATTTACAATGTAATGCAAATAGCTGAAACCCCAGTGCCTCAGTGCTGAAAAAAAACCAAATGTTCTGATAAATCAACATTTTTATCCCCAACAACAAAAAACGGTGCCATTGTAACAGGAAATCGCAAACTCCTGGAAATTGCACACCCCTGGACATTGCAAACCCGCGCCCCCCCGCCCCCCGCCCCCATGCTTTGTAGCATTTTGTAATAGTTCAACTAACACACTAGTAAATAAAGGTTCATGGAGATATTTGGTGCATGCACATACACCATTTGGAATATAAAAATGGTTTCTATTTACTGTATGCAGTGACTGAAGTTGGAAGTAAAAAGGCCATTTTGCTAACGACATTGTTTACATTGCTGATCCTTAAACTGAGTGATAATACCACGATATTGCTGCACCTCTTTACCTAGCCTGATCTCCAGGTCTTTGTATCAACAGAGGTCACCACCTAGTGGAAAACATGGGTACTGAAACCCGACTATTCTTTATCTGACCTTGAGAATGGCCACAGCAGTGACATCTGTGAATAAAGGCGGTTTTCAGCACATATATATGCGGTCGGATTTACGAACTGGAATATCACAAAGATGTTTTTGTAAGGATAAAGACTGCCAAACATGGGAGGTTTGCGATTTCTAGGGGGGGATATGTGATTTCCTAGTTGCGATTTACATGGTTTGCAATTTCCTGCCACACCGGTAACATGACATACCACTGGTTTAGCACAATAAAGACACTAATTCTGTGTCCATCCTTGTATTACTTCCAATATCATCTATGATTCAAAACCTTATAGAACCACTTGAAATGCTATGTTTGTTTGTTTGTTTGTTGTTGTCAATAGATAATCGCTCAGAAGATAAAAACGGTTATGAAAGTGTTATTGTGCAGATGTTGCAAACAAGGGTCGTCGATTCGGTAAGAATGTTGGCTTCCCGGCTTGAAGCCCCAGTCACACATTACCGGACTAAGTACCAGACACCACTGGACAAAGAATTGTGTAGTTCAGGTGTGTTCGGTATCAAAATGTATCGAAATGTGTCGAACTGTTGCAATGGCTGCCGGACGAAATGGATGATAAACGGACAAGGAACGTACATTAATGAATAGCCAATGGACGAGAACCAGACAAGATCTGGACGGCAACCAAATGTCAAAGGGATGGAACGAACACCAAGCGGACACACACCGGACTGATCACGGACACGGCAAAAACATATACTGACTGAATTCCCCCAACACCGTCAACGGACTCTGCTGGAAGCAAACCAGAGATGTAACGGATGGGTCCCGGACATGAAACAGACAAAACGGACTAAAGAGACTTAAACCGGACACCAAACGTACACTTCAGTCCAGCGATGTCCGGTATAAGTTTTGTGCATGTTCAAAACTTGTACCAGACACTGCCAGGCACCACCGGACAGATAACGGACACGCCGGATGCCAACTGTATATAAACCGTACATTGCGGTATTTCACTGGACAGTGTCCGGTTTCTGTCTGTTTCTCCGATCCGGTAAGGTGTGACTGGGGCTATAAGGTTAAGCATTCAAATCCCAGTCGAGGCAAACCAATGACTTAATAAATTGATACTTGTCGCTTCCTAGCCAGGTGCTCGGCATTAATAGGATATGTCAAGGACTGGTTTGCTCAGTGTCAGGATAATGTAACTGAGTTGGATACCGGGTCATATGGGCCGGCGGCCTGATTTCCCCATGGTGCAGCACTATTAAGCCATCCTAAATGTGCACAATCACAAGTCGGTACCCATCCTCATGTGACCTTAGATGTTGCAAGGATGTAAAACTCCAACAACTAACCAAATATTCCCTATCCATACTGGCTGCAGTCACCGGTTCGGTGAGAGTGGATAATAGGAGAGGATTGGGCCATCAGGATAGTGGTGGGTGGGCTAGTGATTGACAGGTGGGCGTGTCTGCTTCACTGGCTCCCTCCTCCCCAGCCCCCCAGTAATGACAGCAAATGACCACCTCTGTGGCCATTTAACTCAATTATATATCATACAATGGTTCTTATGCTAGGTACATACCTACCGTTTTTCCGCACCCACCTACCGTATACGATCAAAAACACCCCAAAAGTCGTGAGGTGTGCACTCCCCTAGCACACCTACCGATTGCGATTCATGACTTAAAACTCACTTTTAGGGCTAAAACGGCCTTCCTTACGATTGCGATTCGCGATTCGAAAAATGAATCGGCCCGTATTCAGTTTTAAGCGGGTCGGGTCGGGTCACGAGTTTTAGTGTGCGAATCGTATACGGTAGGTCTGTACCTAGCATAAATCTACTGATATGCCCTACCTCATCATCATCATCACGCTGTCGGTCGCGATGCAACAAAGACTGCTTTCATTACTTGACTGTCACTCTCCATTTAGCTCAAACATTTCATGAAAGCTGCCTGCAAAAGAGTTGAAGTGCTGCTGGCTTTTGCAAGTTACCAGCGGCACTCTCTCGGGGAGCAAATAGAGGTTTCACACCGGCAAGAACATGTCAAGACAGGCGCAAAACTATTTGTCCCTGCAGTGGCTGGTCGGGAGATGTTGGGAGTTCCGTACATCAACCGCCTTGTTAATGGATTCCACAGTGAAATGGCTTTGGTGTTCGGGTTTTTTGCCCCTTAGCCTTTGGTTCTGTCGAAGAACCTGTACCACTAGCAGTGGTTTACAACTCTGCATGTGCAGGGGTGTCAAACCTCCCTGATATATTTCTAGCTGCATACATGCACTACCTAAGTACCCCTGATACCTACCTATTTACGATGTATGCAAATAGCTGAAACCCCAGTGCTCAGTGCTGTAAAAAAAACCAAATGTTCTAGATAAGATCAAACATTTTTATCCCCAACAACAAATGACGGTGCATTGTAACAGGAAATCGCAAACTCCTGGAAATTGCACACCCCTGGACATTGCAAACCCGCCCCCCCCCCCCCCATGCTTTGTAGCATTTTGTAATATTCAACTAACACACTAGTAAATAATGGTTCATTGAAATATTTGGTGCATGCACAATAAGAATTTGAAATATTAAAATGGTTCTATTTACTGTATACAGCGACTGAAGTTGGAACTAAAAAGGCCATTTTGCTGACGACATTCTTTACATTGCCAATCCTGAAACTGAGTGATAATACGAGGATATTGCTGCATTTCCTTACCTAGAATGGTCCCCTTGCCTTTGGTTCAACAGAGGTGGCCACCTCGTGGAAAACATGGGTACTGGAACCCGACTACTCTTTACCTGCCCTTTAGAATGGCCACAGCAGTGGACATCCTTGAATAAAGCGTTTTCAGCACATATTATTGCGGTCGGATTTACGAACTGGAATATCACAAAGATGTTTTTGTAAGGATAAAGACTGCCAAACATGGGAGGTTTGCGATTTCTAGGGGGGGATATGTGATTTCCTAGTTGCGATTTACATGGTTTGCAATTTCCTGCCACACCGGTAACATGACATACCACTGGTTTAGCACAATAAAGACACTAATTCTGTGTCCATCCTTGTATTACTTCCAATATCATCTATGATTCAAAACCTTATAGAACCACTTGAAATGCTATGTTTGTTTGTTTGTTTGTTGTTGTTTTACATTCTAGCAACATCTAGTGTCATATAAGGACGGGTACCAACTTTATAGTGCTGCCCCACTGGAAGATCAGGCTGCCGGCACCATGACCTGATATCCCACTCAGTCACATTATCCTGACACTGAGCCAAACCAGTCCTTGCCCTATCCTAATAATGCCAAGCACCAGGCTCGGAAACGACAAGTATCAATTTGTAAATCATTGGTTTGACTAGACCAGGGTTCGAACCCACGGCCCCACCATCTACCAACACGGGAGATGGACGCTCTAACTCATTCGGCTAGCCCGTTTGGTCTGAAATGCTATGTAAATTCACGGCAGAAAGCACTGGGGGGTGGGGGGGTTGGGAAGCTCCGGTTTCTAGGCTATATTTTTGCGTAAATAAACGAGGGACTGTTACTTAGCCATTCCCTATCTTCAGTACCCATCAACTGGGCATGTTAGCGCTTAAGCAGCGGGGCAGGGATCGCGTGTCCTGTAGGCTTATATAAATCTGCAATGATTTCTCTGCGCAGGCGCAAGCACGGGGGGGCAGATGCAGCTTAGCGCATGCGCATTACCAGCCTGTTTTCTAGGCATGCTTAATAGGCATGCGCAGAATGGCCGGTTATATCTGCGGGTTGGGGGAGGGGGGAGGGCTGTGAGGGGCATCGCCAAGTCAGTCGCTTGATATTCTACATCGCATATATCCTAATTGAGCCACTGACTTGGGAGTTTACAGCATATCAGGGCAGTAGTTAGTCTGCCCGTGTACGGTAGCTGTATAGTGCTGCCATACTGAGATACAACCCAATTGGCACCATACCCTGATATCTCATTCAGTTGAGGCTATTGTCACGGAAGGGTGAGAGAGAGGAGGGTGGGGGGGCGGATTTTAAACAAATAATTTTAAAAGTGACTTTCTTCCTACAGTGGGACTCGAGCCCACATTTCTGCCATTCTGGTCTGAGCTCCCAAACTATAGTAGACTATTTAATGGTCCTTATGCAATCAGGCTACCCAGTTCTTTCCGTGTGTGTGTTGATCTGCCAGTGATATCAGTGCAGACATCTACAGTATCCTGACACTAAGCCTCGCAGGCCTTGTTCTATCCTTGTAATGCCTAGCATCATGTGACTATCCGGTATGTGGTTTGCTACGTCGTGTTCTACACGTCATGCTAGCGCACTCATTTAGGATATGCCTCCATGGCAGGCATTGTACAAAATTGCGTTGTATAACTTGTTATGCGAATATTATTTGGAATGGAGTCCACCTGCACTGCTTGTCTGCTATTAACCTATGTATATGTCTTTGTGGTGCTAGATTAGCATATGGTTAATTATGGGTCTGCAGGCCAGTAAGGGGGTGCGATATGCGATTCAGTCATTGTAATACATTGGTGCCTGCGAGCCACCCGATATAAAGTCGATATATGACTGAGTGCTGTTATTGTGTAGCTTTGTACTTCAGGTCAGTGCGCCATCATGCACTCTGGTAGGGGGGTACTTCTTATGTTTGTAATTGCTTGCTTGTCTACTGCTCACTTGACTGGGGTGGAGCGCCTTGGCTACCAGCTCAATGCTCCCAATGTGGGGGAGCTACCGACTCAGGGGGGTCACATGCGCCCGTGCTTCCCCTCTATCTGTCTCACTTGCGCAGAATTTTGACTTTAATAAAGCGGAGGGGCCTTTTAAGGAGGGTCCAGCCAGAGATAGCTCAACCAAACTAATTGTATTGGCTTCTCACTTATGTAATAGATAAAATAATAAGGTAAAATATTCTGATAAATGCAGAATAGTGACCAATGTTTGTTAGCATTTCGGATGACATAAATAACTGGATGTGCAGGTAACACGGCCCCATTGGATCGACTGTGTTATAGTCAAACGGACCAACTATTGCTGACTAAGGACGACTAAGCGCTTAACATAATTGGATCGTGAGGTACCAGCACACTCTATTTTCATTGGTCAAGGTGCTGGCCACGTGATTATAGTGTCACAAGTCGGTAACCGTCCTGATATGACCTTGTATGTTGCTAGGATGTAAAACTCCAACAACCAACCTACGTTTGTGGACATTTCCAGTCTTCGCAAGGTCCTGGTGTTATCTGCAGTCTGACAAGGCTGCAGTTTGGCTTGCGATGCTATTGCGAGAGCGAACTCTAAGTAGGTCAACATATTGATAGTACTCGTGCCTGACTGGCGGGTGGGTAACCCACACACATCCATCCACCTTTATAATCTTGCCGATTAATGTCAAACATCTTAATGCGATGAAAGCATTTGGATTTTAACAAATCAACATAATTTGAATCTGCTTACACCAACAGTAGATAATAATAGTCACAAGGTGACCGCTATCATGATGGATCAAGCTACAAGCCATCATGATAACTGCATTTAGACTGAAACTAGGTTGGTTGGTTATTGGAGTTTCACGTCCTGGCAACATCTAAGGTCATATCAGGTGGATACTGAGTTGTGATAGTGCGTACCCATGGTGTCTTTATAGTGCTACCCCACTGGGAGACTACGCACCACCATCACCGCGTTCTGAGATTCCAACTCAGTCACATTTTCCTGACACCAAGGCAACCAGTACTTGTCCTATCCTAATGATGTTGAGCGTCTGGATAGGATGCGACAAGTATCAATTATTTTAGTCACTGGTTTGACTTGACCCGCATTCGAACCTGAGGGTTCGAATCCCACGATATACCAACACGGGAGACGGATGCTCAACTCATTCGACGATTCCGTCGGGTCCAAGGTTCTGCTGTTATCTGCAGTCTGACAAGGTGACAGTAGTGGTGCGGCTGCTGTTGCTATTGCGAGAGGCAGCTAAATAGGTCACCATATTGATAGTACTCGTGCCTGACTGGCGGGTATCCACACACGTACATCCACCTTTATAATCTTTCCGCTTAATGTCAGACGTCTTAAGGTGATGAAAGCATTTGGATTTTAACAAATCATCATTTCTAATCTGCTTACATTTTTAATCGGCTTACATCAATCATAGATAATACTCCCAAGGTGACCGCTATCATAACGGGTCATGCTAGACGCCACCATAAGCACTCTCTGTGGACTGGCAACATCTAAGGTCACATCAGGATGGGTACCGCCTGATGACAGTGTGTACTCCTGGTGACTTTATAGCGTTGCCCCACTGGGAGACTAGGTCGCCAGCACCGTGACCATGGATGGATGGATGGATGGATGTTACAGTGTTATGTCCTGGCAACATCTAAGGTCACATCAGGATGGGAACAGACTTGTGATAGTGCACACGCATGGTGACTTTATAGCACTGCACAACAGGGATACTATGTCGCCAACACCATGACCCGATATCCCACTCAGTCACCTTATCCTGACACTGAACTAACCACTAACCAATCATGGTCCAATGCTAATAATGCCAAGCGCCAGGCTAGGAAGCGACTAGTATCAATCCAAGTCATTGGTATGACACAACCGGGAATCGTCCTGTCGGGGCGGGGCGGGAATCGAACCCTACCACAATTCCTACTCCCCGTAATAGCAATCACCATGTTAGTTTAACATATTAACTCACCATCCAGCTTTTGGGCCCTTCTCTCAGATTGCTATCCAGTCCCTGTCCATGAGTTTGCCCTGTGTTTCTTCGATACGATTCCTATGTAGTGTGTTAATCATGATATAGGCAGATACGCATATATAATATGCATGTACACATATACACATGTTTACATATATGCATACACATATGCCGATACATACATACACATATACCCTACACACGCGCACACGTACCGATACACACGTACCGATACACACGTACCGATACACACGTACCGATACACACATACCCACACACACCTACCCGCCCACACGTACCCGCCCACACGTACATACCCACACGTACCCGCCCACATGTACACGCCCACACGAACGGTATACATAATATACTTATACAGTAAAACCTCTCTATACCGACCCCTCCACAGATCGAACACTCCCCTATATCGTCCCAACAATACCATTGTAAGGATATTCTACCTCACTAAACGGACCACCTCCCTAAACGGGCCACTTAAAGTCGGTCCCATGGTCGGTCGATTTAGAGAAGTTTTACTGTACATATATTTACACACACAGTAAGTACTGTTGAGTTGCTCACTGATCCCCAGTAGTACATGGAATCGGAGATTTGTGACGAGATCACTGACTGATTTCAGCAGGCCCAGATCTCAATCGGTGTATAAATGGCGATATACACGATGTTCTCTGACTTATTCACTTAGATGTTTCCCAAGATCACAGCAGCCCGTTAGTGAGTGTCAGTCAAGGGGGCCGACCTTAAAGCATTGTTTAAATATATAAGTTACTGTTAGGGGGAGTTTCATAGGAGGCTGGCAAAGGGCAGGTTTGGCAGGGGCGGGGTGGGGTTTCGTGGGGAGAGGCGGGGAGAGGTGGGGAGAGGCGGGGCGGGGCGTGGCGGGGCGGGGCGGGGCGGGGCGGGGCGGGGCGGGGTGGGGCGTGGCGGGGCGTGGCGGGGCGGGGCGGGGCGGGGCGGGGCGGGGCGGGGCGGGGCGGGGCGGGGGGGGGCGGGGGGGCGGGGCGGGGGGGGGCGGGCGGGGGGGCGGAGCGGGGCGGGTGGGGGCGGGGCGGAGCGGGCGGGGCGGGGCGGCGGTGCGGTGGCGGGGCGGGGCGGGGCGGGGCGGGCGGGGCGGGGCGGGCGGGGCGGGCGGGGCGGGGCGGTGTGGCGGAGCGTGGCGGGGCGGGACGGGGCGTGGCGGGGCGTGGCGGGGTGGGGCGGTGCGGATAATGCAAGGAACGCTGGGGTAAGGTGGGTGAGGGTGGGGCGGGGCTGGAATGGGAGGCCAGGGTGGGGCGGGGAGTCGGAACGAGCGGGGCGGGGCTGGTCGGGTCGGGGCGGGTCGGGTCGGGGCGGGTGGGGCGGGGAGGGGCGGGGCGGGCCGGGGCGGGGCGGGGCGGGTGCCTTTTAGCACAGTTTTAGTTAGTCATGAATACTGAACACCGACCGGCTTCGTGCAAGACGCCACCTGGCGGGGGTTTACTGCCCCCCTCCCCCCCCATGGTCACGTTGGTGTTGGTTGGTTGGTGGCATTTTATGTCATCATAACATTTAAGGTCATATCAGGACGGGTACCGACTTGTGACAGTGCGCACTCATGGCATATTTATAGTGCTCCCGGATTGTCAGCCCAGGCGACCAGCACCATGACTTGACATGCCATCACCTCTGCAGTTTGGATTTCCACGGTTCTCTATAACTTACAGCGTTATCAAAGCCCAGTTGCTCTCATACAACGTCTATGAACTGTGGGAGTTTACAAATTCCTTGGGTTGGTAAAAGTCTAGGCTGGGGCTTTCTATAGACCACCTGTCCAATGGTGAAAACCAAAACCAGTCAGACTTGTCCATGATAGGCAGTATACATCTTCAATAACAACAACAAAATTGTTGAAGAAATAGGACCTTAGATATTGCCAGGATATAACACTCCAACAACCAACCAAGCCTACCAATGCGCGAGCAGCTTGAATATCCATCCCGGCAGTTCAACTCCGCCTTAAGGAATGATCCCCGCGGCTGTGGACCCGCTGGTCACCTGGTCAAGGCGAGCCTTGTCAGCTGATTCCTACAGTCAGAGGCAGGAGATTGATGGTGCAGGGAGCCGGTGATGAACTGACGTGAGGAACCATAGCCCGGCGTCGGGATAATATGCTACCTGCCTCGATATGCCTCGCTGTGCTTTGCTGCCTCTCTCTGCCTCTCTCTGCCTCTCTATGCCACTCTCTGCCACTCTCTGCCACTCTCTGCCACTCTCTGCCTCTCTCTGCCTCTCTCTGCCTCTCTATGCCACTCTCTGCCACTCTTTGCCGCTCTCTGCCTTTCCGTGCTACGGTATGGTGTGTGCCTCTGTGTGCCTCTGTGTTCATCTGCCTCTATCTGCCTCTATCTGCCTTGATTTGCCTATTTCTGCTACGGTCTGTTTCTGGGTGCCTGGGTGTGCATTGATGTGCCCCTGTGTGCCCCTGTGTGCCCCTGTCTGCCCGTGTGTGTCCCTGTGTGCCCCTGTCTGCCCTGGTGTGCCCCTGTGAGCTCCTGTGCGCCGATGTGTGCCCAGGTGTGCCCCTGTGCGCCCTTGTGTGCCCATGTGTGCCCCAGTATGCCCCTGTCTGCCCATGTGTGCCCAGTGTTCCCTGTGTGCCCATGTGTGTCCCTATGTGCATCTGTGTGCCCAGTTGTGCCCCTGTGCGCCCCTGCGCGCCCCCGTGCGTCCCCGTGGGCCCATATGTGCCCCTGTCTGCCCATGTCTGCCTCTGTCTGCCTATGTCTGCCTACCTCTGTCTGCCTATGCCTGCCTCGGTCTGCCTATGCCTGCCTCTAATTGCCTCCCTCTTTCAATGTTCTTTCTTTCTGCTTGTATCTGCCTCGCTCTGTCTCTCTCTACCTTTATCTTCCTTTCTCTGTAATGTGTTCTGCTGGTGTGTGTCTCTCTTGTCCTCTCTGCCTTTCTCTGTCTCTATTTGCCTCTGCTTTCTTTCTGTTTATCTCTGCCTCTATGTGGTGCGTTCTGCTTCTTTGGGCATAACGCTGCCTCTTATTGCCTCTCTCTCTGCTTCTATATGTTCATGTTGTATCTCTTTGCACCAACCCCAGTACTGATATGGCCGTGGATATTGCTAGGAAGTAATACTCCATCAACCAACCTATGTTGCACCAACCTGTCTCGTTCTGCCTCTATCCCTCTTCACTTGGCCTCTTTCTACCTCTCTACTAGGAAACCAGAGTTTACAAAATAAAATAAAAATAAATTCCCAGGACACTCATGTCTTCACAAGTAAGCGTGAATGCTTCCTTTATGTAGGACAAAAGAAAAAGTAAACAAACTATATATAGGTCGCCTTCAGGTCGGTTGTTTTTTTAAGTTAAACCTCTTGGCAACATTTAAGGTCACTTTCCGGTAAATCTCCATCAGGTTTGTTTGTTTGTTTGTTGTTGTTTTACATCCTAGCAACATCTAAGGTCATAACAGGATGGGTACCGACTTGTGACAGTACGCACTCATGTTGACTCTATAGTGCTGTCCCACTGGGAAACCAGGCCGGCGGCACCATGACCTGGTATCCCACTCAGTAACATTATCCTGGCACTGAGCACACCAGTCCTTGCCCTGTCCTAATAATGCTAAGCGCCTAGCTAGGAAGCGACAAGTATCAATTGTTAAGTCATTGGTTTGACTCGACCAGGGTTCGAACCCACGACCCCACGATCTACCAGCACGGGAGGCGGACGCTCTAACTCATTCGGCCATCCAGTCTGGTCTCTCCATCAGGTAAAACTGAGTATGTCTCGGGGCCAGACTGTTGGGTGCCTGTGATTGCGCTTTGTGCTACTCTCCGCAGAGTATATTGAAGTTTGCTCAGTATACACTGCATCCCAGCTGGCAGACTACTCCACAATCATCGCGCACACACGCCAGCACCTGAACCTGTCTGGCACCTCTTCCCTCACTCCAAGCCCCGCCCTTTCACCACAATGAGCAGTCACACCCAGCTCTCAGCCCAGACCTCCTCCCTCTGCCCGCCAACCACACCCCGCCCTCCCCTCGCCCCACCCTTCGTTAACAGACAGATATTACTGCTCCTGTCTGTCTCTGTGTCTGTCTATATCTGTCTGTGCAACTCATTATTAAATATTTGAAAGAAACTGGTTTTTACAAAAAAATACATTTTCCATTTTTAACTTGAAAAGTTATTCACTGCTGATTTAATGTATCATATACCACTTCTGTGTTACCACAGTTGTGCGCTCTTTGGCAGCAGACATTTCTGTGCTCTATTTTCCTTGTTTGAAATATATTAATTTGTTGCATTAAGATACGTCTAACCACTGTATGACCCCCAATAGCCGATGTCCATTTTTTGTGCTGGGGGGTCGTTAAAGAAACAAACAAACAAATCGTTAATGGACAGCACTATTCGCCCATCCCCCCTCTCATACTTGTGAGGAGTCGACTGAGCACAAATAAAATCATTATCATTGTCATTGTCCCCTGTCTCCCACTTAAATCTCAGACGTTGCCTGTGCATCTGACTTATACAAGTCCCCCCCCCCAGTCACCCCACTCCACCACCCCAACCTGACTCCATCCGGCCATTTATATCCAGCCAGAACGTCGGAGTGCCGCCCCCCTCCCCCCCCCCCCCACTCCGCAGCCATCCCGCCCCTTCCTGCCACCACCCCCGTCCTCTACCGACCTGATATGACCTCAAATGTTGCCAGGAGATAAATCTCCAATAACCAACCAGGCCCACCCCGTTCCAATCTCGCCCCGACGCCGCCGACACATCACCACCCCACCCCGCACCACCCGGCCACTACCCGGCACCACCACCCTACCATCATACCACCACCCCGACACAACCCAACCACCACCCCGCCACCCACCCTCCTCACCCCCGTCAACACTCCCCCCCCCACCCTAACACCAACCCGCCCCCACACCGCTCATAGATCGTCTCCACACCGCATCCACACCGCCTCCACACCGGTCATTGCCCCCCATGACAACCCCATCCCTACTCCACCCCCTCTCAACCCCACTCAGACACCACCCTGTCCCCCACCCACCGCCACCACACCACCATACCACCACACCCTCCACCATCATACCACCACCCCGACATAACCCACTCCCCACCCAGCCACCACCCAGCCACCCACCTCCTCCACCCGTCAACACTCCACCCCCACACAACACCAACCGCGCCCACACCGCCACCACCACCACCACCACACCACACCATCATACCACCACCAGTCACCACCCCAACCCGCCCTTACACCCAACCCACCCCCACTCCGCCCCCCACCGGTCATACCCAGGACCACCCAACCACCACTCTCAACCCCTCTCCACCCCCATTCCTCTCTGCCCCCATTCCTCCCGCCCGGACCCACCGCCCGCCCATCCTGTCACCCCCCCCATCACATCCCCGTCAACACCCACCCACCTCCAAACGACCCCGACCTCCAGCCTCCACCTCTCCACCCCTTCTCCACCCGGGCCTCTCATGCCGTCCCACCCGGCCATCCCCCGCCAACCGCCCACCAGGTCACATTACTCCATCCATCACCTGGTGTTTACCAGCCCTTGCTATGGTCCTCCAGCCCTGCCCCCCCCTCCCCTGCCCCGTGTCCATAATCCAGGCCACCCACCCTCGTTAATTCGATCCCCGGCTAATCAGTAAATTTCCGTATCCGACCGAAACATTATATTAAGCAGATTTCCACAGTCTATGTTATTATCAGGCTAATCTCGGAAAGCGCACAAACTGATACCGACGAGGGAAACGTGTTATGAAATGACCGGATTTCCTGAAGGAAAGGCTCCCTGAGAAGCCAGCACGGAAATTAGGAATTGCACCATGATGTGAGGCAGACACCATCAGGCAAGACCGGGCAGGATGGACAAAGAGGGTTGAGCACAGGCCTTCCGTTGACTTGCTATCCGGACCGCACTTCATCCACACCTCTCTCTATCACCTCTCCGCTGGCCTTGCTCCTCCTTGATATGTCTGAAAAGAGCTCCAGGAGGGGGAGCCTGCCAGCATTTCACTTTCTACTCTTACTCTGTTTGTGTCTTTGGCTTGCTGGATGGTTGCCATAGAGCAAATAGACAGTCCCTTGACTCAACTCTCCTCATTTCTCTTTCCTAGAGTCTACCCTTTTTTTTTCTCCCAGGCATACTTCTCCCACTGACCAAGGGAGTTGTGTGCTTGGGTCGAACCCTTTACCTTTAGATTTCTCTCACTTTCTTCTCGCTGCTGAAAGCACTGGACCCATCTTTACCCGCCCTTCCTCAGAAACCCTTGCTGCTGTCTGCTGGATACAAGTCCTGTGCTACTGCCGGACCGGAGATTCTGGACCACCCCAACGACTCATCGTTTAATCGTTGTAAAGACATCGCCCAGCTTCTACAACTGTCCCACCAGAAGATTATTGTTCAACCAAAGATTCGGCCGATTTATCGGAGCCTCTCTAAAATGTTGCAGTTCTGCAACCGTTACCCCTTGTATGGTTACAAACAACCCAGTATCTCTCTCTCTATCTCGCCTTCCATGTGGGAGATCAGGAGTTGGGTTCCTGGTCGAGCCAAAACAATGACTTACAAAATTGATACTTCTCGCGCCCTAGTCTGGTGCTTGGCATTAATAGGATAGGGCAAGGACTCGTTAGTTCAGTGTCAGTATAATGTGACTGAGTCGGGTCATGGTGCTGGCGGCCTGATTTCCAAGTGGAACAGCACTATAACTATCAGCATGATTGTGCACTATTACAAGTCGATACCCATCCTGATATGACCTTAGATGTTGCCAGGATGTAAACCTCCAACAACTAACCAACTCAAACCCATGCACGGGCAAACGGATGCTCTACACAATATCCTGTTACGGTGTCACTGATGATTTAAGGCAATAAAATAGTTGTAAATTATAAAAACGCCATCCTTAGGAAAGGAGACAAGTCGACTAAAGTCCCGATATGATAAAAATTCACGGACGTAAAAACTCAAATTAATCACCCATTCCCAAACCACTTCCTCCTACCCGACTCCGCCTGTGTGGGTATTGACTGAGGTATGACGTCACGCACTTGTGACGTCAGACCTGCTACCGGCAATGCTTCTTGAGCACTAGCAGGTTTTTATTCATGAAAACCTATCCCAGGTCCGTGCTAGCTGCCAGTAGGGCCAATGCACTTCTGTCTGCGACTCAGATGTGTAAATATTCATGAGCAGAGAATTGAGCGGGGAGGTTTGGAGTGTGCGACGGAGAAAGAGGGATGGATAGAAGGAAGGAGGGAGAGGAGGGGTGGTATGAGGGAGGGAAGGAAGGAGGGAAGGAAGGAGGGAATGAGGGAAGGACGGATGGAGGGATGGTATGAGGAAGGGAGGAAGGAAAGGAAGTAGAGAGGAATGGAAGGAAGGAGGAAGGGGAGTGGAACGGGAGTGGAACGGGAGTGGAACTGGAGTGGAACGGGAGTGGAACGGGAGTGGAACGGGAGTGGAACGGGAGTGGAACGGGAGTGGAACGGGAGTGGAACGGGAGTGGAACGGGAGTGGAACGGGAGTGGAACGGGAGTGGAACGGGAGTGGAACGGGAGTGGAACGGGAGTGGAACGGGAAAAGATCGAGAGAGGAGTGGATGAGGGAGGAGTGGAGGAGGAGTGGAGGAGAAGTGGAGGAGGAGTGGAGAAGGGAGGATAGGAGGTAGGAGGAGGGAGGAGAGGAGGAGGGAATAGGGAGGACTGGAGCAGGGAGGAGTGGAGGAGGTGGGAGAGGGAGGGTGGAGGAGGGAGGAACGGATGAAGGAGGACTGGAGAAGGGAGGAGTGGAGGAGGGAGGAGTGGAGGAGGGAGGAGTGGGTGGGAGGAGTGGAAGAGGAGGAGGGAGGAGTGGAGGAGTGAGGGTGGGTGAGTGGAGGAGTGGGGGAGGGAGAAGTGGAGGAGGTAGGAGGGGAGGAGGGAGGAGTGGAGGGGGAGGAACGGAGGAGGAGAGGAATGGGAGGAGGGAGGAGGAATGGAGGAGGGAGGAGTGGAGGAGGGAGGAGTGGAGGATGGAGGGAGGGAGTGGAGGTGGGAGGAGAGGAGGAGGGAGGAATGGAGGAGGGAGGAATGGAGGGAGGGAGGAGTGGAGGAGGGAGGAGAGAGGAGGGAGGAGTCGAAGAAGAGGGGGGATAGGAGGAGTGGAGGAGTGGAGGAGGGAGGAGTGGAGGAGGGATGAGGGAGGAGTGGAGGAGTGGAGGAGGGAGGAGTGGAGGAGGGAGGAGTGGAGGAGGGAGGAGTGGAGGAGTGAGGAGTGGAGGAGGGAGGAGTAGAGGAGGGAGGAGTGGAGGAGGGAGGAGTGGAGGAGGGAGGAGTAGAGGAGTGGAGGAGGGAGGAGTGGAGGAGAGAGGAGTGGAGGAGTGGAGGAGTGGAGGAGTGGAGGAGGGAGGAGTGGAGGAGAGAGGATGGATGGGACAGACCGAGGGGGAGGTAGGAATGCAAGTAGCTATGGAGGAATGAAGGGAGGGAGGGTCTGAGAAGTAGTGATGGAGGGGAGGAATGGTAGAGAGAATGCTGCAGGTAGGAAATTAGGGAGCGAAATAGGAAGGGTGGATGGCGGGACGAATGGAGGTAGAGATGGAGGGCCGGAAGGACGGGGAAGGACGGATGGAAGGAGCGGGTAAAGGAGAGGGGGGAGGAAGGAAGTAGATGCGGGATGAAGGAAGGAGGGAAGCAGATGGGGGAGAAGGGAACGAGAGAACGAGATGGGGGGAGGAGGGAACGAGGGACGAGATGGGAGAGGAAAGGGGAGAGAGGGAAGGGAACAGAGGGAGGGGGGTGGTAGAGCGAAGGGGGGAGAGGGAAGACCACAGTGAAGGGGAGAGAAAGTTGGGGAGAGAGGAAGGGGAGAGAGGGAAGGGGGGGGAGAGGAAGGGGAGAGGGGAAGGGGAGAGAGGGAAGGGGAGAGAGGAAGGGGAGGGGGAGAGAGGGGGAAGGGGAGAGAGGGAAGCGGAGAGAGGGGAAACGGGAGAGAGGGAAGGCTGAAGAGGGAAACGGGAGGAGAGGGAAGGTGAGAGAGGGAAGGGGAGAGAGGGAAGGGGAGAGAGGGAAGGGGAGAGAGGGAAGGGCGAGAGGGGAGGGGAGAGAGGATGGAAGGGAGAGAGGGAGGGAAGGAGAGGGGAGAGAGGGAGGAGAGAGGGTGAGAGGGAAGGGGAGAGAGGGAATGGGAGAGAGGGAAGGGAGAGTGGGAAGGGGAGAGAGGGAAGGGGAGACAGGGAAGGGGAGAGAGGGAAGGGGAGAGAGGGAAGGGGAGAGAGGGAAGCGGAGACAGGGAAGGGGAGAGAGGGAAGGGGAGAGAGGGAATGGGAGCGAGGGAATGCTGGCAGAGTGCTTGTCCATTCTATACAATGCTCTCTGTTGACTTCCGGGAGGCGTGATGAAGTGATTGGACCGGAAGTGGCTGGAACGCGGTAGTATATGGGGATGGGCACGTGACTGCAGTGGAGGGTCATGTGGGGCGGCGTCCCGCAGAGGTTTGCATACAATGTGTGCAGGCCACGATGGGATTATATGTAATAGCAGCAGGAGCAATTCGGGGAGGATTCTCGACAACATCCTGTCTTCTTTCTATATATGCCCATATATGGGTATATCCATGTCGCTGGATGTATATGAGCCTGTCTAAAAAGGGGACAAGTCTTTTTTTTGTTGACCATTGTAATGATTGACAAAAACAGCACAGAAACGGTTACACTAAAAACACAAGGACATTTGCTTCAAATCAATATGTATTCTATTGGGATAATGAAGCACCATGTAAAAAACAAATCAGTTTATCCTGAGCAAATGCATAAGCAGATAGTATGTTGATCGTTACAATGGACAAATGTTTGTCCCATATTGCTTAACACCTTTTGAGACAGTCTCATATGTATGTCTATATAGGCTTAAATATATATATATATATCATTATTTATATATATAATCACATATTTGTGTATATCATGTATATGTCTACTTATATGTAGATATCCGTACACATGCGTACATATGGGTAGGCCTACATATGTCTACACATATGTACATTGTGTCTGCCTGTGTCTGCCTGTGTCTGAATATGTCTGCATGTGTATACATGTGAATACGTGTGTCTTCCTGTGTCGACACATATCTACAGGTGTCTACACATGTATACACATGTCTACACCTATTTACACATGTCTACACATGTCTACACATGAATACACATGTATACACATGTCTACCCATGTCTACGCGTGTCTACATATATCTACTTGTCTAAATATGTGTATACATGTATATGTATGTATATGTATATGTGTGTATGTCTATATATGGTTATGTATGTATATACATGTATATAATTATTATATCTATATATGTCTATATATGTACATATATTGCAACCTTACTATACACAGCTTCTATCTGACAAAATGGTGCTTTCGATATAATGACGACTGAAGCTGTGTAACTGCATGATAGCAAAGCAAATGGAACAATATTATTTTAATATATCTCAGTGAAAAATACCAGTTGAGAAACAGTTGTATAACTGCCTGATAGCCGTTTGTAGATAGAACATTTTTATATCCATAACACCAATTCAGTCACTTTGTCAGATAGAACCTTTTTATAGTAAGGTCACAAATTATGCCGATATCATATTTGTGTGTGGATATTTATTATGTCCAGCTATATATTTATATCTATATATGTAAGTTTATATGAGTCGGTCTCATGACAATGGGCCAATTGGTGGTCAATTTAAGATGTTGGCATCACACTTGTTAAAGTGTAGTGCATTTCTTTGTTTCATATTAAATTATCCTAGAAACAAATATGTTTGTGGTATTTTCTCTACCTTTACATTCAGGATAAATTTATGAACTTCCCAACACCTCTGTCAATGCTAAACTATAATTATTCCGTTTGAAGCCAATATCCAATAGTCAACGCCGACCTCTTTAACAGATGTTGGCGTCGCAATTGTTACAGTGTAGTGCATTTCTTTGTTTCATATTAAATTATCCTAGAAACAAACATGATTATTATATTTTCTCTACCTTTACATTCAGTATAAATTTTAGAACTTTCCAACACCTCTGTCAATGCTAATCTATAACTATGCCATTCGACGTCAACATCAAATGTTTGACTCCGACAACTTTCCATGATTGGCCTATTTTCATGAGACTGACTCATATACATTATGTATATTCTATGAGTATATATCTCTAATATGTCCTATATCACATAAGGTTTGACATATATTCCTATTGTAGTGGTCCACGGCCCTCCGACTCTCACTCACACGGTTACTCACGGAAGAACACCAAGATTCAATTCAGTGTACGCTTCAACTTGGTTTATTGAACCATCTGCTGTCCGCGGCGTCAGTAGTTGTCTGACTCGCCCCATGACTCGCCAGATCCCACACCGACTCTATAGATAAGATAACACCAACACTACAGCTGGCCAGCATTGAAAACAAGCCTGAATACCCAGGCTTATCTGCTATGGACAGTATAAATACAGCCTCAACAAATGTATAATAATAATAAAAACCTCTTTAATCCCGCATTCCATAAGTTGGCAACTCCCATCGCCTGGCAAACATTTAATAGTTTGTGAATCTGCCACGAGGGCACTCGCTCCTCTGTCAGTTTGAGTTAAATCCACTACCTCATCTCTTAACTGAAGAATAATCTGATAACTCAACCGCGGTTTATTCCACATCCTCAAATCTTCTCGGAATAAAAATACAAACCCTTCTTCGTCTGCCAAACCGGATATGGAACGTGCACGTACCTGGATAAGAACAAAAAAAAGACAACAGTTAGTTAATATCCAAATGACGATCTTGCATCTAAATGATAGCTGACGAGTTCATGCCTAAAGGATGGTTCCAGGTGGAGTTAACTTCCTGTAATGTATATTTGATTCGAAATAGCCCAACACTGCCCATCCTGTTATGACGTGGGATGCTGCTAGGACGTAAAACAACACAAAAACAAACAAAATAAACAAACAAACAAGCTAATTGCCGTACATCACCAGTGTCATATTGATATTGACCTATTAAAGGGGGGGGGGTTGTGAAATCTGGACAGGCATTTGTTTAAGCCTCAGGTAGATTATCATCTTTATATACTACCCACATCTCACTGAATGACCTCTTAGGGCCATGTCATGCCTCACCAGATTGGGGGAAATGGACAGAAACCAAATAAAGTATATTGATGTCCAGTTTGTGTCCGTACAAGTTTTGAACATGCACAAAACGGATGCCGCCAGATTGACCTGTACTGTTCTCCGGTTTGAGTTTGTTTTGTCCGTGGGCTATCCATTCATCTCCGTTTCATGTCTGTTTTATGTCCGTTCGTCCAGCGTCCTTTGACCTGATATCACAACATTTGGACACATTCTAATACATTTTGATACTTATCACGCCCAAACCCCTCGGGACTAGACAATTCTGTCCGTTGTTCAATCCGGCGAGGTGTGACAGGGGCTTTAAAGTTTGAGTCGGAAGTGGAATGTCGTTTGTTGGGGTTTTACATCCTGGCAACATCTGAGGTCATATCAGGACGGGAGGCAGTGGAATGAGACAGACAAAGAACTGCAGGTAAAGATAGTTTATTGGAATAGAACAATGGTGGCTAGACACAGGCCGTGAGAACGAAATCATAGACAAGTTTGTTTGTTTGTTGTTGTTTTACATCCTAGCAACATCTAAGGTCATATCAGGATGTGTACCGACTTGTGACAGTGCGCACTCATGGCGACTTTATAGTGCTGTCACACTGGGAAACCAGGCCATCGGCACCATGACCTGGTATCCCACTCAGTCACATTATACTGACACTGAGCACACCTGTCCTTGCCCTGTCCTAATAATGCCGAGTGCCTGGCTAGGAAGCGACAAGTATCAATTTGTAAGTCATTGGTTTAACTCGACCAGGATTCGAACCCACGACCCCACGATCTACCAGCATGGGAGACGGACGTTCTAACTTATCCGGCCATCCCGTTTGGTTCCATAGACAAGTAGTAAGGGTTGGTGGGTGGAAGAGTTTCCATGTCGCAGGCTCACTGAGGGAGGCAGGGAGGAGATGCCTTGTTGGTGATGGCAAAGGGTGAGGAAAACACACTGTCTAATAAGCAGGTGGATGGAGGAAAGAATAGAAGAAAAAGTCAAGTTTATTGTATTTAATGACGCCTCTAGAGCACATCGATTTTTATCATCAGCTATTGGACATCAAACATATGGTCATTCTGACATATTTCTTTGGAGGAAACCCATTGCTTCCACATAGGCTACTTTTACCTATAAGCAGCAAAGGTTTTTTTTATATTTCCCACAAACAGGAAAATACATACCACATCCTTTGATGAACCAGTTGTGGACCACTGGTTGTAATGGAAAAAAGCCCAACCTGGAAATGGGTCCAATGGGTATGATCGATAGGATGACTGACACCTAGATAGCTGGACAGGCTACCGCCTAAGCCACGTCCCGCTCCCTGGGGAGAGTCCAGTGCATATAAAGGTGAGTCATGGGTGCATTGTGAAACTGGGAGAGGAAGGGAGGAGGGGTGTGGTTCCTGCTTGATTCTTTGTTTGGGGTTTACACCCTGGCAACATCTAAGGTCATATCAGGATGGGCACCGATTTGTGACAGTATGCAGTCATGGCGACTTTATAGTGGTTTTCCACTGGGAGACCAGCGAATCAGCATTATGACCTGATATCCCACTCAGCCCCTTCACTGGAAATATATCTGTTTGTACAAAAAATATGTTTAAATAACCGCTTATAATAAATTAAATTTGCGGAAGATTTATTAGAAATAATACTTATATCATACTTGAGCATTGATATAGTATATATATGCATACTTCATGTAGTAAATTCAATTAGTAAATAGTAAATTAACCCAAGAATATACCAATATAATGCGTATCAAAATAATATAATATATACAGCAATGCAAGTAATACTTTGAGGCTGAAAGAAATTCAGGTAACATTTGAATAGCGTGAAATAAATAAATATTCAAAAATAGGCTTATTTTAGTGGTTCCTGAGGTGTTATCATAAATGTGTCAAAGGGCGTGACCGTTGGTTTGACCTCTGTTCGGACCTGGGACCTGCTGTTGCAAATGGGGCGCCAATGGTCAATTTATCGTTCAGGATAAAAGTGATTTTGTAGAAGTGATAGTTGGTTGCGCCGCAATGACCTCAAGCAAATTGTGAGCAATCGGTGTTTGGTGGAGACAGAAACGATATTAGGCAGTCTCTGGATTCTGTTTCAATTTATTACAATACTCTAGTAGTCCACTAAGTGAGCTCAAAGGAAGGGAATGTTAAAGCCATTGTCACACCTCACCGGACTGAGCACCAGAGACCACCGGACAAAGAAGTGTCTAGTCCGGTGCTTTCCGGTGACAACATGTATCAAAATGTATCGAAATGGAGCAGAATTGGGTCAATTGGCACCGGGCGACCAGACAAGTACCGTACATGTACCGTACATGTACCGGATGAGTACCGGACGAGTACCGGATGAGAACCGGACACGATACGGATGGGTATCAGACATGTACCAGACAAAACGGACAAATCGGACACCAACGGATGGGTACCGGACATGTACAGATGGGTACCGGATGGGTACCGGACATACCTGAACAAACCGGACATGTCAGTCCGGCGGTGTCCGGTAGAAGTTTTGTGCATTTTCAAAACTTGTACCGGACACTGCTGGACACCACCGGACACCGCCGGATGGGTACCGGACATGTACCCGACATCGCCATACAGTACCGGACAGTGTCCGGTTCTCCACTCCGGTAAGGTGTGACAGGGCCTTAAGGAAGATTTTCAGGGTTAGGGAGGGTCAGTCTGGATAGATGTTGTGGTGTGAACCCCACATAAAGTGTATTCTTTGAGAATATCTGCTGTTTTCAGATTGAAATCAAGTTTAAATGGAGGGGAAATAGGATGTGTGTTGTTTTACGCCCTAGCAACATATATGGTCGTATGAGGTCGGGTACCGACTTGTGACAGCGTGCACTCATGGTGACTTCACAGTGATGCCCCACTGGGAGACCAGGCCACCGGCACCATGATTCCTGATATCCCACTAAGTCACATTATCCTGACACTGAGCCAACCAGTCCTTGCCCTATTCTACTAATGCTGAGTGCCTGGCTAGGAAGCGACAAGTATCAATTTGTTACGTCATTGGTTTGACTCGACCAGGATTCAAACTCACAAACCCATGGATTCGGATCTGCCAATCTCCCAAAACAGAAGACAGATGCTCAACTCATTTGGCCATTCTGTCGGGTACCATTTATTACATTGATTGATTGATTGGTGGTTGCTTTACGCCATTTCGGCAGCATAAGCCATATTCCATATTCCATATTCACGGCAAGAAATGTTTGTTTTTTGTTCAAACCATCGCTTTTACATGTAAAAGCAGACAATCAATTATGTGCCAATAGACACTCACTAAATTAGAAAGCTCACAATCATATATTTGTGGTCAAGGGAAACAAATTCCCATAGAAAAAGAAAAGTTTTATTAATAATTGATAGAATCTATTTAGTAAACTATATGAGGTGGTACAGTCCAGCTGCCCTCAAAAAGGCTAAGATGTTTTCCTGTTTTACCTTAGTAAAAAGGCCATGCATACTGTCTGCAGTGTAGAACTGATGGCGCAACTAGTCAAATGTGTTTGAGTGTCAGCGGGGACTGACACCCAATACATTCAGGGGGATCTTCCCCCTTGAGCAGAAAAGCATGTGTAGGCCATGAGTGGCCAATATGGCAGCGGTTAAGGACCACTTGGTCCCGCCAACCCCCCGCATGAGTCTGTGGTGGCCTTCCCACAGATGGTTCAATGGTTGAGGTATCCAACCACACTAACTATGTTATATTCAGTGATTCGTTCTCTTGCCTCCTGGCTGTTGCTGGACTGAAAATGAATCACCCTAATCTAGCAACGGTCATTTATAAAATGAACCAACTGACAATGGATGGGTATGACATCCACCTGTGCTGGGTGCCTAGCCATGCCAACATACAAGGAAACGAACGAGCTGATCGGGCTGCAAAGAAGGCCCTGAACTGTGATCTTGAACCGTGTCTGATCCGTCACTCTGATCTGAAACCACTAATAGCCACCCACATGAAATCCAAATGGCAACATGAGTGGGATGAAAACATTAATCAACTTAAAGAAATTGAACCATTTATTACAAGATTCTATCTAGTAGTCCATTAAGTGAATTCAATGGAAAGGAATATTAAGGGAGGTTTTCAGGGTTAGGGAGGGTGATTCTGGGTAGATTTTGGGGCGTCAACCCTAAATAAAATATTCAATAAAGCTGCATAGTCCGATGAAAACATCAAATTGTCAATGCCAAATCTACTATCTAGATTATAGTTGCATAGTCCGACCATTTTGAATTTCTGGTCATTTTCGGAAGAAAGATATTAGGTTGATCGCTATAATCTACCTTCATTTAACTGGAAGTAACTTTCATTTTAAAGGGTTAACTTTTGAGGTATTTAAAGTGCGACTATTCAAAATTAATTTTGGCATGCAGGCCAAAACTCTGACATTATTGACTTCTTCAATAAGAGCTTCCATTTCATTGCCTCAGTGTTCCCTTTCACGTGGTGACAATCGCTTAATAAGTGCACCAGTATCTAAGTTAATTATGTAGAATCCAATTGACAGATACACGGCTATGGTTTTGAAAGTTTGATGTTTTCATCGGATTATGCAGCTTTAAATATGACTGCCCCCAAAAAACAAGGAGCATGGATAGTACTAGGTAATGACATGATGTCCAAATGTGTTGAGTACCCCCCTTCACGTGTGACAGGTCAAATGTTTTGAAACCTGGATTCAACTCCTGGCCAAATCAAACCGATGACTTAAAAATTCATACTTGTCACTACCGAACCTGGCACTCGTCATTCCTAGCACACCGCAAAGAGCAGTGGAATGAGGAAGACCAATAATCCGCGATTGAAATTCCCTTTGCTTATTCAATCACTGTAACAACAACAAAAATAACGTAAGATGTGATGTTAATTATAAGTGCCACAAGCAATTCTTTCCCAAGATTACCTCAGGTCGAAAGAATAGGGACATTGGCTATTTTTTTACTCAGATGGTGTGCCAAGTACAGCCTATGCGTGAAATGCCATTGGGTATACTTAAGGGTTCAAAACTTACTTTCAAAGCAGTCATTCTGCACTTTTAAGGGGTTGCATTGTCTTCTCTTTTTTCCACGAGGAGAAAAAAACTACCCATGAGGCATAAAGCCTATAATCATCCACCTCTCAACCTTAAATCTGACAGGCGGGAAAACCCATTGACCTGCTTTTGTAGGTACTCACTAACAAATCAGCGTTAGATAGCATATTAAGCCATTGTGCCATTTAGTACAGTGAGTACAAAGGTTCCCGCAAACCATCAAGGTTAATCCCTTATTAACATTGTAGGTCATAATAGTGTCGTGGTGGGTGATGAAAATGGGAAATATTGCGCCTTGAGCAGGACTCAAACCCACATCTCTTCGCATTCTGGGTGAGTGTGCTAACCATTACCCCACCTATGCTCCCTGATGCGGTTCCTTGCCTGAGAAGTCAGTGCAGACTACTACTCTCGATCCCTGGAATGTTATGCTTACAATTATAATTTCAAACAGGCAATACACTTACATACACAGGGTAGGTTCAACAACTATACAACGCATAGCTTGTACATCATCTTGGTCACGGCACCAGTATCATGGGGGAGGGATGAAAATGAGAAATATTGTGCCTAGAGTGGGACTCGAACCCATATCTCTATGCATTCTGGGTGAGGGTGCTAACCATTACACCACCTAGGCTCCCTGATGTCACCACACTACCCTCGGCTACCTGTCTATGTGGTTCCTTACCCGACAGGTCAGTGCAGACCACTACACCATATTCAATGCATGTTTTCTTTCGTTTTCTGTGAGGCTACTATTTATTCGAGTCACCTTTTTGTAGACGTGGTTCCTGACCTATGACCTCCACCTTCCCCACAAAGTTGCAGGTAACCATTACTACTCCCAGACTGTCATACCTCCCCCTACCCACAGTACCACCCCCTTACTCCCCCCCCCACCCCCAATTGCAGATGGCCAGGACCCTGACCTCCTTTGAGGGCTGAATCCAAGGAAGGTTGAGTGGTTTGCTTGGTTGGTTCTAGGAGTTTTACATCCTGGCAATATCTAAGGTCATTATTTTTAATTTTTTTAATTTTGTATTGAGGCTGTA
Organism: Branchipolynoe longqiensis; assembly: GCA_030323885.1. Lineage (NCBI taxonomy): Eukaryota > Metazoa > Annelida > Polychaeta > Phyllodocida > Polynoidae > Branchipolynoe > Branchipolynoe longqiensis. The sequence goes on along the minus strand of CM059195.1, from coordinate 46,881,582 downwards.
TTTATTCTGTCCATAGCATGTAAGCCTGGGTACCCAGGCTTGTTTTCAATGCTGGCCAGCTGTAGTGTTGGTGTTGTCTTACCAAACAGTAGCTGCTGATAAGTTATTTGATTGTCTGCATTTCAGTATCGGATATATAGTATGTTGGTATGTTTAGTAGCCTATGTTAGTTTTTTTGGGCCCTCTTGGCATTGTATTTTTGTTCTATTCTTATTACTATGTTAGTTGTTTTCTTAAGGTTCTATGTTAGTGTTTTGGGGTTTTCTTGGGAAGAGTTTTCCGCTTTTTTCTACTTAATTCTATACTAGCCTATTTTATTTACATGTCCATAGGCCTGTACTTAATAGGTGGTTGAATTATGTTTGTTTGGAATTGATTTGATTTATATTGTTGTTGGATATTTTATCTGGCTTTTATATTTCCGGTTATCCCGCCCTGGGCTGTCCAGTTGGTGGGCCGTGACATATCACCTGCCCCCTTGTGGTGCCGTTCAGTTGGGGTTCCCAGTTTTTATTTTGCGCAGATATTTTTTGTACGTTTTTAGGTCAGGGATTTGTCTTTCTTTCACCGTTTGCGCATTCCATGCCTTGGTCATATCAGGATGGGTACCGACTTGTGACAGTGCACACACTTGGTTACTTCATAGTGTTGCCCCACTGGGAAATCAGGCCAATGGCAACATTCCCTGATTTCCTACACAATCACATTATCCTTACACTGAGCTAACCAGTCCATTCCCTATCCTATCAATGATGTACACATGGCTAGGAAGCAACAAGTATCAAATTTATAAGTCATTGGTTTGACTCCACCAGGAACCGAACTTGGATTTCACATAATAGTATGGATGACCCCCCAATAACCAATGTCTACTTGTTGTGCTGGGGGGTCGTTAAACAAACAAATACAAATATAACAAGAATAGCAAATCCCCCTGCCAGTCAGTCCCGAAGTGACATAAGCATGGCTATCAAAGTCACTCCTATGGAGAGGAGAGGAGAGGAAAGGAGAGGAGGGCAGAGGGCAGAGGGGAGAGATGAGAGATGAGAAGGGAGGAGGGGAGAGGGGAGAGAGGAGAGCGGAGAGGATGGAGAGGATAGGAGAGGAGAGGAGAGGAGAGGAGAGGAGCGGAGAGGAGGGGAGAGGAGCGGAGAGGAGGGGAGAGGAGAGGAGAGGAGAGGAGAGGAGAGGAGAGGAGAGGAGAGGAGAGGAGAGGAGACGAGACGAGACGAGACGAGACGAGAGGAGAGGAGAGATTGAAAATGTTGACCAAGCTAAATACAATGGTAGGCTAAATTGTTGGCCAGCCAGAGGTATTGTTCTGAACCAATATTAATGTTCTGTTTTGTCTTAGGAAGTTACTACTAATTTGCGATTACTGCTGCGTGAAAACAGTGCTTGCGTAGATTGGGGTTAGCAATATAGTGGTTTTTTTTGTTATTGTTTTATTTCAGGTTGGTGTTATCTTGATAATTATCATTCCTATTTAGTAGTTAATATCATCCAACTTAGATGAATCAGACAAAGGCTCAATTTGATAATACCATCAACATCACTTCAACTACAAGCGCCCCCCCCCCACCTCACGCAGTCATATCCATTCTTTTCTTTCTATTTTTCTTAGAGCTGCATATCCAGATCAAACATCAAATTTACCAAACCAACACACTCACCTAGATTTGATTATATATATCTAACTTAGATAGCCGTGGTACACTTGTAAGCAGGGGAGGTGGGAGGGTGAGGAGGGGAGGGGAGGAGGGGAGGAGGGGAGGAGGGGAGGGGAGAGGGGGAGGGAGAGGGGTAGGGACAAAGGGAGGTAGAGGGGGGGAGGAGAAGTGGAGTGGATAGGGGTTGGGGGAGAGGACAGAGGTAGAGGAGTGGGAAATCCCCATAACTGACACAGGTCTTTTTCTTTTTTTGTTGTTGTTTTACGTCCTAGCGACATCTATGGTCATATCAGGATGGGTACCGACTTGTGACAGTGCGCACTCATGGTGACTTTTTTAGTGCTACCGCACTGGGAGACCAGGCCACGAACACCATGATCTGATATCCCACTCAGTCACATTATCCTGACACTGAGTCAACCAGTCCTTGCCCTATCCTATTAAGGATGAGCGCCTGAGTAGGAAGCGCCAAGTATAAATTTGTACGTCATTGGTTTGACTTGACCAGGGTTCGACCCATGATCCCATGGTCGAAAAACATGGGAGTCGGACGCTCTAACTCATTCGGCCATCCCGTCAGCGGTCGCTATGAACAAACACTCGGAAACTGATTGTGTCTGCCTGCCTGTGTGTGTGCACATGTGTGTGGTGTTGGTGGTGGTGGTGGGTGTGCGTATCTTAAGCCCCAGTCACACTACAGCTTTCGACCACTTTGCGACCACTTTAGACCAAAGAACCCACAGTCACCCTGGACACCTAGATGTCAGCAACCATTGTTTTGGTCGCAAAGACATCACTGGTGACTGTAGGTTCCTAGGTCTAAGGTGGTCTCAAAGTGGTTGCAAGCTGTAGTGTGACTGGGGCTTTATGTGGATTATACCTGTTATCGCTGCAATCCCAATGGGGGAAAAGCAACCTTTGAAATGTGTCCTAGTTTACTAGAAGATGCATGTATCTGTTATGGTTTCAGTTTTACACAGTAGACACATGTGGTGGGAGTAAGGAGGAAGGGGAGACGAGAGATGGGGAAGGGAGGTGAGGAGAGCGGATGTGATGGGATGGGAGAGGAGAGTATTGAATGGAGAGAAGAGGAGGGGGAAGGGAGAGGAGAGGAGAGGAGAGGATAGAGGAGAGGAGGAGAGGATAAGAGGAGGCGAGGGGGAGGAGAAGGAGAGGAGGAGGAGTGAGGAGGAGAGGAGAGTAGGGAGAGGGAGAGAGGAGAGGAGAATGGAGAGTAGGAGAGGAGAGGGGAGGTGAGGAGAGGAAGGAGAGGAGAGGTAGAGAGGAGAGGGGAGGAGAGGAGAGGAGAGGAGAGGAGAGGAAAGGAGAGGAGAGGAGAGGAGAGGAGAGAGGAGAGGAGAAGAGAGGAAAGGAGAGGAGGTCAGAGGGGAGAGAGGAGAGAGGAGAGGAGAGGAGAGGAGGGGGGAGAGGACAGCGGAGAGGAGGGAGAGGAGAGGAGAGGAGGGCAGGGGAGAGGAGGGCAGGGGAGAGGAGAGGAGAGGAAAGGAAAGGAGAGGAGAGGAAAAAAGAGGAGAGGGAAGGGATGGGAGAGGAGAAGGGGTGGTCACCTCTGAATGCTTCTGATGGCATTCAGCCTCACTAAAGCAGAGGACCTCGGTGCCTAGCAACAGAGAGACACAGTATCATATCAGCACTCAATTATGATCCTCAATATGAGATGGAGGCTGGCACGTCGATTGTTCATAAGTGCTGGGTGATGGCGACAGTATGGGCTGGAGTTCACTCTAGGGCATTCTTTGTTAAACTGCTACTAAAATCACTGAAAATGAGCCCAACAAAATTATGCCGACAGTAATGGTTGGAGTTCACATTTTTAAAGAATTGCTACTAAAATCCCTGAAAAAGTCCCCAAAAATGATGGCGACAGTAGGATTGGAGTTCAGTCTAGAGCATTTTCCAAGAGCTGCTCCTAAAATCACTGAAAAAGACCCAACAAGAATTATGCTGAGAGTAGGGGCTGGAATTCACTCTAGGGCATTTTTCAAGAATTGCTACTAAAACCACAGAAAAAGACCGCCTCCCCCACCCGACCCCCCACTGAAATACAGTGTCATTTGCTAAGAGCGTTTGCATTACAGGTTGCCCCATATATGAAGCTTTAATATATATAACAAAACCGGTCGCCCTTTTTAAATATTATATATTGGTATTTTAGTAAAAGTATTTACTTGTAAGTTAAAGTATTTCTAAGATTACAGTACAACCCCGTTAAACCAAGCTCGGTTAAACCAAACGATCGGTTAATCCAAACTTGTTTCGGCGGCCCGGCAAAATACTACCATTTATCATAAAAAAAAAGTTGGTTAAACCAAAGTTGGTTAATCCAAAGTATCGGTTAATCAAAACAAAATTGTCAGCCCCAGGCCACTTCCGGTACAGTTAAACCAAACTTTCATGTGGTTTTAAGGTCATCTGAGATTTTTTTTTATATGATCAAGGGTAGTATTTTGCCAGGTCGCCGAAAAAAGTTTGGATTAACCGATCGTTTGATTTAACCGAGGTTGGTTTAATGAGGTTAAACTGTATATACATAAAAACAATAATCATAGTGTCCACATACATTGTACATTCATAATGCACTCCCGTTTTTGCCAAAGCCAAGTCAAAGTCAAAGCTTGGTTAAACCAATGATCGGTTAATCCAAACAAATTTATTGGGTCCCTTCAAGTTTGGTTTAACGGGGTTATACTGTATTAGGAATATACGAATACGAAGGTCAGGATCAGTAATGCTCTGATGTTTGTTTTGGTGGGGGGGTGTTTACATCCTAGCAATGCATGCCGACTTATGGGTAAATTACCGCTACAGTCAGTGCTCGCCACACAAAAACTATAATTTCACTAGGTCCCACTTAGACAGGCCAAACCTGCTAACAGGCATTGATGCCTAATTTCTTAAGCAGAAGAGGATAGGTGTAAGTGTAAGTGTATGAGAGTGTAGACTCATGGCGAATTTATTAGTGCTGCCCCACTGGGAGACCAGGCCGGTAGCACCATTACTCAATATCCCGCTCACTCACAGTATCCTGAGACTGAGTAAAGCAGTCATTGTCCTGTCCTCGTAACGCCGATTGCCAGGCTGACATCTAAATTATCCAATATCCCACGTGTTGTCATCCATCACCGTCCTGGTGACTTGGTTGGTTGGTTGTTGGAGTTTTACATCCTGACAACATCTAAGGTCATATCAGGACTGGTACCGACTTGTGACAGCACGCACTCATGGCGACTTTATAGTGATGCCCCATTGGGAAACCAGGCTGCTGAACCGGAAATGTGTCATCTCCTTGGGCTGTGAGAGCCCAGTGGCTACAGCCCGAGGTAAAATATATATATATAGTATAGTTATACGAGTCTTACCTTGGTACAGATGATGGATAACTGTTGTTTTACCGAGGTATAAGCCTCGGATAGATGTGGGCTAGGGAGAGGTAAGCACGTCCGGTACCAGCAATCTTAACCTACTTATTGAGGATAAAAATGACTTTCAAACAATGGATACTATTACTTTACCGAAAAGGTACACCAACGGAATAGATGTGGCAGGGTGTGGCGGGAGGGCCCTAGCCCACATCTATCCGAGGCTTATACCTCGGTAAAACAACAGTTATCCATCATCTGTACCAAGGTAAGACTCGTATAACTATACTATTTTACCTCGGTAAACAGCCTCAGGCTAGCCTCAGGCTAGGGAGACCTTTACATAATTCATTTTTATCCTTAATATCATTCTTTCTTATTATTATAACATTCTAAATTTTTGTTCTCACCTATTCTTGTTAGTTGGCGAGAAGACGCTTTGCAACGCCGGTAGGCTTTTCTAGTCGTTTATTATAATGTTTTGCAAACGACTTAGCCGTCTTCCAGCCTGCATGCGCTAGTATTCTTTTCACAGAAATACCAAGCACCCGTGCCTTGGAGACCATGGCTCCTCTAGTTGAGTGGGAAGAGTATTTACTCGTATCCACTCCAGCCAATTTCAACACCGTAATTGTCCATCTGGCAAGTGTGTCTCGTGAAATCGCCTTATGTGGCTTTATAAAGCTCACTAATAGTTGTTGTGATGCACGTAAATCCTTTGTCTTGTATATATAAGCCCGTATGGCCGACACAACACATAATTTCCGATCATTCGGAAAACAGTCTAAGTGAACCGTTGATAAAGGGTCACCTAACGTGTTCGATTTAAGCAATTTTTCTAAATCAAACGTAGCTTGTTCCTTGTCTATTTCTAATCCAGTTAAGGATAAAGCAACAATCGTCTGTCCTCTGTGTCCGGTTACTAACAATAACAGGACCGCGACCTTAAAACCTAACTGTTTTATATCTAACCACGAGTTGTGAGGCCAAGCCTGAAACAACTTAAATACTATAGAAACATCCCAAAACCGACTATACTTTGGTTTTGGAGGATTCCTTTGATAAATTGAACGAAGTAAATAACAAATAACATGATGTTTTCCAACTGTTTCGCCATCAATTCTAGGTAATATAATTGATAACGCACACCTCGCCGCATTAATCGATCCAAAGGAAAGTCCTTCATCCTCTAGAGAACGAAGAAACCGAGCTACTTGTGAAATCTTTGGATTTGTTGGCTTAACTTTCATTAACAAACAATGTACACCCCATTTCTTTAAATAGGTTGTATACATTTTGACAGTTCCTGGCCTCCAGGCATCCGATACTATCCTATCCTCAGTAATTCTGTCCAATCCAAATTGCTGTAGCTGCTTCCTTAGAAAAGGAATGCCAATAGGGGCGTCGTTGACACGTCGCCGTGAACCACTAGCGGTCCGTGGTGCGTCAGATTCCCGAGTTTTCTTGGGAATCGTATATGATCTTTTGCCAGTTGTGAAACTGCTGGCAGCCAAGGTTGCGTGTCCCAATCGGGCACCACCAGTATCGCATGTGTCCCTTCCAAGCCGATTTTTCTCACTACTCGGCTGATAATGCTAAATGGTGGGAAAATATAAAAATAATTATTTTCCCAGGTAATAGCAAACGCATCTACTTTCCAAGCATCCGGTTCAGGATGCCAAGAAACATAACAGGGTAACTTGTTATTATTTCGTGATGCAAATAAGTCAACTTCAGGTGTACCCCATTTTTCACAAACGAAGTTAAACAAATGTGTAGAGAGAGACCACTCTAAATGGTCATGGAAATTTCTACTTTTATAATCTGCAAGTGTATTTTGTGACCCTGGAATATGCGCTACAGTCAGCCAGACTTGTTGAGCCTGTGCCCAGTTCCAAATCAGTTTAGATAACTGATTGCAAGACTTTGATTTGGTTCCACCCATGTTACGAATATATGCCATGGCAGTAGTATTATCAGTTAGTATTCTAACCTGTGATTTATTTATCTTTACTAAACTACGTAAGCCCAGATAAATAGCACGCAATTCTAGTGCATTAATATAGTCTGATTTTTCATCATCAAGCCATCTACCTCCTGTTGTGACCCCATCTCGATGAGCTCCCCAACCTTCTAACGAAGCATCAGTAGTAATTACTGTATTAGGTTCCGCCATGCGGATTGGATTTGGTGAACTTGCTATATGTTGCATCCACCATCCAATATCCTGTAACCCTTCTTGCGAAATAAACATCTTTCGCTCAAAATTGCCTTTAGTTCGTGTTAACGCTAAATTTTTATCTATTTCTAGCGACTTAATATGGGCCTTCCCATATAACACAGCAGGTGCATATGAGGTCATTATGCCAATAAGAACAGCAACCTGTCTAATTTTTGGCTTTGATAACTTAATAAGCTGAGTCGCTGTAGTCATAAACTTAATTAGTTTTTGTTCTGTTATCGACACTGTAAGGGACTGTGTATCCAGAATAAACCCTAAACATTTGAGTTGTTTTGTTGT